>CM061064.1:29302925-29788598 GCA_030762895.1 Sophora flavescens | reverse complement strand
ATACTAGTCATAAAACTAGATGAGCCGAGGCTTATCAAAATACCCCAAACTTGAACTTTGCTTGTCCCCAAGCAAACTAAAACTCAAAACGACTCAAGACTTGGCAAGCTAGAAGGTTTTCAACCAATTCCGCACAAATTTCAAGCAATTCATCAAAACAATTTTCCTTCAATGTTCCCCCTTTTTAACAATGTAATCCCCACAATCATTTATTCTCAACATCTGAGAATTTCATCATTCAAACAATCATTAATCAAAAGAGGGGATCTAAGTTACACACAAGAGGGAGATCACCAAATTCAAACAATCGCCTTCCTCACAAAGGGGTTTAGTGTTCACTCAATCTCTCAGTTTGTCTAGGCTGACAACATTTCACTCGAGTTCACTTTTAAGAGCACTTCCCATGAATTTGATTTTCATCTCAAAATGGTTCCCACAGAGAACATGCATGCAACATCAAAAGGTCTTTCAAGGTTGTAATGGGGCCTGGCTAAGGGGAAGGATATACAAAGGTATCGGCTTGAAGTCCCTAGGAACTAAGAGAGCATGAAGCTGTTTACACATTGAATTCCTTACTCAAGTTCCTATTCTTATTCTTCTTTTTGCCTTGGGTGGCTACAGCCCTTTTCTTCTAATACCCTTCTTGACATTTTGCTTTTTTTTTTTTTTTTTTTAGAGAGATTTATTTTTGCCCTTTGGCTCCAACCTTTATTTTTTTTTCTTTTTCTCAATCCCCAACAACACATCATATCACTGTAGCCACCCCAAACTTAGTTTCTTGCAACCATTCTCTTGCTAAGCTTCCATGCTCTCCTAATCCTAAGATCGGGTGAACCTGGTTTTTCCAGATTCAGGCTCATAACATAAGGTCATCATGAAACAATAGGCTAATTAGGCTCAAAGGGGCTAACTAGGGAACATGCATTAGGGACTGGTTCAATTTAGGTCAAGTAGTTAATTCAAAGAAAATTTGCCTAAATCATTTGATGCAAACACATAGACATGCAAACCATGAAGAGATTCAAGCAAATTCGGGAAAGTGCAACTCGAAAGTGATTCACACAATCAAAAACATGTTGGAGGCTCAAATCCTCACCCGGACATTCATGCAAATTGTTTGACCGAGATTCTATCCCTAGTGTGTACACCCTATCACCCCAAACTTATCATAAGTCATGCCATCACAACAAAATCTCAAAGATCAGTTTTCAATTACATGGGGACCAATTTTTTTCAAATCTTCAAAACTAGGGGGAATCAGTCAACAATAAACATGCAATTCATCTATGCAAAATCAATCAAATTCCAGCAAAACTTGCCAACACAAGACTCCAACACAACTCCTGAGCTTCTCAAATTATTCAGGAGCTTTATTGAAAACAAAACAGAAATAAAGCAAGGAAAAGAAAATTAACAAGGAGAAAGGGTTAAGAAAACTCATTGAGGCGGTTCCACCGAGATCCCACTGTCTCAGCAGCATAAGTCCCACGTGGTAGCCAACGGATCGAAGCTTGTTCCATGCTTCCTAATTTGCAGCCTTGATATGGGAGTGAGCGCTTGATAATTATGGTAACTACGCCAGTGCGGCGGACTTCTCACTCCCTCTTGGGTCACGGATGACCTTCTTCTCAACAAAGTCTCCCAATAAAATTGGGGTTCAACCCCTTGAACTGGCCATGGTGCAAAATCCAAAGGCTCAAACTCCATCACTGGTGGCTTCTTAGGGGAGGTGGCAAATAGGACACCGGTGTCTCCCGGTCTTGCTTCATCTTCTGCATTTTCTTCATTCTCCGCACTAACAAATTTATTACCCGCTATACATGCAGAAATTTCAGCACACACCACACAAAGGTTAGTGTTAGTAGAGTCAATACATATATCACAATAAACTGAATCAAGAAAAGCTAGAATGTCTAGAAATTCAGGCCTCAATTCATCCACCCCATCACTCTCAACACATGCATTTGATTTAATTGAATCATCTACTTCCAAAGGTTCTTCATCATCCTCAAGCATGGTGAAGCGAGATGTCCTCCCGATCCTCCCGATCCTCATTTTCTACGTTTCCTAAAAAGAATAAACCCTGCATAACATTCTATACACAAAGCGGTGTCGATACAATCAGCACATGCATTAGAATCGGGGATTCAACACACGGTTCATCAACGTAGTATTATCACAATCATCCTCGAGAGGTATTGTCAAGAATAACTTGTGAATCTGTATGTTCTTCAGGGGTGTGGAGTTAGCGATGCGGCGAGTTGGCGACAATTTGATCAATTAGAATGGACAACTTCCGAGACTCGCCTTCTCCTCTCCGATGGCTTTCAAGACTTTGTTCTGTCATTCGTTGAAGATTTGCTTGAAATTCTATCATATGTTGTTGCATCAGAGAAGCTAACTCATCCAGGCTGGGTTGGACTTCATTTACTCCAATCATGCCAAAACCACTACTAGACTCATAGCCTTCAGCAAAGTTAGGATAATATATGCATGGTGGTGGCTCATAATCAACATAAGGCATATAACCTTGCATGTAATTATCCATGGCAGTACTAAGATTCATAACCAGACAAAGCAGCCATAACTAATTCAGCAATGAATTATATTTTTTTTTATTTTTTATTTATTTATTTATTTTTTAAATTTTCTGTTAATAACAACAAACCAGAGTCCCCGGCAACGGCGCCAATTTGACGCGCTGTCGCGCACGCGTCAAAAGATGAGCGGTTAGTAAAAATGTAGTTTAGAAGGCGACAACTCGGGTATCGTATCACAAGGACTCTCGTAATGTTATTATCGCAGAAAATCAGTTTTCTTGGGGGGGTTTTGGAATTCAAGTTAAACAAGGAAAACAAAGCAGAAAACTAATGTAAACTAAACAATTACCAATTAAGCTAAGCGATCAACCTCATCGCTTTCGGTTTCCCACTATCATTCGGTTCATATAAATCCAAGCCCTAAGCGGATTCTAAACCCTTTTCGATTGTAACATCAATTAACAAGCGAAACCGACGCTACGAGACATATGTTCCTAATTCCGAATTAAGCAAACGGATTAAGCCCTTCGTGAATTAAGCAAACACGAATTGAACGCACGCGAATTAAGCAAACGCGATTAAGTTTAGGAACACACAATCATCGAAACAAATCAATACCCATTCGATACAAACTGAATTAAACAAACAGAGAATATAGAATAGTTATTGAAAGAGAGAAGCAATTAAATCAGGAATTACATAACCTCAAGTGGCGGTCTTAACCGATTATTCAGCATTGATCAAGGAGACTAGTTCTCCATCAAAAAGCATAAAACAACCAAAGAAATTCGAAAACAAGGAATAGCAAAAGATAATTCTGCTTACGCCTAAACAGCTATTTATAACTTTCGAAAGCTAGCATTCTCGCGAGGCGAGTGGCCTCTCGCGAGGCGAGTATTAAAATGGCGCCTTCTTGAATTTGTATTCTCGCGAGGCGAGCGTGATTCTCGCGAGGCGAGTCTTCAAACCTGGGTTGTCACAGCCGTGATGCCTATCACGGCCAGGCCGTGATGTTCTCTGTCTTCAGGGGTTTCTCTTCACGCCCGTGATGGGTGTCACGGGATGACCGTAATGCTTGCTGACTTCAGGCTCGCGAGGCGAGCAATAGCTCGCGGGGCGAGGCAGAGAACATGACTTTTCTGGCACTGGCTGGTCCTCACTCTCGCGGGGCGAGTATCTGCTCGCGTGGCGAGTGTTTCCAGATTGCAATTTCCATTGTTTCCTTCATTCCTTGGACTCTAAGTCAACCTGAAAACATGAAATAGCCATAAGTGCTTTATTTGACTCAAAAACTGACTAAATAACCCTAAAACTACTTAAGGGACTCAAAACCTTGCTTGAGGACAATCAAGCCTAATTTGGGTGAAAACGAGATATAATTGGCACAAAACCACGGTCATACTAGTCATAAAACTAGATGAGCCAGAGGCTTATCATATAGCATCTCTTGGTTTCTTTTATTTAAACTATTGTGACATTCTGCATTTTCTGGTGCAAGCATTGGTGATTGATTCTTATACTATATACTCTACAGTAAGCTAAACATGATGTTGAACTGAACATGCATTTTTTTTATTATGATATTATATTTGGCAGTAAAAACTTGCTATCGTGAAGTAGGTGTTCAAAATTTATGATATTATGATATTAGTTTATGTGCTTTATAACCATGTCAACTAGTATTTGCACCCGTATAAGTAACTTTTTTATGGTTTGAGATGCATATATAAAAAAAATAACTTGAGCATTTGCGTTATTACATGAAACTAATTTAGAGCTGTAATTATTATTTTTTGATTGATTTTTGAAAGCCAAAAGGAATTTTAGGCAATAAAAAAGATACAATGTCTCATAGTATGTTTGATATAGCACAACCAAAAGAAACAATGTATGAGAACAAAAATCCAGCATAGCAGCACCTATAGTAACTAAAAAAATAGAGCAGAACTTCCAACCATATAAGATAGCATCTCATTCCCTGCCTATAACAGAGAAGTCACAAAATAGCAGCCCTTACTGCAACACCAAGCCTAATATAGAGAACAAAAGTATTTGTTGCAAAAAATCAGGAAACCACAATTGTGCTTCATCACAATCTGAATCGGCAGACTGCATAAGCACCAACCACTTATAGTTCACCCACTATTAAGAAACACTCTGAAATAGTTGTTCCTATATAGCATGCACTTAATAAATCCGAAAATCATCACCACCAACACCAGACCACAACAAAGTAGTTTTAGCAGAGATGCCAACATCACCTTAATTGCGGATATGTAGCTTGGTTTAATAACCACAATAATAAAGGGTATTAGCGTCAGTGCTTTACCTATAACCAATTCCAAAATATACAATTTTTATATTATTGGTATCTCTCAATATCTGTGCCTTCTCTGGCAGTTAAGGCTTCACTGCAATGTATATTACTTAGTGAATTATTTAGCAAACTAATCACTAGTGCAATAAGTACTTTTTACGTCAGTTAGAATTGATTTTATACGTCAGAATATTGTCTGACGTAAATAAAGCCGACGTTAATAGTTAATATTTTAATGTCAGTTGTTTAAACAACTGACGTTAAATATAAAACTATTAACATCAGTTATTTAACACAACTGACGTTAATTTTATTCAAATTAACGTCAGTTCTGTTAAAGAACTGATGTTACATGTTTTATTTTTAACGTCAGTTTCCTAATACAACTGATGTTAATAGTGTACTGTATTTTCTATAAAATACTATTAATGTCAGTTGTTTGATACAACTGACGTTAATAGATTTTTTTTTTTAAATTCAGTTTTAAAATATCACTCCCCTCAGCTATCCCTGCATTCAGTAAATATCCCAGTAACACAGAATATCACACACATTATAGAATTGCAAACACTACCCTTAACTTTCAATATTAACTAAAAGAAAAGAAATATACAAAGGAACAATGGGGGGACTTAAAACCAAAACCCATGTATAGGAAAAACATAACTATCTACAAGTATATATATATATAAATTTTAGTCTCTAATGTCTAAAAACAAAACTACCAATCTAAGTATATATATATATATATTAATTAGTTTCTAAAGTCTAACAAAAAAACTATTCATCTAAGTATTGCGGAGGTATCTTGTCAATTCCTTTTTCAGCCGCATACTTGAAGAAGAATTCTGCCAAACGCATCCTCAAGTCTCTAAACTCATCTTTTTGAAGAGGCGATTGGTTGTTAAATGCCTACACACGTTCAAATAATAACAATAATATTAACGCAAGTCATCACCAAAACTATAATATATAATTTATTAACAAGTTTAAATATTACCTTCTTCCAACCATCCGTAATAGATGTGGAGACTATGTTCAGCATATGAAACATCACATAATAGCCGCACGACCACCCATCAGGTTGAAATCGAGACTATAAATAAAATTAATTTCAGTGTCAGTTAAATATACATATAAATTAGTAATTATAATATTAATTATTTGATAAATAAACTACCAAACCTTGAGGATGGTCCAATCAGGATTTCCTTTAGCCTTAGAAGTCCTACATCTCCTGTTGGCGCAACTTATGCTACTCGCCTTCAGCGCGCTATCATAAACAAATAATCATGTTAATTAACAAATTCATATATCATGTGTGTAGTAAACTAAAAACAACTGATATTAAAACTTAAATTAAATTGAAAATTAGTTACTTATGTATTTACAGCTTCCACCACCTCTTGTGGCAGGTTTTGGTGGAGAGAGCGGAAGAATATGACAATATGCCTAGACGGGTGAAGTACGAGCAACTGCCAATGGTTATTCATACAGTAGGGAGCCATATATAATTCTTTCCGATTGTCTCCCATCAAGTTCCCTATGTATTTACAAAATTCATCGGCAGCAAATAATTGAGGCATAAGGATTGACAGATCTAAGAAGCCGTAAACTGATTTGGAGGCCTTTTCAAGCTGAAGACGATGGAGATACCTAAGATATGAAAAGGTGTGGATGCTAATTACATAATATATATATTGAAATTAAAATAAATTATTAAATGGAAAAATACCAAAAATAAATAAGTTATAAAATTAAAATTAACTTACGTGCACCAGAGACTCAAAACCGTGCTGGCCATCCACACGTTATCTCTGCAGGCGTGTCCGAGATCTTCACCACAGAAGAAAAATATCGTCTCTTGATTTGGGTGTGCCACCCATCCACCGTGCTCCAATGGACATTCAAAAATCTCAAAGGCATAATCCTCACCAAGTGAGAACAAATGAGTGACAGGTGACAGCGACACCGACGTTGACTTGGCCTTCAATTTAGGAAAAATAAAATAGATAAGTTGTTGATAATTAAAAAAAACACAAGTAATTATTTGACTAATTTGGACATTAATAATGAATACATACCTTTGTTACCATTTTGAGCTCACGGCGTTTGAAGTCCAACTCAAGCTCACACCTTTGCATTTCCAACTCAAGCTCACGGCGTTGGACTTCCAACTCCCGCTCCCTAGCTGCCAATTCATCGTCCTCCACATGTGCCCTACTATAACTCTCTTTTGTGCTCACATGTGAAGGGCTGGCATGTCCTGCGGTGTCCTGGGATGAACCGACGGAGGAAAGCTCTCCAGCAAGTGCATGCTTGAATTCTGGGTTGGATAGTAAGCTTTTCATCAGATGCGTTGTAATAGCAGGGTTGGAGATGAGCTACTGAGTCATGTCATCCAAAATTGATGCCTCATCGACGACCCGCTTTCGTGAAGCAGACGTGCCATAATATTCTTTGATGGTCACGTTCTCAGGAACACCGATAACCCGACCAGGATGGTCTTTTTTGCCTAGAGCAATCATCAAGACGTCCCGCCGTCCAGAAGGGACGAATGAGCCCTGGGAGCATTGTGCTTTAAGATCCATCTACAATGAAGAAATGAAAAAACGTGCAAGTGAAAAGTGTTAAAAATATCTATACAAATATCAATTGAAATGAAGTTAATTATTTACTTGCAATCTTATCTGCCACTTCGCGAGTGGCATCAACTTTAAAAGATCCTGTCTTTGTCATGCAGTCGACTAACCAGACATCCTCGCGGTCGATGTCTGACAGAGGACTTAATGGTGTGCCCTCAGGCACCTCTCATCTTTCTATTCTAGCAGCGTGCTCTTCCTGCTTCACCCTCAGCCTATCCGCCATCATCTCCTCGATCCGAGTCTCGTACCCACCCTGAGACATGGTGTGGTGGTGGACGTTCTTCGCCTGATTCTGCCTACCCTTCTATGCCTTAGCCTATTCAAACAAAAACACATAATTAAATACAGTTAAATGATCTATAAGAAGCATACAGAATTAACTTAATCAACCAACCTGAAATTCTTCATCCTGTCGACTCTTAGCAAACATATCCCAAGTATCCTTATCAATCCAGGGATAATCCGAGAACATCTTATCAAGCCACTTCTTCCCAGATACATAGTACCTGGTAAGATTATGCTTGAACCCATTCCAATGCTTTGATGCCATTTTCATACATTTAGTACGATGATCCTCGTGATTCGGCACAGTCCAAGCTACCTACACATTAAATACATAACAAATGGATGGATTATAACTCGGATAATTATCTAATAATGTAAATCAAAAGAATGTAAAGGTAAAATACCGTGATAGCCTCCCAAATCTGATCTTTAACGTTCTGTGGAACGTCATTCCAATGGCTGTAGTTGATGCTAACGTGCTGCTTCGCTTGTAGAAACACCCACTTTTTAAATTCTTTAGCACGGGGTCCCTGGGGATTTAGATTTGCATCAAAGCACACCTCAAGCTTCTGTCCGCTTTGCCTGGCCTTCTCTAGTTTCTTCAAAGTCGTGGCTCCTCTACCCCGTTTCCTATGAGCCTGTGATGTCTGTATGGACAAAAAAAATGATAAAATAGAGGGTTGTAACGTTATAAACTTACATTAAAAAGAATGACTAAAAATAGTATATAACATGTAAACTTACACTAGAATCAGGCGTAGGCGCGATCGGGTCCTGTGTAGGCCCCACAGTGTCCTCCCGTGCATGTGGGCCATCCGACTGATCCATATGTATGCCTGTTCAGAAACAATATATATTTATTAACATAGGCTATAACTAAAAATAAATACAGAAGTATAAATAAAAATAATTGTATACTAAGTTTAAACTACCTATATCAATATCCCTTCGTGATGATCATCACGAGTGGCATGTACATCGTCCACCTGTGTCTCCTCAATTATAGTAGGCATGTTTGTTGAAAAAGGAGTCTCAGGAATATCAAGATTTGAATCTTGATTTTCATCACTACCATTATACATGCTTTTTCCTTGGAGAACCACGGACAACCTTTTGTTAGAAGGATCAGTGATGTAGAACACTTGTTTTGCTTGGGAAGCCATTATGAAAGGCTCATTTGTATGACCTAACTTGTTGAGGTCTACCAATGTGAACCCCAATTCGTCGGTCTGTACACCACCGTTACTATCAACCTACTTACATTTAAAAACCGGCACCGTAAGTTTAGTGTAACCGAGCACCCAAATATCTTCAATATATCCAAAGAAAGGTGTCGGTGCTTTAACGGGTTTTGTGTCCTTTGCACTAGAGAAGTGCATTGCTTCGGCCACGATCGTAACCCCACTATTTTGCATGGTACTCTTGTTATCTTGTTCCTTTGTATAAAAGGAAAAGTTATTGATGTCGTATCCGCTCCAACATATGACGTTGAAGCTAGGCCCACGTGCTAGCCATCTTACGTCATCAGAAGCAATACTACCATCCTTAAGCATTTCTTCCTTGAACCATGGTCAGAAAGTCTTGTTATGCTTGTTCAAAAACCACCTTTCGCTCATTCGAGGGTTTTCTTGATTGACTTTTCTTTTATGTTCAAATAAGAAAGGTTGAACATAATCGATGTTGTTCAATACATACAAATGTGCTTGAAGCACTTTCTCCCGACCCTTGCTATTAATTCTTAAGCCATGTGTACCCTTACCTTGACATCTTATCTCATCATGCCGAGGCTTAGGAACCCCTATAGGATCCGTGTTATGATCGTAGTCCGAACAAAACTCAATAGCTTCTTCTGCAACATACCTTTGAACAATAGATGCTTCCGGACGATGAGGATTCTTCACGTACCCTTTCAAGATCTTCATGTAGCGTTCAACTGGGTACATTCATCTCAGAAAAACCGGCCCACATAATCTAATCTCCCTCACCAAATGAACAATTAAGTGAACCATTATGTCGAAAAAAGGAATGAGGAAAATACATCTCCAATTGGCACAAGATTGTAGCAGCATCAACTTCCAAGTCATCCAACATACGGGGGTCAACGACTTTGCTACATATAGATTTGAAGAATGAGCACAACCGAGTAATGGCATGTTTCACATTTTTTGGAGCAATACCACGAATAGCAACGGGCAGAAGTTGTTGCATCAAGATGTGACAATCATGAGACTTTAATCCAACCAATTTAAGATCACTAGAGACAAGCCTCTTCATATTTGAAGAGTAACCATGTGGAACTTTGATGCCCTGAAGACACCCGCAAAAACTTTGGTTGCGTTTGATTTGTAAAAAGTATCAGGACAGCACAGGACAGGCAGTACAGCACAGGACAGTACAACACAGGAGAGAGAGAGGAGAGAGATAGAAGAGAGAGGAGAGAGATGTAAGGATAATTTTGTCTTTTGTTAGCCTGTCCATGGGACAACTTTTTGTCCCATGGTTTGGTGGGGACAAAATTTTGGGTTTTTGTCCTGTCCCTCACCCCTTTTTTTGTCCTGTCCCTTGACCACTTTTCAGATCAAACAGGGGACAAAAATTTTTGTGCTGTCCAGTCCCCTGATTTTTTTGCAAATCAAACGCACCCTTTGTCTCTCTTTTTTTGACAAAGTATGACATGCTGGCGGCAAATAAGTCCGCTTACCATCCACAACAACTGGAGCTAACTGCTCTCGTATACCCATAGCAACGAGGTCGAGACGAGCATTCACACCATCCTTTGTCTTGCCCTGAATGTTAAGAAGCATCCCGATCACACTATAACACACATTTTTCTCCACATGCATCACATCAATGCAGTGTCTGACATCAAGCTTGCGCCAGTATGAAAGATCAAAGAATATCGACCTCTTCTTCCATATATTTTTCTCAGCATCTTTACCTTTCTTTTTGGACTTGCCGAATATAACATCGATGCCCTTTACCCTCTGATAAACCTGCTCTCCAATTAAGGCCGCTGGAGCTTCTTCCGTCTCTTGGCATCCATTAAAATCTTTTTTCATCTTACGATATGGGTGATCACGTCTAAGAAATCTCCGATGCCCAAGGTAAACCGTCTTCTTTCCATGATGCAACTGAGTGTAGCATGTGCCTTCTTCACATATAGGGCATGCTTTATGCCCCTTGACACTGTACCCGGACAAGTTACCGTATGCTGGAAAGTCGTTGATGGTGCAAAATAACATGGCACGAAGCTTGAAAGTCTCATGAGAATACCCATCAACTACATCAACACCTTCCACCCACAACGTTTTTAAGTCTTCAATCAAGGGACTTAGATAAACATCTAAGTCATTTCCCGGTTGCTTTGGGCCCGAAATCATCATAGACAACTTCATGTATTTGCGCTTCATGCACAACCAAGGGGGGAGGTTGTAAATTATCAACAGAACAGGCCATGAACTATGAATACTACTCATGTTACCATAAGGATTCATTCAATCTGTAGCAAGTCCAAGCCTTAGGTTTCTTAGCTCATCGACGAAATCCGGAAACATAGTATCAATATTCTTCCATTGCATAGAATCAGCAGGATGACGAACCTTTCCATCACGTTTCCTCTTATCATTTGCCATCTAAGATTCTTCGCATCTTTCGCATTGGCAAACAATCGCTTGAACCTTGAAATTATTGGAAGATACCACAACACCTTCGCAGGAGAACCCTTTTTTCTCACATCATCAAGATCATCATCATCACCACCACCCTCCACTTTGTATCGTGATAACCCACATTTGGGGCAATCGTGATTGTCTTCATGAACACCGGTGTACAATATTCAATCATTGGGGCATGCGTGTATCTTCTTATACTCCATACCCATCGGACACAATACCTTCTTGGCCTCATAGTTACGGTCAGGCAATGTATTGTCCTCCGGAAGCAAGTCTTTCAACACTTCAAGCAATTCCGTGAAGCTTTTATCGGTCCAACTGTTGAGTCACCGGCAAGTGTACCGGGTCGTCGTAAGTAATAAACACAGTAAGTAATTACCGAGGTCGGACACAGGGATTGGGCTACCAATTCTACCAATGTGCAAGAAATTCGATACGTTTGACCAAGTAAAAGCAAGTGGTTGAGAAAAGAGAGAAAATAGGATCGCAATTTAAATCAACAAACCAATTGGAGATAAAGTAGGAAGCGATAAGATAAGGTGAGAATTAAAATCTGGATTAAACATCTAAGGTCACAAATCCACCTACCCAATCATGCATAGTACCCAAGTGATGATGATCCCCTCCCTAAGTTCAATTGCAATGTCAACCAGGACCCCCAAATTCTCCTAATGACACTATCGTGCTCAATAGGACGTATTCAATGATTGAGTTAATTACTTGCTAGGTCTCATAACCCAATCACCAAACTCTATTAAATCTTGTTCCCTATAAGGCTGCACTGATCTCCTACTCACTCTTGTGCAATATTCAATCAATGATCCCAATTCAAGTTCTAAACGTGAATTGCCTATCAAGCCTCATCACGTTAACTAGTCAATCATGCATGCTTATGATCAACACAATAAATTCAGAATTGGAAAACATGAATTGAGGTAAAGGAGGGAAACATACATCACATTGAACGCTACACCGTCATGGGTGGTTTCATTGATCCCTTAGACAAGGGAATTAGTTCCTCATGCTTGTAACAACGCACAAACAATTGGAGTTCATCATGATTGTAAAATAGGAAAAGAACATAGGGAGACGCAGCTCCAGAGAATAAGGATTCGTCTCTCAAAAACGATCTAAAACAAGTGGTGAACAAAAGGTTCCCGATCTGACCTAAAACAGCCTATAAATAGAAGTTCTGGGTCTCGCCCGCTCGCGGGGCGAGCAAGCTCCCGCGAGGCGAAATTCAGTTTTGGCTCCATCTTGAGTTTGAATACTCGCGAGGCGAGATGGTGATTCGTGAGGCGAGACAGAAAGGGTGACATCTCTGGCACAGTCAGGCCTTCGGCTCGCGGGACGATATGGTGATTCGCGAGGCGAGATAGAAAGGGCGACTGTTGCTGTTCAGGCTGGTCTTCAGGCTCGCAAGGCGAGATCCTGTTTCGCGAGGCGAAACTTCCAGAATTGCTTTTCCACTGTTTTCTTCATTTTCCTTGACTCTAAGAGCTTCACCTTTAACCTGAAACAATAAAAGAAAACGAAAAGCGTAATTCTACTCAAAATGAACTAAAAACTACTAAAAACACATTAAACGAATCAAATTCTAACTTGGGAACAAAACAAGGCCAATTTGGGAGATTAGCGAGGTTGACTCGCTCAATTAGGCACAAAATCTATCCCTTTTCTAGCTGGAAACTAGATGAGCCAGAGGCTTATCAAAACACCCCAAACTTAAACCTTGCTTGTCCCCAAGTAAACTAAAACTCAAAAAGACTCAAAACTTGGCAAGCTTAAAGGATTCAATCAATTTTTGCACAAATTCATGCAATTTAACACAACAATTTTTCTTCAATGTTTTCCCCCCTTACAACAATGTAATCCCCACATTCATTTATTTTAAACAATTGAGAATTCCATTATTCATGCAATCAGTAATCTGAGTTGAGGATCCAAGTGACACACAAAGGGAGATCACCAAATTCAAACAATTGCCTTCCTCACAAGGGCATTTAATATTTCACTCATTCGCTCAATTTGTCTAAGCTAGCAACATTCACTCTATTTCACAATTCAAGCGCACTTTCCATGGATTTGGTTTTCATCTAAACAAAGTTCCCACAAAAATATGTATGCATCATCAAAAGGTCTTTCATAGGTTGTAATGAGGCCTGGCTCGAGGTAAGATATACAAAGGATAGAGGCTTAGTCCCTAGGATCAATGAGAGCATGAAACTAGCATTGCAACAATTGAATTTACTCTCATATTATTATTCTATTCCTTGCATTGGGTGGCTACAAACCTCTTCCCTTTTTATACTTTTTTCACTTTGCCCTTTTTGGCATATATTCAATATTTTTCATCACATTTTTTTTCCAAGCCTTCGACCTTTAATTTTGCTTTTCTTTTTCTCAACTATGATTCATGAACTTTGTAGCCACCCCAAACTTAGTTCC
Source organism: Sophora flavescens (assembly GCA_030762895.1). Lineage (NCBI taxonomy): Eukaryota > Viridiplantae > Streptophyta > Magnoliopsida > Fabales > Fabaceae > Sophora > Sophora flavescens. Next base: position 29,774,692 of record CM061064.1, on the reverse strand, counting down.
ACGACAACACTCACAAAGCTAAAATTCCATGCTCCCCCAAATCCTAGGATAAGGGAAAATCATGGTTTTTCTGAGTTAATGGCTTGTAATGTAAGGTCATCAAGAACAATAGGCTTCAAGGCTCAATGTGGCTAACTAGGGATCATTTATCAAGGTTGGTTCAATTTATGGCCAAGCAGTTATTTCAAAGAAAAATTGCCTGGATCATTTGATGCAACATATAAATATGCAAACCATGCACAGATTCAAGCAAATCCGAGAAGGTGCAACTTAAAAGTGATTCACACAATCAAAACAATGTTGGAGGCTCAAATTTCTCGCCTGGACATTTTTTCAAATTGTTTGACCGAGATACAATTCCTAGTGTGTGCACCCCTTCACCCCAAACCTGTCATAAATCAAGCAATCACAATGAAATTTCTCAAAGTTCAATTTTCAATTTTTCACATGGGGATCAAATTTTTGATTTTTAGAACCTAGGGGGAAATCATCAATGGTCAACATAATTCATGCAGTCAATCTATGCTAAATTTAATTAGAATCCACCAAGCTTGCCGACACAACACTCACACACATACTCTTGATCTTCTCAAATTATTCAATAGTGAAATTCAAAAACAAATGGAAAAAGGGAAAGAAACAAAAACAAAGCAATTGGTTCCCTCGGGCACCCCCCCTGTGGCATAGCACCCTGGTCCCCAGGGTAGTCCTGCCACCCAAGCCGAGGGGACAGCTCCTCCTCGGAGGGGCATACGGGCATCCGACCCTAATTGTAGATTCGCGAGGCGAGACATCACTCGCGAGGCGAATCTGGAAAAATTGTTCTTCACACTTTCCAGAATCGCGAAGCGAGTAATAGCGCGTGAGGCGAATATGGAATTCCAGCAGCTGATGATGCCCAGATTCGCGAGGCGAAAGTGGCTCTCGCGACGCGAGACAGAAGCGTGAGCAAGCCTTTGAGATTCAGGGCTTCTGTCTCGCGAGGCCACTGTGGATTCGCGGGGCGAATCTGTTTTTTTTATAGAAGAGAAAATGACAGAAACTTAAAAAAAAATAAAGGATATCTAGCTTGGTTTGCCTCCCAAGTAGCGCTTGTTTAACGTCCCGAGCCTGACTCAAGTCACCCCTAAGGGTTAATCCAGAAGAAGAACTTGCTTGCCATTTGGGATTGATTCCCCATGGTAATGCTTTAGCTTTGCCCATTTACCTTGAAGTTTCCAGAGGCCCCTTCTAACTCTACTGCTCCGTGTGGAAAAACTTGGAGGACCTTGAATGGTCCCGACCATCTTGATTTTAGCTTTCCAGGAAAGAGTCTCAACCTTGAATTATAAAGAAGTACCATTTGTCCGGGCTCAAACCTCCTAGGCAAGATGTGCTTGTCATGCCATGCCTTAGTCCGCTCTTTGTGGATTCTTGCATTTTCATATGCTTGCATGCGGATCTCGGACAACTCATTTAAGTCCAAAAGCCTTTTTTCACCGGCCTTCGTCAAATCAAAGTTGAGTTCTCGAATTGCCCAACAAGACTTTTCCTCCAATTCCACCGGCAAGTGGCATGCCTTTCCAAACACCAAATTGTAAGGAGACCTTCCAATTGGAGTCTTGAAGGCGGTCCTATAAGCCCATAAAGCATCATCTAACCTTTTTGACCAATCCTTCCGTGAGGAGTTGATGGTTTTCTCAAGAATACGCTTCAACTCACGGTTGGATATCTCCGCTTGCCCATTTGTTTGGGGATGATAAGGAGTAGAGACTCTATGCTTGACCCCATACTTCTCAAGAAGCTTGTGCATTTGATTGTTGCAAAAGTGGGATCCCCCATCACTAATCAACACTCTAGGGACCCCAAACCTCGAGAAGATATTGCGCCTTAGGAATTCCATGACTACCCACGCATCATCCGTAGTTGTTGGGATTGCTTCTACCCACTTTGACATGTAGTCCACCGCCACCAAAATGTATTGATAGGAGAAATATGGTGGGAATGGTCCCATGAAATCTATCCCCCACACATCAAAGAGCTCTACTTCAAGCATGCAATTCAAGGGGAGTTCATGCCGCTTAGAGATGTTGCCAACTCTTTGGCAACGATCACAGTTCTCAACAAAGGTGTGGGCATCCTTGAAGAGTGTTGGCCAATAAAACCCGCTTTGGAGGATTTTTTCTGCGGTCTTCTTTCCCCCATAATGCCCACCATAATCTGAGCTATGACAATGCCACAACACGTTTCCGATTTGGTCATGGGGAATGCACCTTCTTAGGATCCCATCCGGGCATTGCTTGAAAAGATAGGGGTCCTCCCACACATAATACTTTGCATCCGAGAAGAACTTCTATCTTTGTTGATTAGTCCAACCTTGCAGAACCACATTTGAAGATTTGAAGTTGGCCATGTCCGCGAACCAAGGAGAGAAATTTTCAATGAGTGCAAACAGTTTTTCATCAGGAAATTCTTCCTTGATGTCTAACAATTCCTCCTCGGTTTCGGGATTGACCAACCTAGATAAGTGGTCCGCCACACCATTGTCGGATCCCTTCCTATCCTTAATCTCTAGATCAAATTCCTGCAAAAGAAGAATCCACCGAATTAATCTAGGTTTGGCCTCTTGTTTTGTCATCAAGTGTTTTATGGCCGCATGATCGGTGAAAACAACAATCTTAGACCCCACAATATAGGATCTAAACTTATCTAAAGCAAAAACCACAACAAGTAGTTCCTTTTCAGTGGTGGAATAATTAGCTCGTGCCTCATTCAAAACTTTACTTGCGTAATAAATGACATGAGCAAACTTTTCCACCCTTTGTCCCAAAACAGCCCCCACCGCATAATCACTAGCATCACACATGATTTCAAATGGTAAATTCCAATTAGGTGCAGTGATTATGGGTGCGGTGACAAGTATATTTTTCAAAATAGTGAAAGCATTTAAACAAGAAGCATTGAACTCAAAGGATACATCCTTCGCAAGAAGGTCACAAAGCGGCTTTGCGATTTTGGAGAAGTCCTTGATGAATCTCCGGTAGAACCCGGCATGACCCAAGAAACTCCTCACCCCCTTTACATTGGTTGGTGGGGGAAGCTTCTCAATCAACTCAATCTTGGCTTTATCAACCTCAATCCCCCTTTGGGAGATTTTGTGCCCCAAGACTAAACCTTCCTTGACCATGAAGTGGCATTTCTCCCAATTGAGCACAAGGTTAGTCTCTTGGCACCTTTTAAGCACCAAAATCAAGTTCTTCAAGCAATTGTCATATGAGGTCCCAAAGACCGAGAAGTCATCCATGAACACCTCAATGCATTTCTCCACCATGTCCGAGAAAATAGAAAGCATGCACCTTTGGAAAGTAGCAGGAGCGTTGCACAATCCAAAGGGCATCCTCCTATAGGCAAAGACTCCATAGGGACAAGTGATGGCCGTCTTCTCTTGGTCTTGAGGATCCACCACAATTTGATTATAGCCGGAGTAACCATTTAAGAAATAATAGTACTCATATCCGGCTAACCTTTCAAGAATTTGATCAATGAAGGGGAGAGGGAAGTGATCCTTCCTTGTTGCCTCATTTAGCCTTCTATAATCGATACATACTCTCCACCCCGTGATGGTCCTTGTTGGGATCAATTCATTGCTTTCATTGACCACCACGGTTGTGCCACCTTTCTTTGGGACCACATGAATTGGACTAACCCAATTGCTATCCGAGATTGGATAGATGATTTCGGCATCTAAAAGTTTAATCACTTCCTTACGCACAACTTCTTTCATGATGGGATTTAACCGTCTTTGTGGTTGAACCGCTGGCTTATAATCATCCTCCATCAAAATCTTATGCATGCATAGGGAAGGGATTATACCTTTTAGGTCCGAAATCTTCCACCCAATGGCGGATTTGTGTTCCCTAAGAACTCTCAATAGCTCTTCTTCTTCATCCTTTTTCAAGGCATTGCTAATGATTACCGGATGTTGTTCCTTCTCCCCCAAGAATGCATACCTTAAGTGGGTTGGGAGTTGCTTCAACTCCGGTGCTTTGTTATCTTCTTCCATTCCTTCATTGTTGAGCTTCTCCTTTGCACATTCATCCTTTGGGAGACTCGGTAAGGCTTCCATGTTTTTTAAGCACTCAAGATAGTCCTCATCCCCCAAAGGGTCTTCTTCCTCACTATCATCATCATGGGATTTTATCAACACTTGTGCAAGTGAAGAACCATGGGCTTCTCTAGTGGCCTTTGCCTTGACAATTGAGTCCACCATATCCACCGGATACACATCCGACCTGTCAGCGGGGTGCTTCATTGCTTCAAAGACATTGAAGACTACATTCTCATCTTGCACCCTTAGGGTGAGTTTCCCTTGTTGCACATCTATCAAAGCACGCCCAGTGACCAAGAAGGGCCTACCCAATATGAGAGGGATCTCGACGTCTTCATCCATATCAAGCACCACAAAATCCGCCGGAAATATGAACTTGTCCACCTTCACTAACAAGTCTTCGACCACCCCATAAGGATATTTTATAGAACGATCGGCTAGTTGGAGTGACATCCATGTATCTTTGGCTTCTTTGATCCCCAACTTCTTCATCATAGAGAGGGGCATCAAGTTGATGCTTTCCCCTAGATCACACAACGCCTTTCCTAGAGTCATCTCCCCAATGGTGCATGGTATAGAAAAAGAACCAGGATCCTTCAACTTTGGAGGTAGTTTTCTTTGAAGAATGGCACTACACTCCTCGGTCAAAGCAATCGTTTCCTCATCCACTATTTTCCGCATCTTGGAGAGAAGCTCCTTCATAAACCGGGCATAAGATGGTATTTGTTCTTAATTTGAAGTTTACGGAAGACATCAAGGAATTTATTGAACTGTTTATCTTGTAGAGCCTTTTTCAATCTTTCAGGATATGGTACCTTCATGTAAGGCGGAAGGTCCTTGGGTTCAACCCACTTCTTTATTCGGAACTCTTCATCTACAAGTTTTAACCTTCCCCCTTGCTCCGGTGCCTTGTCACTTGCCAACTCCTCTTTCTTAGGTTGCTCTTCCTCAACATGTGGTTGTTCCGAGACCTCAGCTTCCTGAGAACTAGTTGCACCCCTGTTAGATCCCAACACCCTACCGCTTCTAGTTGTTACGACATTGCATTGGTTCTTAGGGTTGTTCTCGGTATCACCTGGGAAAGTGCCTGGGAGACGCTCATTTAGTTGCTTTGCGAGCTGAGCTATCTGCGTCTCCAGATTTTGAATTGCCGACCCTGTATGAGTTGCCAACTTGTCGATGGAAGTGCTTGTATTGATTGACAACTTCTCAATTGCCGCATTCGTCTTTTCTATAGCCAACTCCCAAGGTTGCCTTCCACCATCTGTTGTTTGCAATTGATTAGGCCCTGGAAGAGCCTGTTGAGTATTGCGTTGATGGATTCCATAGTTTGGCCTCTGATTCTATTGAGGTTGTTGTTGCCCGGCTAGACCACCACTAGCATTGCTCCAAGCGAAACCTGGATGGTCTCTCCTCATATAACCCCTATTCTGATTCTGACTGTAATCATTCTGTCTGTTCCTCTGATAGTTGTTTTGGGGCACGCTGTCATAGAAATTGTGGCATGAGTCCACATGTTCTTGAGAGAAGTTGAACGGACAACTCTGAATGTCATGATCCCCATTACAATTATCACAACCGGAGGCATTCCTTCGTGTATCACATTAACCTTTTTGTTCCCAGACAATGCCGCATTTTGCATCTTCAACAGTTTATTTTGCTCTAGAATGGCTTCTATTGTTGCAGAACTGACACACTTAGGTTTCCCTACCACGGTTGTAATTATTGTTTGACATCTTCTCCAATAACGCCCATCCATCCTCAGTTGATAAATAAGAAAAAGAACCGCCCGCCGCGGCATCACAATTCATCTGGTAGCGCCCCCTTAACCTGTTAAAGAAATGTTGAACCTTGGAGACCGGGTCAAAGAAAGCCGAAGGACATCTTCTCAAGAGCACATTATACCTCTCCCAAGCTTCATTATAAGATTCATCTTCTGTCTGCCTGAAAGATGTGACGACTACTCTTGCTTGTGCCACTTTCTGAGGAGGAAAATATTTAATGAGGAACTTTTGGGCCAATTGCTCCCATGTTGTGATACTGTTGCGATCCAAGCCGTCAAACCAATCGCGAGCGGTATCCCTAAGAGAGAGAGGGAATAGCCGCAAGCGAAACTCATCTTGAGAAACTCCTTTTGTCTTCTGCATGTCACAAGCTTCAAGGAAGCGAGTGATGTGTCTATGAGGGTCTTGTTTGCCACCACCATCAAATTGATTCTCACGGATATGGGCTGTGACACATCCTTCCACTCTGAAGGAATCTGTATCGAGGTTGCCCCTCACGATAGAAGAAGCACAATCATCTAAATTGGGTAGATTGTACTCGAAGAGAGGCTTGTAAAGAGGAGGAGGAGGAGGAGGAGGAGGAGGAGGAGGAGGAGGAGGGTTTGCTTTGGCCATCCCCTCAAAATTAATTGCTTCAAGCCTCTTTCGTTCTCTGGCTTCTTTCCTTAATCGCTTCTCGGTCTTGGTGATCTCCGAATCAAATAGCAAGTCCTCTTGTGAAAGGGTACCTCACATACAAAAACTAGGCAAGACCAAGTGGAATCAAAGAAGTAGAGAGAAATAATAGTAAGTAAATAACAAAATAAAAATAAAAATAGCTTAACCAAATAATCAAACTTCCAAAAATTAGGAAAATTGGTTGTGCTAATCCCCGGCAACGGCACCAAAAACTTGTTGAGTCACCGGCAAGTGTACCGGGTCGTTGTAAGTAATAAACACGATAAGTAATTACCGAGGTCGGACACAGGGATTGGGCTACCAATTCTACCAATGTGCAAGAAATTCGATACGTTTGACCAAGTAAAAGCAAGTGGTTGAGAAGAGAGAGAAAATAGGATCACAATTTAAATCAACAAACCAATTGGAGATAAAGTAGGAAGCGATAAGATAAGGTGAGAATTAAAATCTGGATTAAACATCTAAGGTCACAAATCCACCTACCCAATCATGCATAGTACCCAAGTGATGATGATCCCCTCCCTAAGTTCAATTACACTGTCAACCAGGACCCCCAAATTCTCCTAATGACACTATCGTGCTCAATAGGACGTATTCAACGATTGAGTTAATTACTTGCTAGGTCTCATAACCCAATCACCAAACTCTATTAAATATTGTTCCCCATAAGGTTGCACTGATCTCCTACTCACTCGTGCAATATTCAATCAATGATCCCAATTCAAGTTCTAAACGCGAATTGCCTATCAAGCCTCATCACGTTAACTAGTCAATTATGCATGCTTATGATCAACACAATAAATTCAGAATTGGAAAACATGAATTGAGGTAAAGGAGGGAAACATACATCACATTGAACGCTACACCGTCATGGGTGGTTTCATTGATCCCTTAGACAAGGGAATTAGTTCCTCATGCTTGTAACAATGCACAAACAATTGGAGTTCATCATGATTGTAAAACAGGAAAAGAACATAGGGAGACGCAGCTCCAGAGAATAAGGATTCGTCTCTCAAAAACGATCTAAAACAAGTGGTGAACAAAAGGTTCCCAATCTGACCTAAAACAGCCTATAAATAGAAGTTATGGGTCTCGCCCGCTCGCGGGGTGAGCAAGCTCTCGCGAGGCAAAATTCAGTTTTGGCTCCATCTTGAGTTTGAATACTCGCGAGGCGAGATGGTGATTTGCGAGGCGAGACAGAAAGGGTGACATCTCTGGCACAGTCAGGCCTTCAGGCTCGCGGGGCGAGATGGTGATTCGCGAGGCGAGACAGAAAGGGTGACTGTTGCTATTCAGGCTGGTCTTCAGGCTCGCGAGGCTAGATCCTGTTTCGCGAGGCGAAACTTCCAGAATTGCTTTTCCACTGTTTTCTTCATTTTCCTTGACTCTAAGAGCTTCACCTTTAACCTGAAACAATAAAAGGAAACGAAAAGCGTAATTTTACTCAAAATGAACTAAAAACTACCAAAAACGCATTAAACGAATCAAATTCTAACTTAGGAACAAAACAAGGCCAATTTGGGAGATTAGCGAGGTTGACTCGCTCAATTAGGCACAAAATCTACCATTTTTCTAGATGGAAACTAGATGAGCCAGAGGCTTATCACCAACCATTTCTCGCCTTCACACAAACCAATTTTAGCACCACCAACAACCGTGTATCTGTAGTACACCCTGGATATAAAGGCTTATCTGCATCACCGCACAACCTATCATACACATGAGCTCGATGAAAAGATTCTTGTCCAATATCACGGATCATGTCCTCTACTCGATCATCCTCCATATCTACGTCAACGTCCTCACTTTGGGAGACACTTGCCGTACTACTCAACAACACATCACCATGCCATATCCATCTTGTATAACTCAAGCGAATCCCTTCACAAATCAAATGAGTAAGTATATCCTTCACCGTACATTTCCTCGTATTCAAACACTTGACACAAGGACAACAGAACATTCCATTACTATTAGGAACATTCCTTTGAGCAAATTCTATAAATTTTCCCACCCCCTTCAAATACTCAGCACTAGTGCGCTTACAAACCATCCAACTACGATCCATAACTAGATAGGTTCTGTAGATATACAAAACATATATCCAATATAAGGACAATACGGGAGATTGAAAACTAGTTTTTGAAATCCTAATTGAAAACTAGTTTTTGAAATCCCGTCAACCATGTATATCTTATTTGACTAACTGCCTAAAACAAAATTTCCACGGTAATCTCACATCATTCTTCTCATCAAGCAGGTAACAACACATATTAGGACTATTGCTATATCTAGTACTATAACCACTCAGCCATATGAATCGATCAAGAGAGCATGATATATACAAGCAAGACGTTTAAAAATTATTTCAAATTTACACCATTTTCAGGTTGAGCATTGAGCAATATATTGTTGAAGTCACATGCTACAAGCAGCTCTAAATTTCTTCCCATTTTGAAATAGGTCATGATAGCAGAAGAAAAACAAGAGAAAACACAAAACCCACGACCAGAAATAGAGACATTCCAAACAACTCAAACTCACAGTTTCAAGTTTCAACTACAGAGACTACAGTTTCAACATACACTCAAAACCAAACATAAAAAAAATGTGCCCTAAAGACTTACCAGAAATAGGTTAGGTGCTCGCGTGGTGGTGGGGAGGGGAGCTCGAGTGGTGGCCAAAGTTCGATGTGGTTACTGAGAGCAGAGGGACAAGGAGAGTTAGTGCGCGGGAAGGGGAAAGAGAGATATCAAGGTATTACAAAGAATGAGCGGGAAAGACAGAGTTAGGGGTTACGAGTGTACCTCACGGTGGTGGCGAAGAAGCCCTCGCGGTGGTTACGGTGGAGAGGAGCTTGCGATTAGGGCAGAGTGAGAGTGAGAGTGAGAGTGATGAAAAGAGAAGAACAGAGACGTACAGAGCGAAGTGAAGAAGGCGAGTGGGTGTGAACGTTATAATCAAAAACCATCTTTAAAAAAACATTTTACATCAGTTGTTTGTAACAACTGACGTTAAAAGTCATTTATTTAACGTCAGGTTTCTTAAACAACTGACGTTACAAGTCGTTGTTTAACGTCAGTTGTATTAAACAACTGACGTTAAAAATAAATATTTTTTATTTTAAAAACACTTTTAACGTCAGTTGTATTATACAACTGACGTTAAAAGTGTATAAGTTTCTGCAAAAACATTCATTCCTTTGACTACTGTGCTACTTACCCATGCACCTTGTAACTTAATCCTCTTAATGAGCATTAAGTTTATAGATAAGTTTTCAAGAAAATCAGGTAGTCTCACTTCTCTATATAAAGTACCATTCTTCTGTATCAGTCTGTAATACACCATCTTCTTTTCCTCTATATTTCGTGCGTTTTCCATTCCTTCACAATATGGCTCTATCATATTGAAGACTTTTGTTGTTTCTTCCTATACCTAGACTTAAAGGTTTCTGTCTTAATGGTCAAAAAACTTCTGAGGTTGAGTAAATCACGTAACATGGATGGTAAGGTTGAGTGAATCACGTAATGCGATTCCCTCACTTTATTTCCTCCCCTTCATCCCTTTCACTCCGCTTTGGTAGCAAGTGACTGTGGATTCAGATGGAGCATCAAGGAATTCAAGTGAGGGAGGAGATGCATCCATTGGAGTTTGAGGACAGGACTGAGAAGAAAATGACGTTGAAGCAGAAACTTTTTTATATTTTAGGGCTTATGTTGTAGAAATTTTTTATATTTTAATCATGTAATTGTAACTTATGAATCGCTTCAATGAGATACGATTTGATTATACATATAACTTGTTTTATGTTAAGTGTTTATTTATTTTAATTTGCACAAGAACCTGTTTACTAATTCAAGCTAATTAATTAAGATTAAAAATAAACTTGTTAAAAAAAAAGTTTAGAAATAAACTGCACTATATATGGAGTGATTTGCGTTAAGAGTGACAATAGGGAGATGACAACGAAAGAAAGATAGGAATGAGTTTCAGATAGGAATATAGGATTATTTACGTCAGTTATTTAATTAACTGAAGTAAAAATCACACTTTTAACGTCAGTTGTATAAACAACTGACGTTAAAAGTGTTAATAATTCTTGCAAATCACTTTTAACGTCAGTTCATTACACAACTGACGCAAATAGTGATTTAATATTTACAAAACTGCCACCGCCTCATTTTTAACGTCAAACATATGGTCAACTGACGTAAAACGTTCCCGTATATTACATTATTTCCACTAGTGAATCTTTTTACAACTATAGATAAACCTAACAGTCAAGCCACTCCACTTTAAGGATTAAGCACAATAATCATTACACCATTCTATGCTAAAATTTGGATTTAAGCATGCATTTTACGCTTAGTTATTATAAAGAATTGTAGACCTATAGGAGAATAATAGGCAAACAGTGGGAACCCATAAGTTACGACAGTGATACTGCTAGCTCTTCATAGCAGATGGAAGGATAAAACAACAAACCTCCAAATCTAGTTTGGCCTATCGCAAGTGTTTTTTCATAACTAAAATTATAGAGTTCGTTTGTTTGATAATTATAGAGATAACCTGAAGTGATGTACCAAAACTATTTTACCGATAATTAAATACCCAATGTTCAAAATATGCAGATGACAGTTTGCATCTGTACCTGAAAGTCCTCTTGCATTGACTAAACAGATTGCCTGCAAACTGAATGACTAATATGAGCTAGATAAAAAATGTGTAACCAATTATATAACTATATTCTGATAATTTTTCCAAAACATAAATATTGATAGTAATAAATTAGTAAGTTACAAATATTAACATACACCATATATGACTTTACACCATATATGGCTTTAGAAACAACAAATTGCACCAATAGAAGTTACCTGTGAATTTTTGGAACACTTCTTTGTATACTACATTTGAGGTGTTGTTTAAAACACCTCATTCATTGTCACAAATCAATATTTTCAAACCACTGCGGGAAGTAACGGGATATTGCTACATATAGTTGCCCATGAGAGAAGACAGGTTGTGGAAGATAGACTCCAACATGTCTTAACGACAGGTTGTGGAATTTGAAAGGAATTCTACTACAGTTAAAGACAGTCGAGGAATAAAAATTTTCTGACCAACATTGGTCATTGAAATGACTTTTGCTTCCAAGACATAATTGTTCATTTGAGTTATTATTAGTCTAGTACCATTACACAATCCCAAAGACTGATCTATACCTTTTCATCGAGTAGAACCATTTCAATACTAGCCCATTCCTGTGGATTTTTAAAATCAGGAAGTTTCCACAGTCGAATGACACGCACCCTAATTTTTCAGTCTATCCTGCCAGCAACAATATCTTGAATCAAATTGAACCTACCCACCATTCTGCAAATGCGAAGAAAAAAAAAAAGAGCATATGGCTTAGAAAGACCACAATAATACGCTATTTATAAAGGGTGTCATATAGATCATAGTCATACCTCAGTTGTAGGCACAAAGTTGTAAATAAAAACCTATTGATAACAGGTGCAATAGAGGTTAAAGCAATCAAAATGAGAACATAGGCATCTGCTCTTTCTTTTATACTAATATATACTAATTAATAGTAATTAATAATAGTAAATATTTAGTTTCCCAACTAACGTGGGAAAATGAGAGAAATCAGTCCAAACATATTTAATAATTCCCTTGTACTTATTGTTGTTGTACCAAATTTGTGCATATCAATTATTATTTTCCCATGAAAAAATCTTTTACATTCCCTTAACTTATTCCTGTATTACGAAATTTGTGGGTATCAAACCCAAAAAACATGCGTGAGAATTTATGAGTAACTTATGGTTTTAAAATTACAATTCTATTTCAAAATTTTAAATTACTAACTTATGTTTTAACTTAGGGTTTTTTGTGAAAAAAAAAATCCTTTTAGAAACTTATATTTTAAAAAGAGATGGATTTTTTTGTAAAAAAACGTATATTTTTACAATCTATTATTTTTCTATAATATAGTTATCATTTAACAATTGTTGGTATTAATTTTGAATACAAATGAGGAGTTTTTTTTAGGCATTTATAGTTTAAAAAGTAATTGAAAGTAAATTACTCTCGAAAGTTTTTGCTATCGGAACCCTTTTGCAATTGGATACGCGAGTTTCCAAATTCTTTCTATACCATACAATTAGAAAGTTTTTGTAACACCCTGATTTTTACCGTTCTTCAATAACAGTAAATATATATGTTTATATTATTTTTATTTGGATTGAGTAATTTTAGTTACTCATTTAAAAATATTTTATTAAATGCGTTTGTACTGCCTTATTTCAGTATAAGTACATTTACTAGACAACAATGCTATGTTATTGTCACTATTAGTATTTGTTTAGAAAAATATTTAAATGATATGATTGAAAGAAAATTATTTTCATATTTTATTCCATTTAATTTTAGACTTAAAAATAAAATTGGTTTGACATTAATCGGAGATTAAATGTTGGTTCGTAGATTTTCTTAGTTGATCAATTCAACTATCAATCTCTACTTTATTTCAAATTTTGAGAGTATATATTTATCACCCCTGAGGCCACCGTTCGGCCGCCGCCCATCATGGAGCAGATGGCCCGTGATTCGCCACCACCCTGCTGGTTTGTATCAGCCGCTGTTGCGCCGCCATCTCCGCCTTGGGTGATTTTTTCTGGCCACCGCAATATTTCTTTGAAGTTTTGTTCATGTTTCCTTCTTTTTCATGTGGTTTGTGAAAAAAACCCACAGTTTTGATCACTGTTCGAAAGCCCCTCGCCGGAGTTGCTCCGTCAACCGCCGTGTCGGACCACTTCCAAGACAGCCACCATGATATCTTCTTCACCTTGGGTAAGTGTTTTACCCTAAATCTCTTCTATGTTGTAAAGCCCAAATCAATTTGCAAAACCCTAACCCCACCTCTTTGATTTCATACTGTAATCTGAAATTAAAGCTTGTTTTTATGTAATTGGGATTATGAATTAGTGTTTTCCTAAACTAATTTCAGTGTTCTTTGGCTAGATTGGATTTTCCCCAATTTAAGTCATGAACCCTAAAACCCCAATTCGATTTTAATTGAAATTGATTATATTTTTATAAAATTAACTATGTATCTATGAAATTGCTTCTATTGTAGTACAATTTAGACTATTAATTGATGATTTCTAAGTTCAATTTTATGGTTCTTAAATTAAATCAAAGTTTCCACAATTTTTATGGAAAGCCCTTTTTACCTAATCTGATTTATGAGAAATCAATAATGTTTTGTTAACTTAAAAATATAGTTTCCTCTATTTTTACGTTTTGAGGATTATTAATTTGTGGTTATGTCGTTTGATTGATTGAATGTGCTTGGACGCTCTCTGGACTTTGCTCGTGATTGCGCTTGTTTAGGGAAGACATGAATTTCATGTTAGAAAGTTGTCGATGAGTCACTTGCGTGTATTGCAAGTTTTCAAGTTGTTAGTGGGCATCCAGTTTTGCGAAGTTTCATGGGATACGGAGTAAACTGTGGAACCTGGAGTAAAGGATCTTTTTCTGATCTACAAAGGTAAAATGAGTAAGCTTGAGGAGTTCCTAGCCGTTATATATTTAATGTTATAGACTGTTTGTGATGATTTATAATATGTTGATTGACTGTGAATCTGTGTGTGTGTGTGTGTGTGACTTATTTGTGTTGTGAAATATGTTTGAGACTAGTTGAGGCATGACATTCGTCATAGCTTATGTTTTGGAATATTATTTTATTGAAAACATATGAAAACGGAAAAGTGATTTTTGGCTTTGTTTGGAAAGTGGAAAGGAAACAAAAAAGGACTAGATTTATGTGCCGAGGTTTCGGTCTAGATTCTGATTACGGTGAAGCCGGACTAGCCTTCCTCCTGTTAAGGACCTAGAGTTCCGAGACGTCGGACTAGTGTCTGTTGATAAAAGATTTTGAAAAATCTTTAACGAGAGTTTAAAACTCAATTGATATTAAAGGTTTAATCAATATCTGAAAAGATGATCTGGCAGACGTGCTGTTGTTATCGAGTTACATTTTTCACATAGGGTGGACTGATAAATTTGATAGTTACGGACCAAAGGCATCTTCATGGGCTTTTGGGTCTTTAGGGACATTCGGGCTCGAACTCCACGTAATGCTTGGGGCTTTACAACCTCTTGTTGTGGAAATCGGCTACCCTGCACGAATGTACTCAATAGGGGACTATCAAATATTATATAGATGATACGCGAAATCCTAGAACAATTAGAGAAAGGACCCATGGAGAGGCCACCCAACGCGAAACAATTGTGTTATAGGAAATATCGCGGCCTATCATACTCCGGAAAGGGAAGTTAGGATCTTCGGAGATTGTGTTAGAAAGTGGATATTGAAGTGTTAACAGAAAACTTACGAATAAAGTCTTAAATATGAACAATCTTATGATATGAATATTATTATATTTATATGAGTTGTTACTTTGGTATTTTGGTGCTGTTTATATGTTAAATATATGACTACTGTGTTTAAACTCATATATTGGTAACTCACCTTTGCAATATATTTGGTTGGTCTTGTGTTGTACTTTGGTACGTGACTGCAGGTGATGCCGAGGTGTTCTCTGTCCTAAATAGGAGGGATTTGTCACGACTTCTAAAGAAGGTTGAGTAACTGGATTGACCATGGAGGTCTTTTTCAGTAAGAGTCTCTTAGAACGACCAGCTTAGGTTTTTAAGACGTTGATTAATGATAGTATGTATGTTTATGGCTCGGAGAGCCTTTATTTTGGATAGAATGCTTATGGCTCGGAGACCCTTTCTTTTGGATGAAAATATAAATATATTAGCAGGTGTTGTTTGCGATGTTAAAATTACAGAGGAGACTCTGTCGAATTTATTTATTTTTTGTAAAAATTATAGATCTGTATTCAAGTATGTTTCTAAAGAAAATAAACTTGTTAGGCTAGAATTGTAAGCCTGTGCATCGATAACGGCTTAGGTTTTTGGGTCTTGACAAATTATATACATGACCAGAATTTATACAGTGATAGGTGAACATGTGGTGTTATTATTTCATAATATGTTTTATTTCTTACCGCAATTGCAGAAAATAAATTTTTATATCCATTTTTTTTTTCTGATACTTAAGTATTTATATAAATTATTATTCCGAACGCAAACCATCATTTATTATTTTATTTAATATATTTTTATGAAATTGAGTTAGTCATGTAATGTCCAAGGGGGTGTTACATTAGTGGTATCAGAGCTGGTTGAGTCTTTCGGGAACCTTAGGGAATAGGTCCGTTATGTTTTGTTGTGTGATCTCTGGTTGGATCTTGATTGAATTGTTTCCCTATTGAAGCAATGTGTGTTGACACACAAGTATATGTTTTCTTGATGGGTTTCCACTGGTTTTGTATTGTGGAAAACCGTAACTCTTAAATGTTGCTTTGGTTCATGTGTAACACATTCGATTATCCTTGTGGATCGTGTCAGACAATTGAAACAAGGTGCCTGTTGTAAAGGATTTTCTAGGAGTGTTTGATAAGCCTCTGGCTCATCTAGTTTTATAGCTAGTATGACCAGGGTTTTGTGCAAATTATATCGTATTTTCACCCAAATTAGATTAGATTGTCCTCAAGCAAGGTTTTGAGTCTCTAGAGTAGTTTTAAGTTAATTTAGCTAGTTTTAAGTCAAAATAATACACTTATGGTTATTTCCTTACTTTCAGGTTAAGTAGAAGCTAAGAAAATAAAGAACAGGGAATTCGCCCCGCGAAGGACACGCTCGCCACGCGACCCCAAAGCCTGACTGTTCCAAGAAATTGCTAAGTCTCTGGTTCGCCTCGCGAAGAAGGTCTCGCCCCGCGAGTCTTGCAAACCTGAAAAAGTCAGAGACGATCACGGCTTGCCCGTGTTGAATGTCATGGCCGTGGCAGTTTTGAAGTTGAAGAGTCTCGCCTCGTGAGCATCCATTCGCCTCGCGAGTCTGGAAGTCAGAGAGCATCACGGTTAGGCCCTGATGGCCATAACGGGCGTAAGGAGAAAACTCTTCATATCCTCGCCTCGCGAGCAAGTATTTCGCCTCGCGAGAATGCCAAAGGTTGCTGACTCTTCATGAAATTCGCCTCGCGAATGTGTGCTCGCCTCGCGAGCCATCTGAATTCTGAATTTGTATAAAAGGCTGTTCTGAACAATTTGTAAAAACTTTTGCTTCTCCAAATTGTTGTTTTTACATTTTTCGCTGTGATTTCGTTTTTGCCATGGAGAACTAAGTCCTAGGATTAGTCTACTGTATGAGGATTCTATATACTTGAGGTTTTGTAAATCCCTATTTTAATTGCTTTTCCCTTTTCAATACCATATTACATATTTCTGTTTGTTATTTCAGGAGTGTGTAGTATTGTATTGATTTGTTTCAGTGATGTTATTTTCCTATACATAATCGCATTTGTTAATTCACGTGGGTTCATTCATGTTCGTTTGTTCATGAGAGCTTAATCCCGTTTGTTATTTCGGGAATAGGAATTTGCATCCATAGTAGCAATTACGTTGTTAGTTGTTACTGTAGCTGAAAGGGGATTAGAATCTGCTTAGGGCTTGGGATTGCATTAACCAAGGATAGTTGGGAATTCTTGACAGTAGATTAATCGTTGTTTGATAATTGATAATCTCTTTTCAACTGCCCTGTTTTTGATTACTCTGTTTTGTTTGTTTCTTATTTGCACTCCAATCCAAACCCCCCCAAAAACTGATTTTTGTGAAAGGTAGCATTTTCAGAGTCCTTGAGAGACGACATCCGAGTTGTCGCACTAAACTACTGTTTTAAACCCGCTCGTCCTTTTTGGTGCATGCGCGACAGCGCGACCAAAAATTGGCGCCGTTGCCGGGGACTCTGAGTTGTTATTTTTCGCAATTTTTTTTTTATTTTATTTTCTTTTCTTTCTTTTAATTTCTGTTCTGTTTTGAATTGGTCTGGCTACTAGGTCTCATTGCCCTGAACTGTGTGATTTTGACCCGGAAATTGAAAGAACACTGCACACACTCCGTAGGGAATTTCGGGCTAGCACTAGTAGTGATTCCAATTTTAAAACTGCTTTTGAAAACATGGGAGACCAGAGGACATTAAGGCAGCTTGCTGCCCCTGATGTCAACTATAATGGATTATGTATTTCTTATCCTGGTGCTGACACTCCTTTTGAACTGAAATCTGGTTTTATTCACTTGTTGCCCAAGTTCAATGGTCTTGCAGGTGAGGATCCACACAAGCACTTGAAGGAATTCCAAGTTGTATGCTCCACAACCTCGAGAGCAGAGGGAGTCACTGAGGATAGTATCAAGTCAAGGCTTTTCCATTTTCACTCCGGGAGCTGCAAAGGATTGGCTATTGTACCTTGAGCCTAACTCCATCACAACTTGGAATGATTTGAAGAGGGTGTTCCTAGAAAGGTATTTTCCCCGCTTCAAGAGCTGCTTCAATAAGGAAAGAGATATGTGGCATCGTGCAAGGGAACGAGTCACTAGTGAATATCTTGGGAAAGGTTCAAACATTTAGTATCCAGTTGCCCCAAAGATCAAATTTCCGAACAACTCCTGATCCAATACTTTTATGAAGGATTGCTTGCCAATGGATAGGAATCATGTTGGATCTTTGCTAGTGGGGAGCATTAGTTGATAAGACCCCAGCTGCTGCCAAGCAACTCATTGAGAACATGTCATTGAATTCCCAGCAGTTTTCTACAAGAAGAAATTCAGTTGAGCCAAGAGGTGTGCATGAGATTCATAGTTCATCTTCCAACCAGGCCGCCCTTGAGAATAGATTGGATGAGCTGACTTCCTTTGTAAGGCAATTGGCAATAGACAAGGTTCAGCCTGCAAAGTTATGTAGCATGTGCAATTCACCTGAGCACCCATTTGATCCATGCCCGATCCAGAGAGAAGAGTTTGTCAGTGAAGTACCTCAAGCTTATGCAGTGAACCCTTATAATCAAGGAAGCAGTCAGAATCGGTACAACATTCTAGACCTCTCTACTAATAGGTACCATCCTAGCTGGAGAAATCACCCTAATCTGCGGTATGGGAACTCTTCCCAACAACAGCCGATGGCACCTCAGAATCATCCTCCAGTGACCACTTCTGCACCATCTGGACCATCATTAGAAGACTTGGTAAAGCAAATGGCTGCATCTAGTGTACAGTTTCAGCAGCGGACAGATGCTAGTATTCAAGATTTGAGGACACAGATTGGACAGTTGGCCACATCCATGAATAGCTTACAGCAAGGTCAAGGGACAAACCAGCTGCCTGCACAGCCAGTGATAAATCCTAATGCCTCCAACCCTAATGTGAGTGTCATCTCTCTGAGATCTGGAAAGGTTGTTGAGGCCACTTCTGGAAAGGATGAAGAAACCATGAAGGCTACTCCTGAGCCTACTGTTGAGGTTACTCCTGAACCTATGGTTGAAGTTGAAACTGAGAGAGTGTATAGACCACCCATTCCATTCCCACACAGAATTCAGAAAAATTTGAAGATTGGTGGTGAAAATAAGGAGAAGGAGATTCTTGATGTTTTCAGAAAGGTAGCTGTTAATATTCCACTGTTGGATGTGATCAAGCAAGTGCCCAGATATGCCAAATTTCTGAAGGACCTATGCACCAACAAGAGGAAGATGAAGACTAATGAGAGGGTTGACTTGGGAATGAATGTCTCAGCGCTTATCCAGTCTAAGATAGAGAGAGTTGCTTCTATAGCCCCTACTCAAGCACTACCACAGAAGTGCAAGGATCCAGGCACCTTCACTATCCCATGCACTATTGGGGACAAGAAGTTTGAGAACTGTATGTTGGACTTGGGAGCATCAATCAATGTCATGCCTACCTCCATCTTTAATAACCTTGATCTGGGGCCATTGCAGTACACATGTCTTACCATCCAGTTGGCTAACAGGACCAGTGCCCGACCCATGGGGATGGTAGAGGATGTCCTAGTGCAAGTTGATGATTTGATATTCCCTGCAGACTTCTATATCCTAGACATGGCAGGAGAGACTCAGTCCAGTAGATCACCCATAATCTTGGGCAGACCATTCATGATGACATCCAAGACCAAGATTGATGTTTATGATGGGACTATGTCTATGGAGTTTGGTGGTATTGTGGCCAAATTCAAGATCTTCGATGCTATGAAGCACCCAGTAGATGAGCACTCTGTATTTCACTTAGAGTTGCTGTCTGAGCTTATTGAGGATACACATGATGACTTTATTTCTGATTTTCCTCTTATTTCTGGTTTTGATGATGTATATACTTGTACTAACTGCACTAACACTAACCCATGTTCTGTGTGTTCTGAGTTTTTGGATTCAACCTTGCAGGGTGAGGATGATAGTGATAGTGACAATGAGAGTGAAGTCATCTATTCAGCGAAGTCCTTGACCCTATGGCTGCTCCCAATGCACCATCTCGTTGAGCGACCACCTTCTTTGGAACTCAAACCACTTCCCGAGAACCTAAAGTATGCCTACTTGGGGAGGGATGCAACATTGCCGATCATCATTTCCTCCAGCCTCAACTCGATCGGAAGCCAAGCTTTTAGAAGTTACGAGGAAGAACAAGAAGGCCATTGGGTGGACATTGGCCGATATTCCAGGAATTAGCCCCTCCGGATGCATGCACAGAATTTTCTTGGAGGATGGGGCTAAGCCGTCGAGCAGAGCCCAAAGGCGACTTAACCCACTGATTCTCGGATGTGGTAAAGAAAGAGGTGACTAAGCTTCTACAGGGGGTATTATCTATCCCATCTCCGATAGTTCTGGGTAAGTCCGGTTCAAGTTGTACCAAAGAAGTCTGGTCTAACAAGAGTTAGGAATGAAAATAATGAACTTGTGCCTACTAGAGTCCAGAATAGGCTGGAGAGTTTGTATAGACTATAGGAAGCTAAACCAGGCCACTAGAAAGGATCATTTTCCTTTGCCATTCATAGATCGAGATCTTTGGATCTACTGGCTGGTCAGTCCCATTATTGTTTTCTAGATGGCTTTTCCGGGTATTCCAGATTCATATTGCCCCTGAGGATCAGGAAAAGACCACCTTCACGTGCCCCTTCGGTACGTTTGCTTATAGGAGGATGCCATTTGGCCTCTGTAATGCTCCTGGCACCTTTCAAAGATGCATGCTAAGTATTTTCTCTGACTTTATTGAAAACTGCATAGAGGTGTTTATGGATGATTTTACTGTGTATGGCTCCTCTTTTGATGCTTGTTTGCATAGTCTAAGTCTAGTTCTTCAAAGATGCATTGATACTGATTTGATTCTGAATTATGAGAAATGTCATTTCATGGTAGAACAGGGGATAGTATTGGGTCATGTAATTTCCAAAGAGGGTATTTCTGTAGATCCTGCAAAAATAAATGTGATTTCTTCATTGCCTTACCCATCTTGCGTACGCGAGATCCGTTCCTTTCTTGGACATGCAGGTTTCTACAGGCGCTTTATAAAGGACTTCAGCAAGATAGCACTGCCATTGTCAAATCTGCTGAAAAATGATACCCTGTTCCAGTTTGATGAAAAGTGCAAAGAGTCATTTGACTATCTGAAGAAGGCGTTGACTTCTACCCCTGTCATCCAGCCCCCAGATTGGACACTCCCATTTGAACTGATGTGTGATGCTTCAAATTTTGCTGTGGGGGCAGTTCTGGCACAAAGGGTGGGTAAAGTTGCCCATGTAATTCACTATGCTTCTAGGACCCTAGATGCCGCACAGGCAAATTACACAACCACTGAGAAAGAGCTGCTAGCTATTGTATTTGCACTTGACAAGTTTAGGTCTTTTTTGCTAGGTTCTAGGGTAACTGTTTTTACTGACCATGCAGCTTTGAAATATCTGTTGAAGAAGCCAGAAGCTAAGCCAAGACTGATTCGGTGGATGCTCTTGCTCCAGGAATTCAATGTGGAGATAAAGGATAAAAGTGGAGCTGAAAATTTGGTAGCAGATCATTTGAGCAGGATAGCAAGGGATGAGGATACTTTTCCCATCCAAGATGATTTCCCTGATGAGAGACTGTTACATATGTATGGGGTAACCCCCTGGTTTGCTGACATTGTAAATTTTCTAGTTGCTGGTGTTGTTCCTGCAGGTACAAGTAGACATAAGTTCCACAAGCTGAAGAGCGATGCAAAGTATTATGTGTGGGATGACCCCTATCTGTGGAAGTTTTGCAGTGACCAGGTTATTCGGAGGTGTGTACCCGATCATGAGACGGAGTCCATCCTGCATTTCTCACATGCCTCTCCAGTTGGAGGACACTTTGGACCTCAGAGGACAGCAAGGAAAGTCCTGGATTCTGGATTTTATTGGCCCACAATTTTTAGGGATTCATATGAGGTATACAAGAGTTGTAAAGAATGTCAAATAACAGGCCCTGCAATCACTCGTAGGAGTGAGATGCCCCAACAACCCATGCTCTTTTGTGAAGTTTTTGATGTGTGGGGGATGGACTTCATGGGTCCTTTCCCTCCTTCTTTTGGTTTTGTATATATTTTGTTGGCTGTAGATTATGTTTCAAAGTGGGTGGAAGCAATCCCCACTAGGACTAACGATGCTCAGATTGTTTCCAAATTTGTTAGGTCCAACATTTTTTGCAGGTTTGGCATACCCAAGGCCATCATCAGTGACCAGGGCACACATTTTTGCAACAGAACCATGGAGGCCCTACTCAGGAAATATGGGGTTGTACATAGAGTGTCCACTGCTTACCACCCCCAAACCAATGGCCAAGCTGAAATATCCAACAGGGAGATCAAGCAAATTCTGGAGAAGATGGTGCATCCTAATAGAAAGGAATGGAGCCGCCGTCTGGAAGATGCACTGTGGGCACAAAGGACTGCTTTCAAGACCCCTATAGGAATGTCCCCATTTCGGCTAGTTTTTGGTAAGGCTTGTCACCTCTTGGTGGAGGTTGAGCATAGAGCATATTGGGCAGTAAAGTGTTGTAATATGGACATGAATAAATCTGGTGTTGAAAGAAAGCTGCATTGCAGCAACTTGAGGAGCTTAGGCTTGAAGCCTATGAAAGCTCCAAGATTTATAAAGAAAAGACAAAACAATTTCATGATAGAATGATTGTTAGGAAAGAATTTTTTGTGGGCCAGCTAGTATTATTGTTTAACTCCCGCCTGAAACTGATGGCTGGGAAACTTAGGTCCAAATGGGATGGCCCATTTGTCGTTACTAATGTGTTTCCTTATGGTGCAGTAGAGATTACACGTGCAGGTACACATAAGCCCTTCAAGGTTAATGGGCAGAGGTTGAAGCCATTCCATGGTGTGGATGCTGTGGTTCCTATGGATGCTAATGATGAGGAGCTATCTTTGGATGCTCCAACCTACACTGATGCTTGATCAGGGAGTTTCTTTTCCTTTCCCTCACTCTGATTGTAAAGTCTGTTGTTGTTCATTGGGGACAATGCATGTTTTAAGTGTGGGGGAGGGAACTAGTTGTAGTTTTTCTTTTCTTTTCTTTGAATAAAGTTTTCTTTTCTTTGAATAAAGCTCCTGAATAATTTGAGAAGCTCAGGAGCAATTGTGTGTTGAGTCTTTTGTTGGCAAGTTTGCTAGATTTTGATTGATGTTGCACAGATTGCTTGCATGATTGATATGTGATGATTCCCCCTAGGCTGAAAAATTTTGTGATTCCCATGTGAAATTGAAAACTGAACTTTGGGATTTTGTTACGATGGCATGATGAATGATAAGTTTGGGGTGATAGGAAGCACACACTAGGGATAGAATCTCTTTCAAACAATTTGCATGAATATCCAGGTGAGGTTTTGAGCCTCCAGCATGTTTTAAACTGTGTGAAAATCACTTTCAAGTTGCACTTCCCTGGATTTGATTGAATCTCTTTTTGGTTTGCATGATTATATGTGTGTAGCAAATGATTTAGGTAGTTTCTTTGTAAATAGCTACTTGGCCTGAATAAAACAATTCCTAATGCATGTTCCCTAGTTAGCCCTTTTGAGCCTATTAGCCTGTTAGTTCTTGATAACCTAATGTTATAAGCCCAAAAATCTGGAAAACCATGTTAACCCGATCTTAGGATTAGGAGAGCATGTAATCTTAGAATGGGTGCAAGAAACTAAGTTTGGAGTGGCTGCAAGGTGTAATATGTTGTTGGGATTGAGAAAAAAAAAAAAGTTGGAGCCAAAGGCTTGTGAAAGAAAAAGTGTACAAATGTTGAAAAAAAAAAGGAATATATATATATATATATATAAATACAAAAATGCCAAAAAGAAATAAAAAGGGCTGTAGCCACCCAGAAGTGTAAAGAAAAAAATAAAGAAAGGAACTTGAGTGAATTTCAAAGTGTAAATATAGTTCATGCTCTCTTAGTTCCTAGGGTCTTCAGCTTAGTTCCCTTTGTATATCCTACCCTTAGCCAGGCCCCATTACAACCCATAAAAGACCTTCTGATGTTGCTTGCATGTTTTCTGTGGGAGCCATTTTGAGATGAAAAGCAAATTTTTGGGAAGTGTACTTGAAAAGTGAAACTGAGTGCAAGTTGTTAGCCTGACATAAACTGAGTGACTGAGTGAACAAATAATGCCCTTGTGAGGAAGGCAGTTGTTTGGATTTGGTGATCTCCCTCCTGTGTGTGACTTAGATCCCCTGCTTAGATTTCTGATTGTTTTCATGATGAAACTCTCAAATGTTTGGAATAAATGAATGTGGGGATTGCTCTGTTTGAAAAGGGGGAAACAATGAAGAAAAACTGTTTTTGATGTATTGCTTGAATGTGTGCAATGTTGATTGAATCTTTTGAGCTTGCCAGGTCTAGAGTCTTTTTGATTTTTGAGTCTTAGTTTGCTTGGGGACATGCAAAGTTTAAGTTTGGGGTATTTTGATGAGCCTCTGGCTCATCTAGTTTTATAGCTAGTATGACCAGGGTTTTGTGCAAATTATATCGTATTTTCACCCAAATTAGATTAGATTGTCCTCAAGCAAGGTTTTGAGTCTCTAGAGTAGTTTTAAGTTAATTTAGCTAGTTTTAAGTCAAAATAATACACTTATGGTTATTTCCTTACTTTCAGGTTAAGTAGAAGCTGAGAAAATAAAGAACAGGGGATTCGCCCCGCGAAGGACACGCTCGCCACGCGACCCCGAAGCCTGACTGTTCCAAGAAATTGCTAAGTCTCTGGTTCGCCTCGCGAAGAAGGTCTCGCCCTGCGAGTCTTGCAAACCTGAAAAAGTCAGAGACGATCACGGCTTGCCCGTGTTGAAGGTCATGGCCGTGGCAGTTTTGAAGTTGAAGAGTCTTGCCTCGCGAGCATCCATTCGCCTCGCGAGTCTGGAAGTCAGAGAGCATCACGGTTAGGCCCTGATGGCCATAACGGGCGTAAGGAGAAAACTCTTCATATCCTCGCCTCGCAAGCAAGTATTTCGCCTCGCGAGAATGCCAAAGGTTGCTGACTCTTCATGAAATTCGCCTCGCGAATGTGTGCTCGCCTCGCGAGCCATCTGAATTCTGAATTTGTATAAAAGGCTGTTCTGAACAATTTGTAAAAACTTTTGCTTCTCCAAATTGCCATTTTTACATTTTTCGCCGTGATTTCGTTTTTGCCATGGAGAACTAAGTCCTAGGATTAGTCTACTGTATGAGGATTCTATATACTTGAGGTTTTGTAAATCCCTATTTTAATTGCTTTTCCCTTTTCAATACCATATTACATATTTCTGTTTGTTATTTCAGGAGTGTGTAGTATTGTATTGATTTGTTTCAGTGATGTTATTTTCCTATACATAATCGCGTTTGTTAATTCGCGTGGGTTCATTCATGTTCGTTTGTTCATGAGAGCTTAATCCCGTTTGTTATTTCGGGAATAGGAATTTGCATTCATAGTAGCAATTACGTTGTTAGTTGTTACTGTAGCTGAAAGGGGATTAGAATCTGCTTAGGGCTTGGGATTGCATTAACCAAGGATAGTTGGGAATTCTTGACAGTAGATTAATCGTTGTTTGATAATTGATAATCTCTTTTCAACTGCCCTGTTTTTGATTGCTCTGTTTTGTTTGTTTCTTATTTGTACTCCAAACCAAACCCCCCCCCCCCCCCCAAAAAAACTGATTTTTGTGAAAGGTAACATTTTCAGAGTCCTTGAGAGACGACATCCGAGTTGTCGCACTAAACTACAGTTTTAAACCCGCTCGTCCTTTTTGGCGCGTGCGCGACAGCGCGACCAGTGTTCCCTGGAAATATTATAAGTTTGCAATTAGCAAAGGATATTGATTTTAGATTGATCTAGTTTCTAGATTCGGTCAGATCTCTGTCGCTTTGTGTAGAATGTTGCCTACAAAGTTAAATCGAGTTAGACGACTCGATTCAACTGTAAGATTTATGGTCTAAATAGATTGTTAGACCGAGTGTGTTCTCGTAGGAAACACCAATGTTGTACGGAGGTTCGAGACTCCACGTGGATTTCGAACAACTCAACAAGAGGATGATCAAGAATGAGTATTCTGTTGCACATAGTTAATCAGATAGATCAATTACGAGGAGCTGTTACCTTCTCAAAAATTGATTTGAGGACAGGTTATCACTGGATTAGAATAGGGACCTATCAAAGATTTTTTCGTCGTTGACTCAGCTTATACGAAAAGATCAACTTTTCACATGTCTGAGAGACTGACTAAGTTGTCAGTGATCGTGCTCGATTCATGGTGACCAGACTAAGCGTGTCAGGAAAGACCTGTGTACTTGTTGGAACCAAGGCGAATCACTTTGAATTTTCAACCTTAGATGGGTGTCTCATGATTAAGAAAACTCTTCACTGTACTATTCGATTCTTATGAATTGGTAAGTTGATAATTGTTTTTCGAGCTCCTATGGTTGTATTAAGCAATCACAGCGACCGTTTTGTACGTGTCAAAACTGATTTTTCTGATTTTGATTTAAAATTTATCAGAGCTCATAAATTGGTTATGCTAGTCCATAAATTTCAATTTATTCTAATTGATTTCCTTGTTTGTGGGAAGTTGCACTCACACTTCTAAATAACCCTCAGTGTATTAGACATTGGAGTGGATTGATTTGATAGTATCCATTGGTCCGGATATTTTCACATTTCATTGAAGAATTTGTTATAACTATTTCTTGAGTTGTAACACAGATAATTAACTTTGTGATAACAGAAGTTTCTTGATAAAACTTAGTCTAATCATTTTTACTTTTGGTAGAGGTGGCCCAGTATGATTTTTGGCCAGACTGTTTTCCTTTTTAAAAATCGTCGTTTTGTAAATCCTTTGTACTAAGAATGAATTCTCTTGGGATTAACAACTATTCATCATTTGATTCCCTAAATCCACTGGAAATTCTTGTGGAAGAATGAACTTTATTAGATTCATGTTTGTAAATGTGAATTGATCATGCATTTTTACATCCACAAACCTAATTGAAGAATCTTTTTCCATACTGGATGTTCCTGTATTTTTCAAATTGATGAAATTCTTCTCTATGCTTTCTTGTGAAAGGGAAACCAAGAAAATTCCTTTCTTGAGAATTTCTTTTCGTAATCTTTAAGGCCAAGTCTTGTTGTAGTTCGATAGAACTTATTCCTTTTGGATCGATTTTAACCTATATATTTTCCAAGCGTCATTGACGTGTGACCTATCTCATAGGCTATGAGGATGGTTACTTGATTCACATCACGATATCAGAGTTAGTTGAGTACAGTAAGAATGTAACTGACATTTGAGACATTCCTAGTTAAGATGTTAGAATCACAATGAATGTTGTCGTGGGTTTACCGAGTACCTTCAAGAGTTTTAATTAGTTTCGAGTGGTCGTGGACAGGTTGATGAACTCAACACCCTTCTTAGCTGTTAAGATTCACCATGAAGTGGAGAAGTTAAACCGAAGTATGTATCAAAGAACTGATCAAATCTCACGAAGTATCAACAAGTATCGTTTTAGAAGAAGATCTGAAGTTTACTCCACGATTTTCGGTGACGTCTGCCCTAAGTGTTGATGGAAACAATTGAGTCTAAGTCCAAATGATTACCTTCAACTTGATTGGTAATTAAGAAACGATCTATCCTTAGAAGGTTAGCTGAGAGTAAGTGTAGTACTTAAGTATGATCATCTCTATAGTAGAATATACAATAATTGATAGGAATTTTGTTGGTATATAGATGTAATTGGTAATATGAAAACCCCTAAGCTCAACGTCATTCGGTAAGACGATTACAATGGATCTTAACACGATCGAGGCAGAAATATCATTAAAGAAATTTAGAGTAATGATCAATATCTACGATCAAGATGGATTTTTGAGTTTGAAGATTTACAGGAAAATGTCTATAGTAATTTTCCCTAAGCTGAATGGTAGCAGTAAAGAGGAGTTCTTGAGTAAAACTAAGTTGTTGGCAATGTTCAAGAGTTATAATTTTGGGTAATTCAAACCGAGATGTTTCTTTTTTTTTGTTATAGTTGCATGAGGGAGTGTAATCATGTTCTTTAAGATTGAAATGTATGATTTTGATATGATTTGGAGTGATGAAATATGTTCAAAAGGAAACTAAGACTGTGATGGGATATCTTGAATGAGAACTGATTTGTATATTGTGAACAGAATATGAATAGTAATTTCACCTAAGTGGATTCGAGCGAGAGGGATAAGCTCTTGTGAAAAATTAAGTTTCTGAAAAAGTTCAAAGTTCATGAGTTAGATAATCCAACCCAACGAAGTTCCTTTTTGATTACAGTTTACCTTAAGAAGTAGTACGATGTTTTGATTGGAGACTTGAAATATATAATTTTGGTATAACCTGGAAAAGTAGACTTCGTTCTTAGGAGCTAAGACTACAATCATATACTTTGAGTTGGAAGTTGATGCATATTATAGTAAAGTAAGTTTTGATCTTGGTAATAACTATGAGAGTTAGATGTGTGGAAATCAGTCTTTCTAGTAGTCCAGTAATTGAGAATAGAAGTGATTAAGTTTTGATTTTGCTCTTCATGTGAGAGGAATGTAAGTCTTAGCTTGAATCTTGGAGTTACCAGTGAGAGTTAAGGATGTAGAGGAAATTTTTATAATAGATTAGTATTAAAGGAAGAAGAGATTAAGTTTTGATTATATCTGGACTAAGATAAAATTGTTAATGGCAGGAGAGTATGAATTGAGGATAAGTGTTTTGATATTGAGGATAAATATAACGAAGACTAAGTATGAATTTAATTATTAAGTTATTAAAATCATCTAAGGGAAGTGAATACGGGAAGTATAAAGTAAGTTCTTGGAATTAAGATGTAATTACAAGATCTTGTCTAGTTTTGAGTAACGAAATTTCGAGGACGAAATTTTTTTAAGTGGGGTAGTAATGTAACACCCCTATTTTTACTGTTCTTCAATAATAGTAAATATATATGTTTATATTATTTTTATTTGAATTGAGTAATTTTAATTACTCATTTAAAAATATTTTATTAAATGCCTTAGTACTACTTTATTTCAGTATAAGTACATTTACTAGACAATAATGTTATGTTATTGTCACTACTAGTATTTGTTTAGAAAAATATTTAAATGATATGATTGAAAGAAAGTTATTTTCATATTTTATTCCATTTAATTTTAGATTTGAAAATAAAATTGGTTTGACATTAATCGGAGATTAAATGTTGGGCCGTAGATTTTCTTAGTTGATCAATTCAACTATCAATCTCTACTTTATTTCAAATTTTGAAAGTGTATATTTATCACCCTTTATTTTTAGATTCAAAAACTAAAAATGTGTTTATTTTTATACTTGATATTTATCACTCATTTTTGTACCTATCACTAAATATTAAGTCAAAACATAAATTTCTCTCTCCTCCTTCTCTTATCAGTCATGACCCAAACCCCTTCTTTTTATCTTCATCTTCCTTCTTCCTCAAAACCCAAAGCTTCCTCCTCTTTCTCTCATGCCATCTTCATCAACCTTATTCCTTCTCCATGGCAACCGTGCGACCGCCGCCCCTGAGGCCATCGTTCGGCCGTCGCCTATCATGGAGCAGATGGCCCGCGATTCGTCACCACCCTGCTGGTTTGTATCAGCCGCTGTTGCGCCGCCATCTCCGCCTTGGGTGAGTTTTTCTGGCCACCGCAATATTTCTTTGAAGTTTTGTTCATGTTTCCTTCTTCCTCACGTGGTTTGTGCAAAAACCCACAGTTTTGATCACTGTTCGAAAGCCCCTCGCCAGAGTTACTTCGTCAGCCGCCGCGTCGGACCACCTCCAAGACAGCCACCATGATATCTTCTTCACCTTAGGTAAGTGTTTTACCCTTAATCTCTTCTATGTTGTAAAGCCCAAATCAGTTTGCAAAACCCTAACCCCACCTCTTTGATTTCATACTGTAATCTAAAATTAAAGCTTGTTTTTATGCAATTGGGACTATGAATTAGTGTTTTCCTAAACTAATTTCAGTGGTCTTTGGCTAGATTGGATTTTCCCCATTTTAAGCCATGAACCCTAAAACCCCAATTCGATTTTAATTGAAATTGATTATGTTTTTATAAAATTAACTATGTATCTGTGAAATTGCTTCTATTGTAGTACAATTTAGAATATTAATTGATTATTTCTAAGTTCAATTTTATGGTTTTTAAATTAAATCAAAGTTTCCACAATTTTTATGAAAAGCCCTTTTTACCTAATCTGATTTATGAGAAATCAATAATGTTTTGTTAACTTAAAAATACAGTTTCCTCTATTTTTAAGTTTTGAGGATTATTAATTTGTGGTTGTGTCGTTTGATTGATTGAATGTGCTTGGACGCTCTCTGGACTTTGCTCGTGATTGCGCTTGTTTAGGGAAGACATGAATTTCATGTTAGAAAGTTGTCGATGAGTCACTTGTGTGTATTGCAAGTTTTCAAGTTGTTAGCAGGTGTCCAGTTTTGCGAAGTTTCATGGGATAAGGAGTAAACTGTGGAACCTAGAGTAAATGATCTTTTTTTGATCTACAAGGGTAAAAGGAGTAAGCCTGAGGAGTTCCTAGCCGTTATATATTTAATGTTATAGACTGCTTGTGATGATTTATAAGATGTTGATTGACTGCGAATCTATATATATATATAACTGTGTGTGTGTGTGTGTGACTTATTTGTGTTGTGAAATGTGTTTGAGACTGGTTGAGGCATGACATTCGTCGTAGCTTATGTTTTTGAAAATTATTTTATTAAAAACATATGAACACAGAAAAGTGATTTTTGGCTTTCTTTGGAAAGTGGAAAGGAAACAAAAAAGGACTAGATTTATGTGCTGAGGTTTCAGACTAGATTCTGATTACGGTGAAGCTGGACTAGCCTTCCTCCTATTAAGGACCTAGAGTTTCGAGACGTCGTACTAGTGTCTGTTGATAAACGATTTTGAAAAATCTTTAACGAGAGTTTAAAACTCAATTGATATTGAAGGTTTAATCAATATCTGAAAAGGTGATCTGGCAGACGTGCTGTTGTTATCGAGTTACAGTTTTCACATAGGGTGGACTGATAAATTTGATGGTTACGGACCAAAGGCATATTCTTGGGATTTTGGGTCTTTAGGGACATTCGGGTTCGAACACCACATAATGCTTGGGGCTTTGCAACCTCTTGTCGTGGAAATTGGCTACCCTGCATGAATGTACTCAATAGGGGACAATCAAATATTATATAGGTGATACGCAAAATCCTAGAACAATTAGGGAAAGGACCCATGGAGAGGCCGCCCAACGCGAAACAATTGTGTTATAGGAAATATCGCGGCCTATCATGCTCGAGGAAAGGAAGTTAGGATCTCCGGAGATTGTGTTAGAAAGTTGATATTAAAGTGTTAACCAAAAACTTACGAATAAAGGCTTAAATCTGAACAATCTTATGATATGAATGTTATTATATTTATGAGTTGTTACTTTGATATTTTGGTGCTGTTTATATGTTAAATATATGACTACTGTGTTTAAACTCATATATTGGTAACTCACCTTTACAATATATCTGTGTGGTCTTGTGTTGTACTTTGGTACGTGACTGCAGGGGATGCCGAGGTTTGTTCTGCCCCAAATCGGAGGGATTGGTCACGACTTCTAAAGAAGGTTGAGTAAATGGAATGACCATGGAGGTCTTTTCCAGAAAATAGGAACATTAATTGTAAATAGCTGTCAAATCCCTTAGATCAAGGGACAAACTTATATTTAGCCACGAGTATCGTGTATAGGCTAGGACAGTTCCTAAACTCTCTCCTCCTTGTATCTATTTATACTCTGTAAACGACTCAAAGGAATAATAAGGTGAATGAAATACCTTCTGTTCTGACATGGTATCAAGAGCATAATCTAGGGACCCAAACAGTTCTGAATAGATGGTTGATTCCTTAGCGATGGGTGATTCCTCAACGATTGGCGATTCCACGAAGCAGCCATCAAACGCTTCCGCCACCGATTCCATTTTGGAAAATCTTATGGCCAAAATGACAGAGGTTTTGTCAAAAGCCCGGCCAACATCACAACCGCCGATCTCTGATTCCTCGACGGTACCGATCAACATCAAGTTGGATGGTTCCAACTATGCCCTATGGTCCCAGGTGGCTAAGATGTACATCTCACGCAAAGACAAACTGGGATATATTGACGGATCCTTCCTTCCGCCGTCGGAAACTGATTCGACGTTCCGTAAATGGCGAACTGAGAAGGCCATAATGAAAGGATGGTTGATCAACCAAATGGATCCCTCGCTGGTGGGGAATTTCATCCGCTTCCCAACAGCCAAAGGGGTTTGGGACGCCATTGGTACGACATACTTTGACGGATCTGATACCCCGCAGGTTTATGACCTTCGAAGTAAGGTAACCCGGATGCGGCAGAAAGGAGGATCGATTGAAAAATATTACAGTGATCTACAGGGGCTGTGGCGTGCGATAGACTTTCGACGCCCTAATCCCATGGAGTGCCCAAGAGATATACATAAATACAATTCTCTGCCACAGGAGGAAAGAGTTTATATCTTTCTCGATGGATTGGATGCCCGACTCGATAACATTCGGAGTGACATACTCCAACTGAAGCCATTCCCCACAATCGAGCAGGCTTATGCACACGTTCGAAGGGAGGACACTCGTCAGACTGTGATGGCATCTGGGGCAGAGAATATAACAAGTGGTGCTGTTATGGCCACTAAAAGCTCAAAATTTGGCCAATTACCAACACTGGTGACTGGGAAACACAAATCGGTCTTGAAGTCGAAGGGTCCATCCGATGGAGGAAAGTGCACACATTGTGGAAATACCAGACACACTCGTGATACCTGTTTCAAGTTACATGGGTATCCAGAGTGGTGGCATGAGTTGCAAGCTAAGAAGAAAAAAGACACCACTACACTTGAGGAAGGCACTGGTAAAGCTGCCGTAGTCACTGCCGAGTCTCAACTCTCGCTTTTTCCTATGACCAGTTCCTCCACCTCAATGAAACCAGGTAACTGCGGTCAAGTTTTCTGTAGTTCTAATTCTTAGGATGCTAGTGCATGGATTATTGACTCAGGGGCAACAGACCATATGACCTTTGATCCCATGGACTTCTCCCATTCAACTCCACCACGTAGGACTTGCATTGCGAATACAAATGGAGTTGCATACCCAGTCACGGGCACTGGAACTGTGGCATTATCACCCTCACTCTCCTTATCTCACACTCTCCTTGTTCCTACACTATCTAATAAATTAATGTATGTGAGTCAAATAACTGAAGAACTCAATTGTGTGGTATTGATGTACTCTACTTTTTGTCTTCTTCAGGATGTTCTCAGCAAGAAGATTATTGGGCATGGTACTAAGAGAGGGGGGCTATACTACCTAGATGATTTTAGCAAAGGAGAAACACATCACGTGCACCACCAGTTCAGTAGCAAAGAACGAGAAATATGGTTATGGCATCATCGTCTGGGACATCCATCATTCAGTTATTTAAGACACTTATTTCCATATTTATTTTTAAATTTGAAAAATGTTAAGTTTACATGTGATACTTGTATTTTGGCTAAAAGCCATAGAACCTCCTATCAGATGAGTTTGAATAAAAGCAGTGTCCCTTTTTCTCTAATACATTTTGATGTGTGGGGACCTTCCCCTAGGACTACCGTATCTGGTCACCATTGGTTCGTAATGTTTGTCGATGATTGCACACGAATGACATGGCTTTACTTGATGAAGACTTTGTTTCAAATATTTCAGAATTTTCATGTCATGATTCAAAACCAGTTTTCAGCCAAGATTCAAGTTCTTGGGTCAGACAATGGAGGGGAGCTTGTTAACCATCGTTTCAAAGCATACCTCCAGCAACATGGTCTTCTTCACGAGACCTCATGCTCACAAACTCCACAACAGAATGGTGTTGCCGAACGAAAAAATCGTCATATCTTGGAGACAGCACGTGCTCTTCTTCTTGGCACCCATGTTCCAACTCGCCATTGGGATGATGTTGTAACTGTAGCTGTATACCTCCTCAACCGCATGCCCTCTGTAACATCTCTGACTGCTCTATGGATTGACAACTATCCCCACAGACCAACAAGGGTCATTTCAGCGTGCTTTGTCTTCACTCACATGCTTCCTGGGAAAACATCCCAGGAGGTCACCCATCCCAGAATTGCTCCAAGTCAAGCACGCTTAACTGTGGAGTTCTTAAGTGATGGGCTCCCGAAAAGAAGATGCATCTTGTTGGCATAGGTAGTACCAATCAATTCATATTAGCCTTCCTCAATTGTATAGTCTCATACCTACACAGTCTCAGGTTCCCTCTCATTCGGGTGTGTAATCAGTACATTCATGTGTCCCTCCGCCTAGAAGCCTGTCAGGAGCCGCTCCTTGTCCATGCCTTCTTGCACCAATGATCACTCCCCGTCCTCGTCGGCACTCGGGTGTTACATGCCCACCAGCTTCCGCTTGGTTCATCCCCGAACCACACAGTACTAGGAGAGGTGTCGTTCTGATACCATTTGTAACATCCCTGACTGCTTTATGGATTGACGACTGTCCCCACAAACCAATACGGGTCTTTTCAACGTGTTTTGTCCTCACTCACGCTTAACTGTGTAGGTCACCCATCCCAGAATTGTTCCAAGTCAAGCACGCTTAACTGTGGAGTTCTTAAGTGATGAGCTACCGAAAAGAAGATACATCTTGTTAGTATAGGTAGTACCAATCAATTCATATAAGCCTTCCTCAACTGTATAGTCCCATACCATTTGTAACATCCCTGGCTGCTCTATGGATTGACGACTGTCCCCACAGACCAACACGGGTCATTTCAGCGTGCTTTGTCCTCACTCACACGCTTCCTAGGAAAACTTCCCAGGAGGTCACCCATCCCAGAATTTCTCCAAGTCAAGCACGCTTAACTGTGGAGTTCTTAAGTGACGGGCTCCCGAAAATAAGATGCATCTTGTTGGTATAGGTAGTACCAATCAATTCATATAAGCCTTCCTCAACTGTACAGTCCCATACCTACACAGTCTCAGGTTCCCTCTCATTCGGGTGTGTAATCGGTTCATTCATGTGTCCCTCCGCCTAGAAGCCTGACAGGAGCCGCTTCTTGTCCATGCCTTCTTGCACCGGTGACCACTCCCCACCCTCGTCGGCACCCGGGTGTTACATGCCCACCAGCTTCCGCTTGGTTCGTCCTCGAACCACACCGTACTGGGAGATGTGCCGCTCTGATACCATTTGTAACATCCCTGACTGCTTTATGGATTGACGACTGTCCCCACAAACCAACACGGGTTTTTTCAACGTGCTTTGTCCTCACTCATACGCTTCCTGGGAAAACTTCTCAGGAGGTCACCCATCCCAAACTGTGGAGTTCTTAAGTGATGGGTTACCGAAAAGAAGATGCATCTTGTTAGTATAGGTAATACCAATCAATTCATATAAGCCTTCCTCAACTGTATAGTCCCATACCATGGATCGACGACTGTCCCCACAGACCAACACGGGTCTTTTCAACGTGCTTTGTCGTCACTCACACGCTTCCTTGGAAAACTTCCCAGGAGATCACACATCCCAGAATTGCTCCAAGTCAAGCATGCTTAACTGTGGAGTTCTTAAGTGATGGACTCTCGAAAAGAAGATGCATCTTGTTGGTATAGGTAGTACCAATCAATTCATATAAGTCTTCCTCAACTGTATAGTCCTATGCCTACACTGTCTCAAGATCCCTCTTATTCGGGTGTGTAATCGGTTCATTCATGTGTCCCTCCGCCTAGAAGCCTGCCAGGAGCCGCTTCTTGTCCATGCCTTCTTGCACCGGCGACCACTCCCCGCCCTCGTCGGCACCCGGGTGTTACATGATGCATCTTTTTTTGGGTAGCCCATCACTTAAGAACTCCACAGTTAAGCGTGCTTGACTTGGAGCAATTCTGGGATGAACCAGAAGTTTTCCCGGGAAGCGTGTGAGTGAGGACAAAGCACGTTGAAAAGACCCGTGTTCGTTTGTGGGAACAGTCGTCAATCCATAAAGCAGTCAAGGATGTTACACCCTCCAAGGTCTTGCATTTTAAAACACCTCTGCAATTACTCTCCTCTCATGTACAGTTACCTACAGTGTTGATGCTTCAACTTAGGATTTTTGGGTGTGTGGTTTTTGTTCATCTTCACAAAACCAACGTACCAAACTTGATCCATGTGTTGTTAGGTGCTTGTTCTTGGGCTATGGACTACTCAAAAAAGGCTACAAATGCTTTGACCTAACCACCAACAAAACTTATATCACTATGGATGTAACTTTCCTAGAATCTGAACCTTTCTTTTCTCCTATGGTATCCAATTCAGCTCTTCAGGGGGAGTCCATGAATAAGGAGCTAAATTGGTACTTGGCGACTCCATCATCAACTGTTGAAAAGAAACAAATTGGAGAGCATGAATCCGAAGTTGAAGGAGTAATCCATGAGGAACCTACAGAAATACAGCATTTAAACATAACTAAAGTTGAGAGTGAAGAGGATCCCTCTACTGATGAAGAAATTGCTAGTGAAGAGGTTCCTGTCAATGAAGAGTATTTCGATCAAGGAAGTGAAGAGCCCCCTTTCTCCACAGTACTCGACCCTCTCGCTGAGAACAATCCTGAGGTAAGCTCTCCTATTATCTCCTCATCTACTAATGCTCCTGTAAGATATATATTACCTATCATTAACCGGGGAAAGCCACCCAATAGATACTCTCCTGATGTAGAAGAAAGGCGATCCAAATACCCCATTGCAAATTATGTGTCTACTCAACAGTTATCAAAGCTTATTCAAGCCTTCACAGAGACATTATTCTCCTGTCATATTCCAAAGAATGTGGAAGAAGCCTTTGCTAATCCTAAGTGGGCACAATCCATACAAGAGGAAATAGAGGCTTTACAAAAGAATAATACATGGAGGTTGATACCACTTCCTAAGGGGAAGAAGACATTGGGGTGCAAATGGGTGTTCTCAATCAAATACAAAGCCGACGGATCCATTTATCGACACAAGGCAAGGCTAGTGGCGAAAGGGTTCACACAGACTTACGATATAGATTATACAGAGACTTTTTCACCGGTGGCCAAACTAAATACTGTTAGAGTCCTATTATCTCTTGCAGCAAATTTAGATTGGCCACTACTCTAGCTCGACGTGATGAACGCTTTTCTCCATGGAGATCTTGAAGAAGATGTTTATATGGATATCCCACTGGGATATATGTCCTCTTCCAGAACCAAGGTGGTATGCAAGTTAGAGCGAGCATTATATGGATTGAAACAATCACCTCGAGCATGGTTTGGAAGGTTTAGCTCAGTAATGACAAGGTATGGTTTTAACCAAAGTAATGCAGATCACACCCTATTCTTAAAGCATCGGCAAGGAAAGGTGACAGCTCTAATTGTTTACGTAGATGACATGATTATTACTGGAGATGATACCGAAGAAATTTCAAGACTACAAGAGCAATTGGCAGTTGAGTTTGAGATGAAGAATTTGGGTGGACTCAAGTATTTTTTGGGAATAGAGGTGGCAAGGTCACAAAGAGGCATTTTCTTGTCTCAAAGAAAGTATGTGTTAAACCTATTGGATGAGGTAGGGCTGCTGGACTGCAAACCAGCAGATACTCCAATAGTTCAAAATCACAAACTTTCACAATACACAAACAAAGTGCTTGCGGATAAAGGAAGATACCAAAAATTGGTGGGGAAACTTATCTATTTGTCGCATACTCGCCCTGATATTGTCTATGCCGTAAGTGTGGTGAGCCAATTTTTGCATAATCCAAGTGAAGAACACATGGATGCAGTAAACCGGATACTTCACTATTCAAAATCCTCACCAGGAAAGG
The DNA here is from genome assembly GCA_030762895.1 of Sophora flavescens. Lineage (NCBI taxonomy): Eukaryota > Viridiplantae > Streptophyta > Magnoliopsida > Fabales > Fabaceae > Sophora > Sophora flavescens. The sequence continues at coordinate 29,736,791 of CM061064.1, read as the reverse complement.
GGTTGGTGTTCTCTAAGAATAATCACTTGAGTGTTGAAGGGTACACCGATACAGATTGGGCAGGGAATGTTCTAGACAAAAAATCCACATCAGGATACTTCACATTTGTGGGAGGGAATTTAGTTGCATGGAGAAGTAAAAAGCAAAAGGTAATGACCTTGTCTAGTGCTGAAGCTGAGTTTAGGGGCATGGCAAAAGGACTTTGTGAACTATTATGGCTCAGAAGGTTACTAATGGAGATCGGCTTTGGTCCTAGCATGGAGATGAACCTGTTCTGTGACAATAAAGCTGCAATTGATATCTCACAAAATCCTGTCCAACATGATCGAACAAAGCACGTGGAAGTAGATAGACATTTCATCAAGCAGAATCTTGAGGAGAAGATTATTCGATTTCCTTTTGTCAAGTCGGAAGACTAGTTGGCAGATATTCTTACAAAGGCAGTGTCCGGTAAGAACTTCCATGACTCCCTTGACAAGTTGGGCATTAAAGACATTTATGCACCAACTTGAGGGGGGAGTGTTGGCGTGAGTCATTAGAATCACCAGAAAATAGGAACATTAATTGTAAATAGCTGTCAAATATCTTAGATCAAGGGACAAACTTATATTTAGACACGAGTATCGTGTATAGGCTAAGACAGTTCCTAAACTCTCTCCTCCTTGTATCTATTTATACTATGTAAATGACTCAAAGGAATAATAAGGTGAATGAAATACCTTCTGTTCTGACAAGAAAGTCCCTTGCAACCTCTATATTTAGTGTTCACACATCCTCACTTGGTGATAATTGCTCTCAATTCCAATCATCATGCACTCCCCAATCCTAATCTTGACAAGATGCTAAGAACACATATCACAAATGTCAATGCAACACATATCATGAAGTCTTTTATTTGGTTGTAATGGGGCTAAGGTGGGGGTGGATAAAATCAAGGATATAGGCTAAACTACTTTGACTTCAAGGAATGTGGACTCTTGGAGCTTCTTCCCTTGCTTAGCTAGTTCATAAGCACATAAGCACACAATTTGTGCTATTTCCCTTTTTATTCATTTCCAACTCTTTTTTTTTTTCTTTTGTTGCTTCTTGTTTCATTTTCTTTTCTTTCTCTTTTACCTTTTTCTCACTTTTGTATACTTTCTTTGTTTATTTTTCTCTTTGGCTTTTTCTATTTTTCTTTTTCTTTTTCTTTTTCAGTTTTTTCTTTTTCAAATTTTTTTTAGTAGGTATCTTTAGTGGCCTACTCTCACCCCAAACTTTATTTGCTTGCTTGTCCCTAAGCAAGAGAACAACCCCAAACTTAAGTCCAAACATTCCTCTAAGCTAAAGTAGTGGGACAAAATGGTTTTTTCGCTTTTTGGCTTGTAATGTGCTATCATTCCAAGAAAAATAGGCCAAGGCTCAATTGGGCATAGCAATGGCAATATGATACGATAGCAATTATGGACCTGAGCTAAGCAAAGAAATTATTGCCTCAATCATATATGCATATGCAAGAACATTGCAACAATGACAAGCATTCAAGGAAAGAGAAGGTGAGAACATGCAAGTGATGGTCAATCACACATGAAAGAAATCAAGTAAAATGATGTGTTTGGGCTCAAAAGCTCACAGTTTAGGATCATGTGCAAGAGAAACCCATGCATTCAACATTGCATCAATCATAGCATGAAAAATTGGCACAAACAATTCATAAGGATCAATGGTTTCAATGAAATCATATGCTCAACAAGTATAAATTGCATCATGTTAGAAATTTCAGCCAAGCAAAAGTTCTATGCTCAATATAGAATCTACACAAAAATCCACTCAAAACACAAGTTTGTGCAAAATATGTAAGTTTGGGCAATTTATTCAACTAAAACTAACTAAAAATTAAGGAGGATTAAAAAGTAAAGAGTTTAGAGCACTCCCCTTCTTCTGCACAATGGATGAGCATGTGCAATTTTTTTTTTACACTGACTGGCGCTCAGTGCTAGGAATCCACGCTCAACGCCCAAGGTGCAGTATTTTCTGCTGAAACTGCTTTCTGTGTGCGCTCAGCGCTCACAGTAGCGCCCGACGCCCACACTGGGCCATTTTCACCCTTCTTTTGTGTCATTTCTCCCCTTCCTTTGGTCCACTTACCTTAGATGTTCCTGCACAATAATTACAAACAATTATATCATAATATCAAGCCTACACATCAAGGAACTACTCAATCATCTCAATTAACTACTTATGCTTGAAAGATACGGAAGAAAACGAACAAAAATGCAAGAAGAGAAATGCTTGGGTTGCCTCCCAAGTAGCGCTTCTTTAACGTCACTAGCTTGACATTTGAGCTCTTTTCTTAGGGCGGTTTATATGACAAGAAGAATATATCCTCCTTCCACCTTCTTTTCTTCACAAGTCGTCCCATGTATTTACTATAAGGAAGCAAATGTTCCCGTGCCCCAACAATTAGGCATTTGGAATATGTGCTTCCCCATTCTTGAGGTATATAAAACTCATTTCGTATGGGACTCTTCTCTTTAATCACCAAAGATTAAGTCTCAGTTATATGAATCTCTTCATGCCTCACCCTTGGCTTCTCTTTCATGTCACTATTTTTGTTTTTCTGTTTTTCATCTAGTACTACAACTACACTTTCTTTTGGTTTTTCTTCCACCACTTCCATTGACTCATGTTCACTTTCCATTTCTACAAATACTTCTTCTTCTTACTCAACCATTTCCCAAACATGTGACTCTTACTCTCTTACCAACTCTATCTTTTTCTGCACAATTCCAACCAATTGCTCAGATAACATCCCAACTTGAATATCAAGATTCCTGATTGAAGCTTGTATGTCCTTGAATTTCGTTTGAGTAGCTCCAATAAATTGAATTAAAACATTTTCAAGGTTGGACACTCTATCTAGTGACTCATTGGATTGACGGTAAGGTTGTGCATCTTGTTCCCTCATGAGGTTCTCCATGTAATAAGCCTCCTCTTGTGCATTGAATTGAACCTCACAATTTTCAAGTTTATGGTATTCACCACAAAAATCACATGTAGGTTGCAATGGTTTCATTGCCTTCACTTGCATGACTAGAAGTTTTTTAGACATCAACTCCAATTGTTTTGCAATAAGTTTTCTTTGAGCAAGAAGAGTAGCTTCAAAGATGTCCATGGTCTATAGTAGATACTTTCTTCACAAAACAAGAATCCAAAGTAAATCCACTCTCCTCTTGTTCAACTCAATCCACTCTCAATTCAAGCCACGTTCACCAAATTGATGTTCGAATTCACTAGATTAGAGTAGGTTCAATTCCTTGATACAAAGTCCCTTTGATTCAAGTCAAGAACCCTAATTCCTTAGGTCTTCTCAATTCAAACCAAGCATTAAGCAAGAGAGTTCATAAGAACACACAATCATCAAGTCCTATCCTAGGATCATCGCAATTATGGTGATTAACTTCATATTCCAATTCAATAACCAATTTTCCAATTGTGAAATTGAATCTAAGATCAATTCGAGGTTGATCAATCCAAGAAAAGCATTAAACATATAAGAAATCAATCAAAATGAATGAATTTAAACTTGAATTAAGAGAAGAAATTCGTTTACACAAGAATCAAGCTAAGGTTCATCTTCCCTAACCTAAAGAATCTAGAGATACATGATGAAATTCAGAAAAATAAATAAAAGAAAGTGAGAATCAAAGATAAAACCCATTGAATCTTCAAGACTTGCTCCCACAACTCTTGAATCACCATTGGAACCAAAGTTCACACCTCCTCTATGTTTTCCAACTCAAAATAATCTCTAAAATGTCAAAAGTCCCTTCCATATCTGTCAAAACGCATATTTATAACTTTCTGATTTTTACGCCAGAGTTGAGCACTAGAATCTGAAGTTGAGCGCTAGCAACAAATCTTCGGCACTTTCTGGTCGTGAACAGCGCTGGGCGCTAGATTCTGAAGCTAAGCGCTGGCCTGTAAACAGAAACTTAGTTCCTTCGGTTCCTTCTAACGCTGGGTGCTAACGAACCAGGCTGAGCGCTGTAATTTCATTTCCTCTTTTCTTGCACATTTTCAACAGCTTTTAAGTGCATTTTCACAAAAATTACAATGTAAGGATCAAAAATCTATTCAATATGAATGTGTGCATTTCTTATCACTTTTCTCTACAATTGCTAAGATTATTTACAAACTCTTTCCTAATTAAACCTCCAAACTAACATATTTTGCACATTCATCAATAGGTGAACATGTGGTGTTATTATTTCATAATATGTTTGAGTTCTTACCGCAATTGCAGAAAATAAATTTTTATATCCATTTTTTTTTCCTGATACTTAAGTATTTATATAAATTATTATTCCGAAAGCAAACCCGCATTTATTATTTTATTTAATATGTTTTTACGAAATTGAATTAGTCATGTAATGCCTAAGGGGGTGTTACAGTTTTCAAATTGGATATGCAAGTTTTCAAATTTATTTATCAGCATATCAATTAGAAAGGTGTAACTTTTGGTTTTTAAATTACAATTCTATTTCAAAATTATAAATTCCAATTTTAAATTAATAATTTAATGTTTTAACTTATTGTTTTATTTAGAAACGTGGGGATTAGAAAGAAGTCAATCCCAAAATACATGCGTGAGCCAATGCAGGATTTTATGAGATATTAAAACAATTATAAGATATTAAATTATAGATTTAACCCCAGTTTTAGAGGGGAAAACTACCCCAGCGAACCTTCCTTTTAATGTAAGAAGATTAAAACAATTATAAGATATTAAATTACAGATTTAACCCCAGTTGTGGAGGGATAAACTACCCCAGCGAACCTTCCTTTTAATATAAGAAGATTATTTTTATATAATACAATTATCATTTAACAATTGTTGATATTAATTTTGAATACAAATGAGGAGTTTTTTTTATAAGCATTTACAGTTTAAAATGTAATTGAAGGTAAATTACTCTTGAAAGTTTTTGCTTTTGGAACCCTTTTGCAATTGGATACGCAAGTTTCCAAATTCATTCTATACAATACAATTAGAAAGTTTTCAAATTTATTTATGAGCATATCAATTAGAAAGGTGTAATTTTTGGTTTTTAAAATACAATTCTATTTCAAAATTATAAATTCCAATTTTAAATTAATAATTTAATGTTTTAACTAATTGTTTTATTTAAAAACGTGAAAATTAGAAAGATGTCAATCCCAAAATACATGCGTGAGCCAATGCAAGAATTTGAGATATTAAAACAATTATAAGATATTAAATTATAGATTTAACCCCAGTTGTGGAGGGAAAAACTACCCCAGCGAACCTTCCTTTTAATATAAGAAGATTAAAACAATTATAAGATATTAAATTATAGATTAAATTACAGATTTAACCCCAATTGTGGAGGGAAAAACTACCACAACGAACCTTCCTTTTATATAAGAAAATTTATAGTTTAAAATGTAATTGAAAGTAAATTACTCTTTAAAATTTTTGCTATTGGAACCCTTTTGCAATTGGATACACAAGTTTCAAATTTATTCTATACAATACAATTAGAAAGTTTTCAAATGGATATGCAAGTTTTCAAATTTATTTATGAGCATATCAATTGGAAAGGTGTAACTTTTGGTTTTTAAATGACAATTCTATTTCAAAATTATAAATTCCAATTTTAAATTAATACTTTAATGTCTAACTTATTGTTTTATTTAAAAACGTGGGAATTAGAAAGAAGTCAATCCCAAAATACATGAATGAGCCAATGTAAGAATTTATGAGATATTAAAACAATTATAATATATTAAATTACAGATTAAATTACAGATTTAACCCCAGCTATGAAGGGAAAAACTACCCCAACGAACATTCCTTTTAATATAAGAAGATTAAAACAATTATTAGATATTAAATTACAGATTTATCCCCAGTTGTGGAGGGAAAAATTACCACAACAAACCTTCCTTTTAATATAAGAAGATTTATAGTTTAAAATGTAATTGAAAGTAAATAACTCTTGAAAGATTTTGTTATAGGAACCCTTTTGCAATTGGATACACAAGTTTCCAAATTCATTCTATACAATACAATTAAAAAGTTTTCAAATTGGATATGCAAGTTTTCAAATTTATTTATTAGCATATCAATTAGAAATGTGTAACTTTTGGTTTTTAAATTACAATTCTATTTCAAAATTATAAATTCCAATTTTAAATTAATAATTTATTGTTTTAACTTATTATTTTATTTATAAACGTGGGAATTAGAAAGAATTCAATCCCAAAATACATGCGTGAGCCAATACAAGAATTTATGAGATATTAAAATAATTATAAGATATTAAATTACAGATTAAATTACAGATTTAACCTCAGTTGTGGAGAGAAAAACTACCCCAGTGAACCTTCCTTTTAAGATAAGAAGATATTGATATATTTACTTTATCCAATTTTTTCTTAGGTAAAAAAAACTATTCCATTTTCAATTTTACTGTTAAAAAAAATTATAGTGGCCAATGCAGCATGACCCGTGGTATACGGATTCCTTAATCCGTCTATCTGTGAAGATCGCAGATAGACGGATTAAGGAGCTTCGTGGTAGACAGATTCCTTTGGTTAAGGTCATATGTGATGAAACTACTGGAGATGCAACTGGGGAACGCGAGGCGGATATGCAACAACAATATCCACATCTTTTCTGAGGTATGTAAATTCCGAGGACGGAATTTTCTTTTAAGGGGTAGTAATGTAACAGCCTGATTTTCATTATACTGTTAAATCAATTAAAATATAAGTAATTATATTTTAATATGAAAGTAGAAAATATTTTGTTTTAATAAAATAAAATCATATTCCTAATCCACCTTATCATATGAAGTCACGGTAAAATTTTCGGTTGAAAATTCAGACAAAAGTCGATCTGCGCTTTCACTGCCAGTATAAGTTTACTGAGCAGAAAACCTAATTTTGACCCGTGAACGAGACAGATAGTGTTTTTATCATGTTTCCTTCAACTTTGGTTATTTTAAAAATTTTCGTTCAAAAATAAAATACAATAAAATATTTTATTCGGGTAAACACGTCGGGAATATACTATCGGAACTGTAACCGGGTACGAAATGGAGTAGACTAGGGGACACAAAAGAGATGAGGTGACTTGTCAGGGAAAGGAGGCATGGTTGTAGAAGCTTTATGTCACATCCATAAAAGTACCATCATTACTTTTTTTCAAAATTTACTATTTTATAATCAATTAAGCCATTCCTTTCAACTTTTGCCAACCAAACATGACATAATTCAAAACTTGGCCTCCAAGCACTCATTTCTCTCCCTCAAAACCGTGGCCCTCTCTCTCTCCCTATATATCACACTTTCATTTTCATCAACTCACTTTTTCTTCTCCAAAAACACTGTTTCTTCATCTTCTTCCTTTCTCTTCAAACTTCATACTCATAAAGCTTACATTTTTATTCATCTTTTCAACTCAAGTTATTCACAAAAGTTGATCCTTGTATCAAGGGTAATACTCTTATGTCAATCTTTTTGCAAGTTTCCTCTTTTACCTTATGGTTTACTCTAATTTTTCTTTAAGTATTTTTAATGGGTTTTCAACTTCTAAAATCTCTAGAAAATTGTAGAAAAATCCTTTTGAGTTGAAACCACTTTCTATAGTCTTGTATTAACTTATATTTTCACATACTAAGAGTTTGTATAAAACAAAAATTTCTACCTCTTATTTCCAAGGATGGCCGAAACCTATACATGGTGGCCTAGGAAGTTTTGTTTCAACTTTTTGAAAGATGATCATGTATTTGAGCTTCTAGATCCCTCTTGATCTTAAATCTAAAGTCTTGAAAGGTTTGAAAATCTCTAGCTTATTTATCCAATGATGGACAAACCTATATGGTTTTGGACCAAGGATGCTTGAGTTCAACTTTCTAACTATGATCATGGATTTAGACCTCTTAATACTTTGTGATGCCAAACCTAAGAGTTTTCATCAAACAAAAGGCTTTTCCTCATTCTCATAGGCTAGGCCGAAACTCAATGTTTTGGAGCTAGGATGTTTGAGTTTTCATTTTCCAAAATGATCACGGACTTGAAGATCCTTAAGACATTAGGATGCTAAGTCTAAAAGATTGGAAAGTTTAGAGATTTCTAACCTAGTTATCTTATGATGGCCGAACCTATGAGGTTTATGGACCTAGGATATTTTGTTTTCTTTTATTTTCAATATGATCATGGATTTGAGATCCTAAATACATTGGGATGAAAAATCTAAGAGATTGGAAGGTTTAAAGTTTTCTAACCTATTTTACTATAGAAGGTCGAAACCTAACCTAAGAGTTTGGATGATTTTATTCAATATTTTCAAGTTATAACAAATTATCTAAGTCACCTAGAACCTAATAGTTAAGTATCTAAAATCTTAGAGTGTGAAATGAAACCTAACTCTCATTATATTTAAATGACCGAACCTACCTAATGAGAGCATAGATGAGTTTATTTGATTTAGTTGTTTTTATGTTGTTTGGTTGAAGTTGGTGTTAACACCTCGTGGTCGGATAACGAGGAGCCGGGAATTCGAGCTTTCGGTGATAACTCAGGCGGGGGAAAGAATCAACCTATCGTCGGAATCGATAAGTAGTAGATTATGTAGTAATTATGTAGGGCAACCTAAACCTTACTAGAAGTCGAATAATCGACAAGGCCAGAATCGCTTTAAATTGCTTTTTTAAAACATCCATGGTGATTCGGGGATTGTAGGTTGATCGATATTAGGTTGATGTTTGTACTGTTGATGGATGATTTGAGTTTTATTACCTTTATTGAACTGATTTAGTGCTATGTTGATGTTTTGAAATATCTTTGATTGACTTGATGTTATGCATGATCTGTGTGGTATTTACTTTATGCTTAGTGGATAAGCGAAGATATATATGTGGTCTAAGAGATGAGTTGTTTTGGGCGTGAGGATCATGATGATTTTTAGAGGTGCCTAACCTACATGAAATATGTTAAAGAGGTGTTGTGACATAGAGCGTGTGTTGAGGTCTTGATGAGAGGTTAAGGCACTAGGTTATGACCGTAGGAGTCTGCGAGGTTCATAAGTTGTGTTGTTTCTATAACCGTATGTGGGACACATACAAGACCCGAAGTCCTTGTGGGACCGCCCAGAGGGTAAACTTAACTTGTGCAGCTACGAGTGTCATTGCTTTGCATGAGCACCTCTGGGAGTGGACGAGGTGTGCACCGGGATCATCGTGCAGCTGTAGTGTCACGCTTTACGTGAGCGTTCTTACCATGGTGAAGGGGTGCACCGGGATAATCGTGCAGCTATAGTGTCATTGCTTTGCATGAGCACCCACGGTCCGGGGTGTGCACCGGGTTTAATGTGCAGCTATAGTGTCATTGCTTTGCATGAGCATTCTCACCATGACCAAGGATGTGCACCGGGAATGGGACGTGTCACTTGGACGACTGACCGATAACCATAACTATGATAGGGAAACCATAGCCATTTTCAGTATCAAGTTTTAGTTGTAGGAGTGAGGGTAGGATGGATATAAGAATTTTATGGAAGATGGGTGACTTGACTGATGTTGGGTCTGTGATAATTAATGTATAGTTTACTATGACTCTTTTCCGCTTTTGATGATAGAACTGTTTTTTATCCCCTGTATATTTCTGTATGTTGTTTTTTGTCTCCTTGTGGAACCATACGAGAAGACCCTGTGGATGAACGTAACCAGGAGGAGTTGGATGGAACTCCCTACGAACCAGATGCCGGAGGACGAGCTGTGACCCATGGTGATTAGGGTCTAGTTAGTTATGGCCAGTGCATCTGTGTCGTGAAGCTTTATCTTTCCGCTTATGTTTTGTATAATTATGCACCAGTTCGGGATCCTATTGATGGGATGCCCTGAAATAGTGTTTTGATAACTCTGATGCTTTAAGTATGTTTAATGTATTTATGTTTTCATATTCTGTTCCATATGAATCTATTTGCTTAAGAAATTTAGTTTCAATTTTTACGTAATTTTCATGCTAAGCGTGCGATTAAGTAATTAAATAATGAGGTTTTAAACTAAATGACATAAAGGGACACAACGGGGTGTCTCATTTGGTATCAGAGCAGTTTGATTCTGATCGGACTGCTAAAAGTTAGGGTGTTGTTACTGGCCGTGTCTAGTTGAATCCACGTCGGATTTAGACTATGTGTAGAAGTGGGGTAGAGTGTCCAAACCTAATACAAAAGTTATTATTAGTATGGCATATGGTATTTATATACTTGCTTATGTAGTATTATATGTTATACTAATTAGAGCGGATGATTTCTTTCACCAGAATCATGGCACGTGGAAGAGGACGTCTAACTAACAGTGGAGAAAGGACTCCAGAAAGGGTCATTGGAGCTGTCAATGACAATGCTGACATTGGAGGAGGATCATCTTCGACTCCCAACACCATGGAGACAAGAGCTGCTGCTATGCTATTGCAAACCCAGCAGAATGCTGAGATGTTGTAAATGAACAAAGAGCAGCTAGAGATCAAGAACCAGAGGAGGGCAGTAGCAGCTGAGGATGCCGGATTGGCAGCCTTTATGAATGGGAAGCCACCTAAATTCTGAGGAGAATACGATCCAGAGAAGGCATAATGGTGGATACAGGAGATTGAGAAGATATTTGATACTATGCGCTACCGAGAGGATAGAAAGGTGACTTATGCCGCCTTTATGTTGACTAAGGGGGCAAAATTCTGGTGGAAGGCCAAGAGAAGGTTATTGGAGGCTGGAGGTAGTGTAGTTACCTCGAAATTATTCACTGATTGCTTCTTCGAGAAGTATTTTCCGCGTATAGTTAGACGCGAGAAGGAAAAGGAATTCATAAACCCAAGCAAGGCAATATGTCTGTCGGTGAGTATGTATCGAGGTTGGAGGCGCTGATCAAGTTTTCAGAATACTATCAGTGGTTCCCGAATGAAGACTAGCAATGTAGAAGATTCGAGGAAGGGCTCAGAGATGAGCTGCAGAGGGCTGTAGTGTCTCTTGACATACAGTACTTCCCAGAGCTAGTCGAGAGATGCAGTGCCATCGAAAGCATAGATATGAGGATAGCTAATGAGCAGAAACAAATGAGGATTGGAGGCCCTAACCGATCAAGTTTCTAGAGGCACGGGGGAAGTGGTTCCCAGTGGAGACAGAAACCATATGTTAGACTCAGCGTAAACAGGGGACCAAGACTGGCACTACTAGAATCGGTCAGAATCGCAAAGTGTAGTTTGCTTCAGATGTGGGGGACCACATTATGTAAACAACTGTTCAAGTGGACCCAACTGTTTCAACTGCGGGAAATCAGGTCACATGGCACGAGACTGCAGACAGAAGGTTATGCAACAACTAGCAGCTACGGGAAAAGGTTCCGGAGATAATAGAGGTGGAGCTGGAAGAGGTGTCCCAACAACTAGACCACAAGCCACTGGAAGGGTGTTTACCGTGAAGGGAGTTGAATCCTCTCAATATGCTGAACTCATACAAGGTATGTGTCTGATAGCTGTTAGACTCTCTAACGTATTGTTTGACTCAGGCGCTACTCATTCTTTTTTCTAGCATGAGTGTAAGGATCATTTGAACTTAACTGTCTCCAAATTGCCTTATACCCTTACGGTATCTACTCCAACTAGTAATCCTTTGATTACCATATCTGTTTGCTTAAAGTGTCCTATAGTGATTGAAAATCGAACTTTTGTTGTAGACCTTATCTGTCTGCCTATGCAACAGATAGATGTTATCCTTGGCATGGATTGGCTTTCGGCTAACCATGTAATGCTAGATTGTTCTAGTAAGACCTTATCATTTCTTGAACCTTCTAGTATAGTGTCTGCCAATGAAGGAGTACCTCTGAGGAGTAACTACTCTCAGGAATTTGTGAGGCTTTGGGCAATGGAGGCTAGTGAGATCCCCAGCATAGATTCTATACCTATCGTGAGAGAGTTTCCTGAAGTTTTCCCTCTAGACATTCCAGGTTTGCCACCGGAAAGAGAAGTGGAATTCACTATAGATCTAGTACCAGGGGCAGGGCCTATATCTATAGCACCTTATCGGATGTCACCGGTTGAGTTGGCTGAGTTGAAGGAACAATTGGACGATATGATGGGGAAAGAGTTCATCAGGCCGAGTGTTTCGCCTTGGGGGGCACCGGTGTTGTTCGTTAAGAAAAAGGATGGAAGTGCAAGGTTGTGCACAGATTACAGACAGTTGAATAAGGTGACAATTAAGAACAAGTATCCGTTGCCTCGGATCGATGACCTGATGGATCAGTTGAAGGGAGCAACAATATTCTCGAAGATTGATTTAAGATCTGGGTATCATCAGATCAGGGTAAGGAAGGAAGATATACCCAAGACGGATTTTAGGACGGGCACTATGAGTATTTAGTCATGCCTTTCGATGTAACTAATGTGCCAGTCGTGTTCATGGATTACATGAACCAAATTTTTACACCATTCCTCGATAAGTTTGTTGTTGTGTTTATCGACGATATTCTTATCTATTCTCGTACGTGGGAAGAGCATGAGGATCATTTGAGTTTGGTATTGCGAGTCTTAAAGGATAGGCAAATTTATGCCAAACTTTGCAAGTGTGAGTTTTGGCTGGAAGAAGTGCAATTCCTAGGGCACGTGATTAATAAAGAAGGAATAGTCGTAGATCCAGCTAAGGTTGAGGCAGTTCTTAAATAGGAACGACCTAAGTCAGTGAGTGAAGTACGGAGTTTCTTAGGACTTGTTGGATATTATCGGAGGTTTATAGAGGGATTCCCTAAGATTGCGTTGTCCATGACACAGTTAACGAGAAAGGATACAACTTTTGTATGGACGGACAAGTGTGAGCAGAGTTTTCAAAAGTTGAAGGAAAGGTTGACTACATCACCTGTGTTGATCTTACCAGACCCTCTAGGACAGTTTGATGTATATTGTGATGCGTCATACTAAGGTTGAGGTTGTGTTCTGATGCAAGAGGGAAGAGTTGTCGCTTATGCTTCCCAACAGTTGAGGATCCATGAGAGGAATTATCCGACTCATGATTCGGAGTTAGCAGCAATAGTGTTTGCATTAAAGATATGGCGACACTTTTTGTATGGAGCAAGGTTTAATGTTTTCAGTGACCATAAGAGCCTGAAGTACCTATTCAATCAAAAGGAATTGAATATGAGGCAGTGGAGGTGGATGGAGTTCATAAAAGATTACGATTTTGAGTTATTGTACCACCCTAGTAAGGCCAATGTGGTAGCAGATGCCTTAAGTCGGAAGTCCTTACATGTATCCGCAATGATGGTTAAGGAGTTAGAATTGCTTGAACAATTCAGAGATCTGAGCTTAGGAATGGAATTATGAAAAGATAAAGTTTGCTTAAGTATGGTCACTATTAGTAGTGATTTCTTGAAAGATCTTAAAGATAAGCAAGTTCGGGATCTATACCTTTGGGAGATTAGTAAGGGGATAGACGGGGGTAAAGTTTCTGAGTTCACTAGGGGAGTAGATGGTGTGTTAAGGTTTAAGGATAGGATATGTGTGCCCGAGGATGCAGAACTTAGGAAGATGATTTTGGAAGAATCACACAAGAGTAAGTTGAGTTTTCATCCTAGATCCACAAAGATGTATCAAGATTTGAGGAAAATGTTTTGGTGGACCAGAATGAAGAAGTAAGTAGCAGAGTATGTTTTATCTTGCTTGGTGTGTCAAAAGGCGAAGATTGAACATCAGAAACCAGCAGGATTATTACAATATTTAGATATCCCAAAATGGAAATGGGATAGTATAGTTATGGATTTCGTGGCCGGATTACCACGAACTCCTAAGAAGCATGATGCGATTTGGGTTATCATTGATAGGTTGACGAAGTGTGCTCACTTCTTACCTATTAGAGAAGGTGATAAATTAGAAAATTTAACCTAGATTTACATCAGCGAAGTGGTTAGATTGCATGGTGTGCCATCAAGCATTGCCTCAGATCGAGATCCTAGATTTACCTCTCAATTTTGGAAACAATTGCAACATGCCTTGGGAACGAAATTGAGAATGAGTTCTGCCTATCATCCCCAAACTGATGGGCAATCAGAGAGGACAATTCAATCATTGGAGGATCTATTGAGAGCTTGTGTGTTGGAACACACTGGCAGTTGGGATGAGTTCTTGCCATTGATTGAATTTACTTATAACAACAGTTTCCGCAGTAGTATCGGAATGGCACCGTATGAGGCTCTGTACGGCAGAAAGTGTAGGACCCCATTATGTTGGTATGATACTGGTGAGAACCAAGTTTTGGGTCCGTATATGGTACAACAGACTACAAAACAAGTCAGGAAGATAAGGGAAAAGATGAAGGAAGCACAGGATAGGCAAAGGAGCTACCGTGATAAGAGCAGGAGACCATTAGAATTCCAGGAAGGTGATCACGTATTCTTGAGAGTTACTCAGAAAACTGGAATTGGCAGAGCTATCAAATCTAGAAAACTTACTCCTCGTTTCATGGGACCTTTTCAGATTCTTCGACGAATTGGTCCAGTAGCTTACCAAATTGCCTTGCCACCAAATCTTTCCAACATTCATGACGTCTTTCATGTTTCTCAGTTGAGAAAGTAGTATCCTAATCCATCTCATGTGATTGAGTCTGAGTCGATACAACTGCGAGAGAACCTAGAGCATGATGTAACACCCCGATTTTCGCTGTTTCGTAATATCGGTAATAAATATATAAATATATATATTTATCCGAGACTTAGAAAATGATTTTGGATAAACCAATGTCATTTCCTTGTTATACTTATTTTTATAAGGTTACAGGGAAGTTTTTGGTTGAAAACTTCGAGGCGGAGCTTGTCTGCTGCTTTTTTTGTGTTTTCACTGACAGTAAAATTTTACTGCTCAGAAGACCTAATTTTGAATCGTTAACGAGATGAAAAATATTTTTATCATATTTACTACGATACTGAAAGTTTTGGAAATTTTGGTAAAAAAATTAAAATACTATGGTTGTTGCGGGCCTATACGACGAGATGTCTCTAGACAGAGCCTGAGTCAGATGAATCGGGAAGTCGGCGAAGTAGCAGAGACATTGGATTGACCAACTTGACTAACATTCATGACGAGTTTATCCTATCATAAATGGCAATAATAGCACATTTATGGCAACATTTAATTTTGTTATGAAATGACCAAAATACCCTTGTCTTTTTATGACAATTTCTACAAAATGCCATTTGACAAATTGACCCTAAACTCTTGCCAAATCCTCACGGCTCCAGCATTTTCTTCTTCTCCAAGTATTTGAATTCTTCTCCATCAAGTTTTGAAATCTTCTTCATTAAGTTTTGACTTCTTCTTTATGAAGTTTTGAATTCTTCTTAACCAAGTTTTGATTTCTTCTTCTCCAAGTTTTGATTTCTTCTTCATTAAGCATTTGTTTCTTCTTCATTAAGCTGGTTGCTTCTTCATTTAAATAGGATGTCTTCTTCCTTAAGCCATTTTTTCCATTTTCATGTTCTTTGCTCCAAAGAGTTCATAACTCGTCTGATTTTACATAGCCATTCTGATCAGTTTCTATTTTGAATCTCGAAAAACTTTCAACATGAAAGTTGTTCATATTTCTCTCTTCTTTCCAACTACATAAAGATCATCCAAAACGGATAAGTATGTTGAGAGATATACCCAAAATACCGAAACTGTTCTAAAACCCTAACTAGGTTCATCTTCTCCCTTAAGTTCTCAAGAACACCATGAGAAATTCTTGAAGAACATCATCCAAATCATCATTTTCTTTGATCATCAAGAGGTAGTCTCTCTTAATCTTGCTATTCTAAGCTTTTCTCTTCATAAGATTCTTGAGTTTATGCCTTTGATCAACATGTTCTTCATTTGTTTAAAGTTCTTGAAGCTAGATTGAAAAATTCATAACTAATTCTAGAAAAATCCTTTTGACATGAAAACAATTGCTATGATCTTATAATTATCTCTACTTTCATTATCTAGAAGCTTAATATCATGTGAAATTTCTTTCCCTAAATTCTGGTCATGGCCGAACCTAGGTTAACTTTGAGTTCTTAGGTTTTATTTCAATTTCATGTCTTGATTCATGATTATATCTTGATAGTTCTTGTATTCAAGTATATAGAAGATCAAAAATCTAACTTGAGCCTATTTGATTCTTCAAAAACCGAAACCCTAGGTATGAGCACTTGTTGGTTTTATGATTCAAAAGTTGTTTGTAACACTTGAATCTAACTCTAGGTTTTGTATGTTGATTAAATCCAAGAGTTTAGAAATTTTAGAGATTTCTAACTCCAAACTCAGTCCTTGGCCGAAACCCTAGTTCTTGGAACTAGATGAGTTTTAATTCATATTCTTGGTTCATAATCATGGTTAAAGTGATTAATCATGCTTAAGTAACTTATGGATCATTAATCCCTAAGTTAATCAAATTTTAAGTTTCCTAACCTAGAAAATTGGGTAAAGCCGAACCCTAACCCCCATTGATTTAAGTGTGTTGTTGTTTGATTTGATTTATTTTGGTTGCAATTCGTTTGAAGGAAACTACGGAGTTAGTTGATTTACACTGACGAAGAGGAATCGAATCGAGTTCGGGAGATTATTTAGTTCGAGTCTTCAAGAGGTAAGGGGAGCTTGCCTGATGGATTTTTCTCAATAACCATTTGTTTGTTGACCATTTGCTTGTTGTGTATTCTGTATAATTGATGTGGTTGTGGTTATCTGATTATGTGGTTTATGTTGTGTTGTATATCTGAGTATCAGTGTTTGATCTATTTTAAATTATTTATTTGAATAGGATATTGCTATGGTACATGATCTGTCTAGTGGTTTGTTGTTGAATATTGCTTGTGAGTGTTGTTTGAGAAGCCTGACTGTGGTCAGTGCACAACCGACTAATCAGATAAAAGCTTTAATAAGCTGTGTAAATTATATTCAATGTTTTATGGGAAACGTGGGAATATAATAGTGGTGAAAAGTATTATTTTGGAAAAATAAGGAGTTTTGATGATGATAATTTATTAGTGTAATAGTAACTCGAGTCACAATGAGAGCGAAATTGTGAAAATGTTTAAGTACTGCTAATTTTTATGTAAGAAAGTTGGTAATACTATACAAAGTTATTTTATGAAATTAATTGTTGAAAAGAAGTCAAGATGATTTTAGAAAGTGTTTTCAGTGGAAAAAGTTAAGTATTGGCTTGAGAAGCTTTAAAAGTGATAATTGATGATTGATTTGGAAAAGAATGATGACAGATTTGGAAAAAGTAGAAGGCAAGTATTTTGAAACGGCAATACATATTTTAAGGAAGTTAAAACCTCAAGTGACTCATATTTGTGAAAACCAAGTTTTATTATTTAAGGATTTTATTGATGAATTTCCAATTTTTGGAAAAAGAATTTATGAAAGCAAAACTGATTTCGTGTTAATAGTGGTGTGGAACTTAGTAACCGAGACGTCGGGGTACTAAGGTTCTGTATTGTGATGGACTCAGTCGTTTGGACTTTGAGGGCCTATATTGTATACATGAGGTATACTGTGTTGAAACATTGAAGATGTTTCTAGTGCCACGAACCTACGATTGGTGCACCGGTCGAGAGGTGTCGGGATTGAGCACTCGGACTGTGAGGTCCTATGTTTTGATAAAAGTTTTATGGACAGTGAGGTCCTATGTTTTGGATAAAAGTTTTATGGACCGTGAGGTCCTATGTTTTGATAAATGTTTTATGGACAGTGAGGTCCTGTGTTGTAATGAAAGTTTTAAAAGTGTTTTAAAACATTGTGAGTCGTAAGCCATTTTGAGCTTCGGCAAAGAAAGAATGAGCACAAAGAAAAGAAGAAAACAAAAGTGTTTTGCATGCATTTGGCAGACGTGCCTGCGGTTTGTGACACAAATGCATCAATTACCATCGGCGAAAGGTAATTACGACATGCATTATCTCATGTGCCTAGGGAGGACATTGAGATATAGACCCCATCTTACTTGCTAATGGTGTGGCCACTGATTGTGGACATTAGCAATGTGTTTGGCCTTGTGTGCCTGGCTATGTATGCCTTTGTTTTTTTAAGATGGGAAGAGGTTGCGCACCTGTTGGCAGTTGGCCAAGTTAGCCAGTGTGGCTATGGAGTCTGATCAACTCATATGATGTTGGGATATCTCATGAGATTAGGACGAAAAGTAGATGATGAATAGAAGTGTCATGCATAATTTTATAGATGATGTTTGGGGTGTTAAACCCACTGATAAACTATTAGCTTATAAATGCTCGTGTGGTAAATGTATATGTGTTATGTGGTGTCGAGCATTTAGTTATTGGGTTAAAACTATATATTGGCGTCTCACCCTTACACACACATTTCAGGATTCTTCTAAGTTCGATATTGTACCTTGGGTACTCTATCACAGATGGTGCAGAGGAGTCTGTCTAAGTCATTTCGAGACTTAGATGTAGTTGCTTGATGAGGTATTACTTGCGGAATAACTCTTAGAACGACCAGCTTAGGGTTAAGACTTAGATTATTTTGATAGTATATACGAGTTTGGCTCGGAGAGCCTTTATTTTATAATGGAATGTTTGTGGCTCGGAGAGCCTATCTTTTAAATGAAAATCTAAGCTATTTCTTTTGGTTTTGTAAAGCTTAGGTCTATAACTATTATTTTTATGTATTGATGCCTGGTTGAATTTAGTG
Organism: Sophora flavescens; assembly: GCA_030762895.1. Classification (NCBI taxonomy): domain Eukaryota; kingdom Viridiplantae; phylum Streptophyta; class Magnoliopsida; order Fabales; family Fabaceae; genus Sophora; species Sophora flavescens. The sequence goes on along the minus strand of CM061064.1, from coordinate 29,718,074 downwards.
TAACTAGAATTCTGGAGTGAAAATGTAATCATTTTAACAGGTGTTATTTTATCTGGATGTCCGAATTACAGAGGAGACTCTGTCGAAATTTTTGTAAAACTACTATCTTGTATTTAAGTATATCCTTTAAATTAAATAGGCTTGCCAAGCTATGATAGTAAGTTTGTGTGTCGATTATGGCTTAGGTGTGGAGTCATGACAAAAAAAATATTTATACCCAATTTCAGACACTTATGTACTTATATAAGGTATTTTCCGAAAGCACCAGCAAATTATCTTTTAATTTTATTTTCGTACGTGTTTAGAAGGTAATGCCCAAGGGAGGGTGTTACACATGAGGCCTTACCTGTGAGGATCGCAGATAGACGGATTAAGGAGCTTCGTGGTAGACAGATTCCTTTGGTTAAGGTCATATAGGATGAAACTACTGGAGATGCAACTTGGGAACGCGAGGCGGATATGCAACAACAATATCCACATCTTTTCTAAGGTATGTAAATTCCGAGGACGGAATTTTCTTTTAAGAGGGGTAGTAATGTAACAGCCTGATTTTCATTATACTGTTTAATCAATTAAAATATAAGTAATTATATTTTAATATGAAAGTAGCAAATATTTTGTTTTAATAAAATAAAATCATATTCCTAATCCACCTTATCATATGAAGTCACAGTAAAATTTTCGGTTAAAAATTCAGACGAAAGTCGGTCTTTGTTTTCACTGCCAGTATAAGTTTACTGAGCAGAAATCCTAATTTTGACTTTGAAACGAGACGATTAGTGTTTTTATCATGTTTCCTTCAACTTTGGTTATTTTAAAAATTTTCGTTCAAAAATAAAATAAAATAAAATATTTTATTCGGGTGAACACGTCGGGAATATACGATCGGAACTGTAACCGGGTACGAAATGGAGCAGACTAGGGGACACAAAAGAGATGAGGTGACATGTTAGGGAAAGGAGGCATGGTTGTAGAAGCTTTATGTCACATCCATAAAAGTATCATCATTACTTTTTTTCAAAATTTTCTAATTTATAATCAATTAAGCCATTCCTTTCAACTTTTGCCAACCAAACATGACATAACTCAAAACTTGGCCTCCAAGCACTCATTTCTCTCCCTCAAAACCGTGGCCCTCTCTCTCTCCCTATATATCACACTTTCATTTTCTTCAACTCACTTTTTCTTCTCCAAAAACACTATTTCTTCATCTTCTTCCTTTCTCTTCAAACTTCATACTCATAAAGCTTGCATTTTTATTCATCTTTTCAACTCAAGTTCTTCACAAAAGTTGATCCTTGTATCAAGGGTAATACTATTATGTCAATCTTTTTGCAAGTTTCCTCTTTTACCTTATGGTTTACTCTACTTTTTCTTTAAGTGTTTTTAATGGGTTTTCAACTTCTAAAATCTCTAGAAAATTGTAAAAAAATCCTTTTGAGTTGAAACCACTTTCTATAGTCTTGTATTAACTTATATTTTTACATACTAAGAGTTTGTATAAAACAAAAATTTCTACCTCATATTTCCAAGGATGGCCGAAACCTATACATGGTGGCCTAGGAAGTTTTGTTTCAACTTTTTGAAAGATGATCATGTATTTGAGCTTCTAGATCCCTCTTGATCTTAAATCTAAAGTCTTGAAAGGTTTGAAAATCTCTAGCCTATTTATCCAATGATGGCCAAACCTATATGGTTTTGGACCTAGGATGCTTGAGTTCAACTTTCTAACTATGATCATGGATTTAGACCTCTTAATACTTTGTGATGCCACACCTAAGAGTTTTCATCAAACAAAAGGCTTTTACTCATTCTCCTAGGCTAGGCCGAAACTCAATGTTTTGGAGCTAGGATGTTTGAGTTTTCATTTTCCAAAATAATCACGGACTTGAAGATCCTTAAGACATTAGGATGCTAAGTCTAAAAGATTGGAAAGTTTAGAGATTTCTAACCTAGTTATCTTATGATGGCCGAACCTATGAGGTTTGTGGACCTAGGATATTTTGTTTTCTTTTATTTTTAATATGATCATGGATTTGAGCTCCTAAATACATTGGGATGCAAAATCTAAGAGATTGGAAGGTTTAAAGTTTTCTAACCTATTTTACTATAGAAGGTCGAAACCTAACCTAAGAGTTTGGATGATTTTATTCAATATTTTCAAGTTATAACAAATTATCTAAGTCACCTAGAACCTAATAGTTAAGAATCTAAAATCTTAGAGTGTGAAATGAAACCTAACTCTCATTAGATTTAAATGGCCGAACCTACCTAATGAGAGCATAGATGAGTTTATTTGATTTAGTTGTTTTTATGTTGTTTGGTTGAAGTTGGTGTTAACACCTCGTGGTCGGATAACGAGGAGCCTGGAATTCGAGCTTTCGGTGATAACTCAGGTGGGGGAAAGAATCAACCTATCATCAGAATCGATAAGTAGTAGATTATGTAGTAATTATGTAGGGCGACCTAAACCTTACTAGAAGTCGAATAATCGACAAGACCAGAATCGCTTTAAATTGCTTTTATAAAACATCCATGGTGATTCGGGGATTGTAGGTTGATCTATATTAGGTTGATGTTTATATTGTTGATGGATGATTTGAGTTTTATTACCTTTATTGAACTGATTTAGTGCTATGTTGATGTTTTGAAATATCTTTGATTGACTTGATGTTATGCATGATCTGTGTGGTATTTACTTTATGCTTAGTGGATAAGCGAAGATATATATGTGGTCTAAGAGATGAGTTGTTTTGGGCGTGAGGATCATGATGATTTTTAGAGGTGCCTAACCTACATGAAATATGTTAAAGAGGTGTTGTGACATAGAGCATGTGTTGAGGTCTTGATGAGAGGTTAAGGCACTAGGTTATGACCATAGGAGTCTGCGAGGTTCATAAGTTGTGTTGTTTCTATAATCGTATGTGGGACACATACAAGACCCGAAGTCCTTGTGGGACCGTCCAAAGGGTAAACTTAACTTGTGCAGCTACGAGTGTCATTGCTTTGCATGAGCACCTCTGGTAGTGGACGAGGTGTGCACCAGGATCATCGTGCAGCTGTAGTGTCACGCTATACGTAAGCGTTCTTACCATGGTAAAGGTGTGCACCGGGATAATCGTGCAGCTATAGTGTCATTGCTTTGCATGAGCACCCATGGTCCGGGGTGTACACTAGGTTTAATGTGCAGCTATAATGTCATTGCTTTGCATGAGCATTCTCACCATGACCAAGGATGTGCACCGGGAATGGGACGTGTCGCTTGGACGACTGACCGATAACCATAACTATGATAGGGAAACCATAGCCATTTTCAGTATCAAGTTTTAGTTGTAGGAGTGAGGGTAGGATGGATATAAGAATTTTATGGAAGATGGATGACTTGACTGATGTTGTGTCCGTGATAATTACTGTATAGTTTACTATGACTCTTTTCCGCTTTTGATGATAGAACTGTTTCTTATCCCCTGTATATTTCTGTATGTTGTATTTTGTCTCCTTGTGGAGCCATACGAGAAGACCCTGTGGATGAACATAACCAGGAGGAGTTGGATGGAACTCCCTACGAACCAGATACAGGAGGACGAGCTGTGACCCATGGTGATTAGGGTCTAGTTAGTTATGGCCAGTGCGTCTGTGTCGTGAAGCTTTATCTTTCCGCTTATGTTTTGTATAACTATGCACCAATTTGGGATCCTATTGATGGAATGCCCTGAAATAGTGTTTTGATAACTCTGATGCTTTAAGTATGTGATAAGCCTCTGGCTTATCTAGTTTTATAACTAGTAAGACGGTGGTTTACGTGCTAATTAGTCGAGTTCAATCTCGTTTTCGCCCAAATTCGCCTTGTTTCGTTCCTAAGTTAGTTTTTGACTCGTTTGGTGTAGTTTGTGTAGTTTTTAGGTTATTTTGAATAGAATTACGCTTGTGGTTGCTTTTGTTGTTTCAGGTTAAATGAGTGAAGCTCTGAGAATCAAGGAAAGTCAAGAAGCAGCGGGAAGAAGCACTTCTGGAGGTCTCGCCCCGCGAACAGGATTCTCGCCTCGCGAATAATGAAGACTTGGAAGTCAGAGACCATCACGGCCTAGCCGTGATGTGTATCACGGCCGTGACCAAAAACCCACACAAGTTAGAGACCATCACGGCCTAGCCGTGATGTGTATCACGGCCGTGACCAAAACCCACACAAGTCAGAGACCGTCACGGCTTAGCCGTGATTAACATCACGGACCGTGACAAGAAGGCTCGCGTCGCTAGACACCCTTCGTGTCGCGAGGGTTTGAATCCCACAGAAGCGCCAGAAACAGAAGCCGTCACGGCCTGGCCGTGATGACCATCACGGCCGTGACGCGTGGCCTCCTTATAAATAAGACAGTGCAGAACAGATTTAGAGGACTTTTTGGCATCAGAACTGATTGTAGATCTCTTAGAATCCTTATTCTGGGGCTGCGTCTCCTCTTCTCTTTTCTTATTCTTAGTCTTAGGATGAGTACCGATTGTTTGTCTATGAGCATGAGGAACTAATCCCCTCGTCCGAGGGAACGATGAAGCCACCCATGGCGATGTAAATCTGATATGATGTATGTCTTTCTCCCCTTCTTTTAATTGATGTTTTCCAATTCTGATTTGAATGCTTGATCATATGTATTGCGTGATTAATCGGTTAAACGTGTTTGAGGCCGAACGGCGATTCGCGTTTTAGAACTTGAATCGGGATCGCTAATTGAATATTGCACGGCAGTGAGTAGGATATTAGTGCAACCATATAGGGAACAAGAATTAACCAAATTCAAGATTAGGATTATGAGACCTAGTAAGTAATTAATCCAATCGTCGAATACGTCCTAATGAGCACGAGAGTGGATTTAGGAGAATTTAGGGGTCCCGGTTGACATTGTAATTGAACTTAGGGAGGAATTCATCATCACTTGGGAATACATATTGGGTAGGTGGATTTGTGACCTTGGACATTTTAATTTCAGATTTTTAGTTAATTAGTTTAATAGATTGTTAATTGAATTTCGATCATATTCTCTCTTCTCTCTCGCTCAACCACCTTCTGTAGCTTGACCAAACGTATCGGATTTCCCGTGGATTAGTCGAATTGGTAGCCCAATCCCTGAGTTCGACCTCGGTAATTACGTACCGTGTTTCTTTTATTACTTGCGACGACCCGGTATACTTGCCGGTGTCACAACAAGTTTTTGGCGCCGTTGCCGGGGATTGGCACAACCAATTTTCCTAATTTTAGGGAAGTTTGATTATTTGGTTAAGTTATTTTTATTTTATTTTTTTTATTTTATTTTTATTTGCTATTATCTCTCTCTACTTCTTTGATTCCACTTGGTCTTGCCTTGTTTTGATTGCGAGGTACACGAGGGAATGCTTCCGGGTTGCGAATATTGTAATGGGAACCATGACACTTGGAGTTGTCCGTTCTACTTCTCTCAAGTATATGTGGAACCATGGCATAATTTCTATGACAGCGTGCCCCAGAACAACTATCAGAGTCAGAATCAGTATTGGGGTGATATGAGTAGAGACCATCCGGATTTCGCTTGGAGTAATGCTGACGATGGTCTAGCCTGGCAACTACAACCTCAACAAAATTGGCAACAACAACCTCAACAGAATGGTGGAAGACAACCTTGGGAGTTGGCTTTTGAGAAGTTGAGTGCGACACTTGAGAAAGTGTCAATCAATACAAACGCAGCCATTGACAAGTTGGCAACTAATACAGGGATGTCACTTCAGAATCTAGAGATGCAGATTGCCCAGCTCACAAAGCAACTAAATGAGTGTCCCCCAGAGACTTTCCCAGGTGATACCGAGAACCACCCTAAGAACCAATGCGATGCCACAACAACTAGAAGCGATAGGGTGTGGGAATCTGTCTGGGATGCAACTAGTTCTCAGAAAGTTGAGGAAGAACTACCACATGTTGAGGAAAAGCACCCTGAGGAAGAGGAATTGGCAAGGGACAAGGCACCGGAGCAAGGGGGTAGAGAGCAAAATGAAGATAAAGTGGTAGAGGACTTCACCATGCTTGCCAAGCAACCTGATTTTGATGCGTTAAATAAATATGTTGGCTTGCATGCATGTGTGGACACCGGTAAGTTAGACCCTCCCACTTGTCTGGCACACTTCCTCGTGAAGACACCATTTGACCCGAGAGGAAGTGAGTTCATAATTACAGTGGTCAAAGAAGTTTTCACACTCAGAATAGATGGAAGTATGGATAGAGTGGTATTGCTTCTGCAAGGGCCACTTCACAAACCTTTTGATCCGGGTGGAGGATTAGATATGATGAGCGTCTCTTAGCCCTTGTTCCACAGACTATGGGATCCAGGTGGATGCTTCGTAATAAGTCAAGCTCGGGACGTTAAACAAGCGCTACTTGGGAGGCAACCCAAGCTAGGTATCCCTCTCTTTTCCTAACTTTTGTTTTGTTTTTGATTTTTGTTTGTTTTTGTGTTTGTCACTCTTGAATAATTTGAGAAGATCAAGAGTTGTTGTATGAATGTCGTGTCGGCAAGCTTGTTGGATTTTAATTAAATTGAGCATAAACTGATTGCATGAATTATTTGACCATCGATGATTTCCCCCTAGGTTCTGATAATAGAAAAGTTTATCCCCACTTAAAAATTGAAAATTGAACTTTGAGAATTTTGTTGTGATTACTTGATTTATGATAAGTTTGGGGTGAGGAGGTGCACACACTAGGAATCGTATCTCGGTCAAACAATTTGCAAAATGTCCAGGTGAGGATTTTGAGCCTCCAACTCTGTTTTTGAATGTGTGAATCACTGTTAAGTTGCACTTTCCCGGATTTGCTTGAATCTCTATATGGTTTGCATGATTATGTGTTGCATCAAATGATTTAGGCAATTTTCTTTGAATTAACTACTTGGCCTAAAATGAACCATCCCTAATGAATGATCCCTAGTTAGCCACATTGAGCCTTGAAGCCTATTGTTCTTGATGACCTTACATTACAAGCCAAAATCTGAAAAACCATGTTAACCCAATCTTAGGATTAGGATAGCATGGAAGCGTAGCAAGAGAATGGTTGTGAGGAACTAAGTTTGGGGTGGCTACGAGGTGATATGTCATATTGGGATGAGAAAAAGAAAATAAAGGTTGACCCAAGGCAAAAAGAAAAGAAAAGAAAAGAAGAAAACAAAAAAATTGCCAAAAGAAAAGGGGCAAAACAAAAAGATTAGCAAGGAAAAGGATGTAGTCACCCGAGCCCAAATGAAAAATGGAAAAAGGAATTTGAGTGGAAAAAGTGTCAAAATGCTCATGCTCTCTTAGTTCCTAGGGACTTAAGCCTAAATATCCTTCATTTTCCTACCCTTAGCCAGGCCCCATTACAACCTTTGAAAGACCTTTTGATGTTGCATGCATGTTTTCGTGGGAACTATGTTTGAGATGAAAATCAAATTCATGGGAAGTGCTCTTAGAATGTGAGAGTGAGTGAAAAGTTGATAGCCTAGACAAACTTGAGCGAATGAGTGAAATACTAAATGCCCTCGTGAGGAAGGCAATTGTTTGAAATAGGTGATCTTCCTTTGTGTGTATCTTTGAGCCTCAACTTAGAGTAATGATGGCATGAATGATAAATTCTCAATTGTTTAAAGTAGATGAATGTGGGGATTACATTGATGTCAGGGGGGGGGGGGGGGGGGGCGAATCATTGAAGAAAAACTGTTTTGTTAAGATTGCATGAAATTTGTGCGAAATCGATTAGATCCTTTAGGCTTGCCAAGTCTTGAGTCGTTTTTGAGTTTTAGCTTGCTTGGGGACAAGCAAGGTTTAAGTTTGGGGTGTTTGATAAGCCTCTGGCTTATCTAGTTTTATAACTAGTAAGACGGTGGTTTACGTGCTAATTAGTCGAGTTTAATCTCGTTTTCGCCCAAATTCGCCTTGTTTCGTTCCTAAGTTAGTTTTTGACTCGTTTGGTGTAGTTTGTGTAGTTTTTAGGTTATTTTGAATAGAATTACGCTTGTGGTTGCTTTTGTTGTTTCAGGTTAAATGAGTGAAGCTCTGAGAATCAAGGAAAGTCAAGAAGCAGCGGGAAGAAGCACTTCTGGAGGTCTCGCCCCGCGAACAGGATTCTCGCCTCGCGAATAATGAAGACTTGGAAGTCAGAGACCATCACGGCCTAGCCGTGATGTGTATCACGGCCGTGACCAAAAACCCACACAAGTCAGAGACCATCACGGCCTAGCCGTGATGTGTATCACGGCCGTGACCAAAACCCACACAAGTCAGAGACCGTCACGGCTTAGCCGTGATTAACATCACGGGCCGTGACAAGAAGGCTCGCGTCGCGAGACACCCTTCGCGTCGCGAGGGTTTGAATCCCACAGAAGCGCCAGAAACAGAAGCCGTCACGGCCTGGCCGTGATGACCATCACGGCCGTGACGCGTGGCCTCCTTATAAATAAGACAGTGCAGAACAGATTTAGAGGACCTTTTGGCATCAGAACTGATTGTAGATCTCTTAGAATCCTTATTCTGGGGCTGCGTCTCCTCTTTTCTTATTCTTAGTCTTAGGATGAGTTCCGATTATTTGTCTATGAGCATGAGGAACTAATCCCCTCGTCCGAGGGAACGATGAAGCCACCCACGGCGATGTAAATCCGATATGATGTATGTCTTTCTCCCCTTCTTTTAATTGATGTTTTCCGATTCTGATTTGAATGCTTGATCATATGTATTACGTGATTAATCAGTTAAACGTGTTTGAGGCCGAACGGCGATTCGCGTTTTAGAACTTGAATCGGGATCGCTAATTGAATATTGCACGGCAGTGAGTAGGATATTAGTGCAACCATATAGGGAACAAGAATTAACCAAATTCGAGATTAGGATTATGAGACCTAGTAAGTAATTAATCCAATCGTCGAATACGTCCTAATGAGCACGAGAATGGATTTAGGAGAATTTAGGGGTCCCGGTTGACATTGTAATTGAACTTAGGGAGGAATTCATCATCACTTGGGAATACATATTGGGTAGGTGGATTTGTGACCTTGGATATTTTAATTTCAGATTTTTAGTTAATTAGTTTAATAGATTGTTAATTGAATTTCGATCCTATTCTCTCTTCTCTCTCGCTCAACCACCTTCTATAGCTTGACCAAACGTATCGGATTTCCCGCGGATTAGTCGAATTGGTAGCCCAATCCCTGAGTTCGACCTCGGTAATTACTTACCGTGTTTCTTTTATTACTTGCGACGACCCGGTACACTTGCCGGTGTCACAACAGTATGTTTAATATATTTATGTTTTCATATTCTGTTCCATATGAATCTATTTGCTTAAGAAATTTAGTTTCAATTTTTACGTAATTTTCATGTTAAGCGTGCGATTAAGTAATTAAATATTGAGGTTTTAAACTAAATGACATAAAGGGACACAACGGGGTGTCTCATTTGGTATCAGAGCAGTTTGATTCTGATCGGACTGCTAAAAGTTAGAGTGTTGTTACTGGCCGTGTCTAGTTGAATCCACATCGGATTTAGACTATGTTTAGAAGTGGGGTAGAGTGTCCAAACCTAATACAAAAGTTAATATTAGTATGGCATATGGTATTTATATACTTGCTTATGTAGTATTATATGTCATACTAATTAGAGTGGATGATTTCTTTCACCAGAATCATGGCACGTGGAAGAGGACGTCCAACTAATAGTGGAGAAAGGACTCCGGAAAGGGTCATTGGAGCTGTCAATGACAATGCTGACATTGGAGGAGGATCATCTTCGACTCCCAACACCATGGAGACAATAGATGCTGCTATCCTATTGTAAACCCAGCAGAATGCTGAGATGTTGTAAATGAACAAAGAGCAGCTAGAGATCAAGAACCAGAGGAGGGCAGTAGCAGCCGAGGATGCCGGATTGGCAGCCTTTATGAATGGGAAGCCACCTAAATTCTGAGGAGAATACAGTCCAGAGAAGGCAGAATGGTGGATACAGGAGATTGAGAAGATAGTTGATACTATGCGCTACCGAGAGGATAGAAAGGTGACTTATGCCGCCTTTATGTTGACTGAGGGGGCAGAATTCTGGTGGAAGGGCAAGAGAAGGTTATTGGAGGCTGAAGGTAGTGTAGTTACTGTTGGTGAACGCCGGCAAGTGTACCGGGTCGTCGTAAGTAATAAAAGAAACACAGTAAGTAATTACCGAGGTCGAACTCAGGGATTGGGCTACCAGTTCAACTAATCCACGGGAAATCCGATACGTTTGGTCAAGTGAGGAAAGTGGTCGAGAGAGAGAGTTTAATTTCGCAATTCAATTAAGAAATCGATTAAAGCTAAGGTGATTAAATTCAGAATTTAAAATATCCAAGGTCTCAAATCCACCTACCCAATTATGTATAGTACCCAAGTGATGATGTATTCCTCCCTAAGTTCAATTATAATGTCAACCGGGACCCTCAATTTCTCCTATATCCACTGTCGTGCTCAATAGGACGTATTCGATGATTGGATTAATTACTTGTTTTGTCTCATAACCCTAATCTCGAATTCTATTAAACCTTGTTCCCTATATGGTTGCACTAATCAAATAAATCCACGGTCGTGCTCATTATTCAATTAATGATTCCAATTCAAGTTCTAAAACGCGACTTGCCGTTCGGCCTCAAACACGTTAACTAGTTAATCACGTACCACATATGATCAACGCAATCAAAACAGAATTGGAAAACATTCATAAGAGAAGGGGAGAATAACATACATCACAAGAACACTACACCGCCATGGGTGGCTTCATTGATCCTCGGGGCAAGGGGATTAGTTCCTCATGCCCGTGACGACGCACAAACAATCGGCAATAATCTCCATAATAATAAACTAAAAGAAGAAAAGAAAAGAGAAGGGAGACGCAGCTCCAGAAACAAGGATTCGCACTCCTGATCTAAACAAGTGGCTAACAACTTGATACCCAATTCTGATCTGAGACAGCCTTTAAATAAGGATTCTGTTTCTCGCCAGCTCGCGGGGCAAGCTTACTCTCGCGACGCGAAATTTAGTATTGGCGCGCTTCAAATTTTGGATTTTCGCGAGGCGAGCTTGTATTCGCGGGGCGAGTCTTCAAACCTCAATCTGTCACAGCCGTGACCTTCATCACGGCTAGGCCATGATGGTCTCTGTCTTCCAGGGTCTTCAAACTATCGAGGGGCGAGATGCTTTCGCGGGGCGAGATTCAATTCTAGGCTGTGACCTTCATCACGGCTAGGCCGTGATGGTCTCTGACTTCGAAGTCTTCATTCTCTCGCGAGGCGAGCTGTCTCTCGCGGGGCGAGTCTTCAAACCTCAATTTGTCACAGCCGTGACCTTAATCACGGCTATGCCGTGATAGTCTCTGTCTTGCTGGTCTTCAGACTCTCGCGGGGCGAGAAGATTTTCGCGTGGCGATCCAGAAATGATGACTTTTGCTGCTTTGTTGACCTTCAGTCTCGCGAGGCGAGAATACACTCGCGGGGCGAGTGTCTCCAGAATTGCAATTTCCACTACTTCTTGGCTTTCCTTGACTCCCGGAGCTTCACTTATTGACCTGAAAATACAAAAAGCAACCAAAAGCATAATTCTATCCAAAATAAGCTAAAAACTACACAAAAGACGCAAAACGAGTCAAAGTCCAACTTAGGAACAAAACAAGGCAAAATTTGGGCGAAAACGAGAGTGAACTCGACTAATTGGCACATAAACCCTAGTTCATCTAGTCATAAAACTAGATAAGCCAGAGGCTTATCAAAACACCCCAAACTTAAACCTTGCTTGTCCCCAAGCAAGCTTAAAACTCAAAAACGACTCAAGACTTGGCAAGCCTAAAGGAATCAATCGATTTCGCACAAATTTAATGCAATCAAAACAGTTTTTCTCCAATGATCTCCCCCCCTATATTAACGTAATCCCCACATTCATTTACTTTAAACCATTGAGAACTTATCATTCATGCCATCATTACTCTAAGTTGAGGCTCAAAGATACACACAAAGGAAGATCACCTATTTCAAACAATTGCCTTCCTCACAAGGGCATGTAGTATTTCATTCATTCGCTCAAGTTTGTCTAGGCTATCAACTTTTCACTCACTTTCACATTCTAAGAGCACTTCCCATGAATTTGATTTTCATCTCAAACATAGTTCCCACGAAAACATGCATGCAACATCAATAGGTCTTTCAAAGGTTGTAATGGGGCCTGGCTAAGGGTAGGATATTCAAAGGATAGAGGCTAAGTCCCTAGGATCAATGAGAGCATGAAACTAATATCACAACAATTGAATTCACTCTCATATTATTCTCTTCCTTGCATTTGGTGGCTACACACCTCTTCCTTTTTATATTTATTTTTCTTTGCCCTTTTTGGCACATATTAAATGCTTTTCATCACCCCTTTTTTTTTTTTCAAGCCTTCGGTCCTTACTTCCGTTTTTATTTTTCTCAACTATGATTCATGAACTTGTAGCCACCCCAAACTTAGTTCCACAACAACACTCACAAAGTTCAAATTCCATACTCTCCTAAATCCTAGGATAGGGGAAAATCATGGTTTTTCTGAGTTAATGGCTTGTAATGTAAGGTCATCAAGAACAATAGGCTTCAAGGCTCAATGTGGCTAACTAGGGATCATTCATCAAGGTTGTTTCAATTTATGGCCAAGAAGTTAATTCAAAGAAAATTGCCTAAATCATTTGATGCAACATATAAACATGCAAACCATATAGAGATTCAAGCAAATTCGGGAAAGTGCAACTTAACAGTGATTCACACATTCAAAAACAGAGTTGGAGGCTCAAATCCTCACCTGGACATTTTGCAAATTGTTTGACCGAGATACAGTTCCTAGTGTGTGCACCCCCTCACCCCAAACTTATCATAAATCAAGTAATCACAATAAAATTCTCAAAGTTCAGTTTTCAATTTTTAAGTGGGGATCAATTTTCTAATTTCAGAACCTAGGGGGAAATCATCGATGGTCAAATAATTCATGCAATCAATCTATGCTCAATTTAATCAAAATCCAACAAGCTTGCCGACACACTATTCATACAACAACTCTTGATCTTCTCAAATTATTCAAGAGTGGCAAACAAAAACAAAACGAAAATCAAAAACAAAAACAAACAAGAGTGAGGAGAGGAGAGAATACTCCCTGATCAAATTTCCATGGTTGCCTCCTCATCAATATTGGTCTCACGGCCTCCCTTCTGTTGCATAGCATCCTGGAAGAACTCCTGCAATTTAAGACCTTAAGTGCAGATTCGCGAGGCGAGAGATAACTCGCGGGGCGAATCTGGAAAATTGTTATTCACACTTTCCAGAATAGCGAGGCGAGTAGTATCTCGCGAGGCGAATCTGGAATTCCTACAGATGCTGATGCCCAGAATCGCGAGGCGAAAGTAGACCTCGTGACGCGAGACAGAAAAGTAAGCAACCCCAGAGATTCAGGGCTTCTGTCTCGCGCGGCCAATGTGGATTCGCGTGGTGAATCAAGCTTTTTTTTTTTATAAATGAAAATGATAGAACTAAAAATAAAGGATACCTAGCTTGGGTTGCCTCCCAAGTAGCGCTTGTTTAACGTCCCGAGCCTGACTCAAGCCACCCCTAAGGGTTAATCCGGACGTAGATCTTGCTTGCCATTCCATGCCTCAGTCCGTATTCTGTAGGCTCTTGCCCTTTCATAAGCTCTCCTACTGTTCCCGGACAACTCATTTAAGTCCAGCATCCTTCTATAATCAGCACGAACTCTCCACCCCGTGATGGTCTTTTTTGGGATCAACTCATTGTTTGCATTGACCACCACGGTTGTGCCACCTTTCAACCTTGGTGCTTTACCCTTCTTTTTCTTGCCCTTGCTGCTGAGCTCTTCCTTTGCACATTCTTCCCCTGGGAGACATGGTAAGGCTTCCATGTCTTTCAACCACTCGAGATAGACCTCATCCCCCAAAGGGTCTTTTTCCTCACTGTCCCCATCATGGGATTTTACCGACACTTGAGCAAGTGAAGAACCATGGGCTTCTCTAGTTGCCCTTGCCTTGGCAGTTGGATCCACCATATCCAATCGATACACTTCCATCCTCTCTGCAGGGTGCTTCATTGTTTCAAAGAGATTGAAGACTACCTCCTCATCTTGCACCCTTAGAGTGAGTTTCCCTTGTCGCACATCTATTAAGGCACCCCCAGTGGCCAAGAAGGGCCTACCCAATATGAGAGGGATCTCGGCGTCTTCATCCATATCAAGCACTACAAAGTCCGCCGGAAATATAAGCTTGTCCACTTTCACTAACAAGTCTTCGACCACCCCATAAGGATATTTTATAGAGCGGTCGGCCAGTTGGAGCGACATCCGTGTATCCTTGACTTCTTGGATCCCCAACCTCTTCATCATAGAGAGGGGCATCAAGTTGATGCTTGCCCCTAGATCACATAATGCCTTCCCTACAGTCATCTCCCCAATGGTACATGGTATCGAAAAGGAACCGGGATCCTTCAACTTTGGAGGGAGTTTTCTCTGAAGAATGGCACTACACTCCTCGGTCAAAGCAATCGTTTCCTCATCCTCTATTCTCCGTTTCTTGGTGAGAAGATCCTTCATAAACCGGGCATATGATGGCATCTGTTCCAAGGCTTCCGCGAATGGAATGTTAATCTGAAGTTTGCGGAAAACATCAAGGAATTTGTTGAACTGCTTATCCTGATGAGGCTTCTTCAATCTTTCAGGATACGGTACCTTCATGTAGGGCGGGAGGTCTTGGGGTTCAACCCACTTCTTCTTTCGGAACTCTTCATCTACAAGCTTCAGTCTTCCCCCTTGCTCCGGTTCCTTTTCACTTGCTAACTTCTCTTTTTCAGGTTGCTCTTCTTCAACATGTGGTTGTTCTGGGGCCTTGTCATCCTGAAAACTAGTTGCACCCCTGTTAGGTTCCAACACCCTTCCGCTTCTAGTAGATATGACATTGCATTGTCCTTTGGGGTTGTTCTCGGTATCACCTGGGAAAGTGCCTGGGAGACGCTCACTAAGTTGCTTTGCGAGCTGGGCCATCTGTGTCTCTAGATTGTGAATTGCCGCCCCTATATGCGTTGCCCACTTGTCAATTTTCGCATTTGTGTCGATTGACAATTTCTCCATTGCTGCATTCATCTTCTCGAAAGTTGTGCCTGTAAAGGTTGACAACTTCTCAAAAGCCAGCTCCCACGATTGCCTTCCACCATCTGTTATTTGCAACTGATTAGGCCCTGGAAGAGCCTGCTGGGTATTGCACTGCTGGATTCCAATGTTTGGCCTCAGAACCTGTGGAGGTTGTTGCCAATTCTGCTGAGGAGGTTGTTGACCGGCTAGACCACCATTAGCATTACTCCAAGCGAAACCCGGATGGTCTCTCCTCATGTACCCCCTATTCTGATTCTGATTGTGGTCATTTTGTCTGTTCCTCTGATAGTTATTCTGGGGCACAGTGTCATAAAAGTTGTGGCATGAGTCCACATGTTCCTGAGAGAAATTTAGCGGGCAAATCTGAGTGTCATGATCTCCATTACAATTTGCACAACCCGGAGGCATCCCCTCATGTATCAGCTTCAATCTGCATCTTCAACAATCTGTTTTGCTCAAGAATGGCCTCCATTGCCCCCGAACTGATTCCATTTGAGGTTTCCCTTCCACGGTTGTAATCATTATATGACATTTTCTCCAATAATGCCCATCCATCCTCAGCTGATAAATATGAGAAAGAACCACCAGCTGCGGCATCACAGTTCATCTGATAGCGTCCCCTCAACCCATTAAAGAAATGTTGAACTTTAGAGACGGGGTCAAAGAACGCTGAAGGGCATCTTCTCAATAAGCCATTGTACCTCTCCCAAGCTTCATTATAGGTTTCATCTTCTGTCTGCCTGAAAGATGTAACGGCTATTCTTGCTTGTGCCGCTTTCTGAGGAGGAAAATATTTGGTTAGGAACTTTTGTGCCATTTGCTCCCAAGTTCGATCTTGTTCCTATCCAAGTCGCCAACCCAATCGCGAGCGACATCCCTAAGAGAGAGAGGGGAAAAGCCGCAAGCGAAACTCATCTTGTGAGACTCCTCTTGTCTTTTGTAAGTCACAAGCTTCAAGGAAGCGAGTGATGTGTCTATGAGGGTCCTGTTTGCCACTCCCATCAAACAGATTCTCCCGGATCTGGAATGTGACACATGCTTCCACTCTAAAGGAGTCTGTATTCAGGTTGCCCCTCACAATAGAAGAGTCACAATCACCCAAGCTGGGTAGATCGTACTCGAAGAGAGGCTTGTAACGAGGAGGAGGAGGAGGATTTTCTTCGGCCATCCTCTCGATAGCAATTGCTTCAAGCCTCTTTCGCTCTCTGGCTTCTTTCCTTAAGCGCTTCTCGGTCTTGGTGATCTCCGAATCAAATAGCAAGTCCTCTTGTGAAAGGGTACCTCGCATACAAAAACACGGCAAGACCAAGTGGAATCAAAGAAGTAGAGAACAATAATAAAGAAATAACAGAAAAATAAAAAGAAAAATCAACTTAACCAATCAATCAAATTTCCTAAAAATTAGGAAAATTGGTTGTGCCAATCCCCGGCAACGGCGCCAAAAACTTGTTGGTGAACGC
Organism: Sophora flavescens; assembly: GCA_030762895.1. NCBI lineage: Eukaryota > Viridiplantae > Streptophyta > Magnoliopsida > Fabales > Fabaceae > Sophora > Sophora flavescens. Next base: position 29,701,444 of record CM061064.1, on the reverse strand, counting down.
CGGCAAGTGTACCGGGTCGTCGCAAGTAATAAAAGAAACACGGTAAGTAATTACCGAGGTCGAACTCAGGGATTGGGCTACCAGTTCAACTAATCCGCGGGAAATCCGATACGTTTGGTCAAGTGAGGAAAGTGGTTGAGAGAGAGAGTTTAATTTCGCAATTCAAATAAGAAATCGATTAAAGCTAAGGTGATTAAATTCAGAATTTAAAATATCCAAGGTCTCAAATCCACCTACCCAATCATGTATAGTACCCAAGTGATGATGTATTCCTCCCTAAGTTCAATTATAATGTCAACCGGGACCCCCAATTTCTCCTATATCCACTGTCGTGCTCAATAGGACGTATTCGATGATTGGATTAATTACTTGTTCTGTCTCATAACCCTAATCTCGAATTCTATTAAACCTTGTTCCCTATATGGTTGCACTAATCAAATAAATCCACGGTCGTGCTCATTATTCAATTAATGATTCCAATTCAAGTTCTAAAACGCGACTTGCCGTTCGGCCTCAAACACGTTAACTAGTTAATCACGTACCACATATGATCAACGCAATCAAAACAGAATTGGAAAACATTCATAAGAGAAGGGGAGAATAACATACATCACAAGAACACTACACCGCCATGGGTGGCTTCATTGATCCCTCGGACGAGGGGATTAGTTCCTCATGCCCGTGACGACGCACAAACAATCGGCAATAATCTCCATAATAATAAACTAAAAGAAGAAAAGAAAAGAGAAGGGAGACGCAGCTCCAGAAATAAGGATTCGCACTCCTGATCTAAACAAGTGGCTAACAACTTGATACCCAATTCTGATCTGAGACAGCCTTTAAATAAGGATTCTGTTTCTCGCCAGCTCGTGGGGCGAGCTTACTCTCGCGACGCGAAATTTAGTATTGGCACGCTTCAAATTTTGGATTTTCGCAAGGCGAGCTTGTATTCGCGGGGCGAGTCTTCAAACCTCAATCTGTCACAGCCGTGACCTTCATCACGGCTAGGCCGTGATGGTCTCTGTCTTCCAGGGTCTTCAAACTATCGCGGGGCGAGATTCAATTCTAGGCTGTGACCTTCATCGCGGCTAGGCCGTGATGGTCTCTGACTTCCAAGTCTTCATTCTCTCGCGAGGCGATCTGTCTCTCGCGGGGCGATTCTTCAAACCTCAATTTGTCACAGCCGTGACCTTAATCACGGCTATGCCGTGATAGTCTCTGTCTTGATGGTCTTCAGACTCTCGCGGGGCGAGAAGATTTTCGCGTGGCGATCCAGAAATGATGACTTTTGCTGCTTTGTTGACCTTCAGTCTCGCGAGGCGAGAATACACTCGCGGGGCGAGTGTCTCCAGAATTGCAATTTCCACTACTTCTTGGCTTTCCTTGACTCCCGGAGCTTCACTTATTGACCTGAAAACACAAAAAGCAACCAAAAGCATAATTCTATCCAAAATAAGCTAAAAACTACACAAAAGACGCAAAACGAGTCAAAGTCCAACTTAGGAACAAAACAAGGCAAAATTTGGGCGAAAACGAGGGTGAACTCGACTAATTGGCACATAAACCCTAGTTCATCTAGTCATAAAACTAGATAAGCCAGAGGCTTATCAGTTACCTTGAAATTATTCACTAATTGCTTCTTCGAGAAGTATTTTCCGCGTATAGTTAGACGCGAGAAGGAAAAGAAATTCATAAACCTCAAGCAAGGCAATATGTCTGTTGGTGAGTATGCAACGAGGTTTGAGGCACTGATCAAGTTTTCAGAATACTATAAGAGGTTTCCGAATGAAGACTAGCAATGTAGAAGATTCGAGGAAGGGCTCAGAGATGAGCTGCAGAGGGCTGTAGTGTCTCTTGACATTCAGTACTTCCCAGAGCTAGTCGAGAGATGCAGTGCCATCGAAAGCATAGATCTGAGGATAGCTAATGAGCAGAAACAAATGAGGATTGGAGGCCCTAACCGATCAAGTTTCTAGAGGCGCGGGGGAAGTGGTTCCCAGTGGAGACAGAAACCATATGTTAGACTCAGGCGTAAACAGGGACCAAAGACGCCGACTAGAACTGGTCAGCAATCGCAAAGTGTAGTTTGCTTCAGATGTGGGGGACCACATTATGCAAACATTTGTTCAAGTGGACCCAACTATTTCAACTGTGGGAAATCAGGTCACATGGCACGAGACTGCAGACAGAAGGTTATGCAACAACTAGCAGCTACGGGAAAAGGTTCCGGAGATAATAGAGGTGGAGCTGGAAGAGGTGTCCCAACAACTAGACCACAAGCCACTGGAAGGGTGTTTACCGTGAAGGGAGTTGAATCCTCTCAATCTGCTGAACTCATACAACGTATGTGTCTGATAGCTGGTAGACTCTCTAACGTATTGTTTGACTCAGGTGCTACTCATTCTTTTATCTCGCATGAGTGCAAGGATCATTTGAACTTAACTGTCTCCAAATTGCCTAATACCCTTACGGTATCTACTCCAACTAGTAATCCTTTGACATAAAGGGACACGACGGGGTGTCTCAAATGGCATTTTGAAGATGGACCTGCTCAATTTTTTGGTAGTATTGCTTCAATGCATTTTGTACTTTTCAGTCACCATTCCACTCCACTGCCATATTCCACCATGACAAACTTGGTATGCTGTAGCTTTGTCGAGGACTACAAGAAACGTAAGATTAAAGATATGGGTGCCCAAGAAGTTTTAAAGACTATATAAGTACACTTCGAATGAGAAAATAGGTCCACGTAACAGATCAGATTTAAATAGAGAGTTAAGGTGATAAGTACATAACATGGTATCTAATTAAAACTACTGGTAAATTTAACATGTTAAATAGCAGCAGATGCCAGACAAGAACATCTATAGAGACAAAGGATTTGGAAGCTAGACAAGACATTTTATACAAAAAAAGATTACGTGTTCACATGTTGCGTCGTTCTTTTTCCTTCTTTCGGTGGCCCCGACCAGCTTCAGCTCCGCTCCAATGTTCATGTCTCTTCTCTCAAACCTAGCCAAGTCCCCGTCGTTCGCGCACGATTTCCATCAACCCCTTAGACACCCGAGTCTGGCACTCACTAATAAAAAATGAAAAGTGCATATAAATTTCTAAATTTTTTACTTTTTCTTCAATGGGTTTTTGCTTTCGTTTCAATTGTCTAATCTTTACTTGTCTTTTTGTTTGTTTTAAATGAGAAATCTAGTTATAAGTGTTATATTTTTGAGCCGCTTTTGCATATGATTTTAGGCCAAGACGTCGCCGGTGAGGTTGCGACGGTCGGAGCTTCGGTGCGGTCGGCTTACAGAGTAGGTGTCTAGGTGAAGATGGCATCATAACAGCCGCGCCCCAAACAACTCAAGCTCACTGCAGTACCATTTTCCTAGATTGGTGCGAGGAAGTCAGTAATGCGTGATGGTGATGGAGAATCCACATTCAATGAGAACCATTTCAATATACTGTTATTGATGGATTGGACATTTCAAAGCTGACCTATATAATCGGTAACCTTCTCGTCATCTCATTTGTCCAACAGTTTTTTACAAAATCTGACGGCTATACCTTCATCTCTCATCGTGAGTGACTTCATGAGGTCACTCATGCTAGATGCATCCTTAGTTTCATACCTAAACAAGCTTGTTTAAACAAATGTTTGTTATATTTATCCACAAGAAAATTCATTTTTTGTTCTTAATATATTTGATACATGTTTTAAAGAATATAATGAAAATTCATTTTTAATATATTTGGTACATGTTTTAAAATCATTTTCTGTTACAGCATATACTAAATGAATAATTTTTTGAGTAAGATAAGTATATAATGGACTTAAAAAATACCTAAATTTAATTATATTTCTTTTTATAACATGTTCAAATTATATATTTTATTTTTTAAAATTAAAAAATCAAATTTATATTGTAACAAGAATGTTTTAGATTAACCTTTTAAAATCATTATTTTAATCTCTAAATATCAAACAACTAATTATAATTTTCTTTATTTTGTAGTGACTTAATGGTGTTAAATCAATATTTAATCAATACTAAAATTTGAGCTAGAGTGTAATTAATAATCATATTTATAATTTATGATTAATTTTTTTTTATATTGAAAAGTTTAGGTGAGTTGGGTCCCGATGACTCAATAGAGTCAGGGCAGACCTCACATCACGATTCAAATAACGCTTCCAAAGTTACTTACTAATTAACCACTAATGAGGTCCTTATATCGGTAGTAAGATTCGAACTCACAGTTTTGTGAGCTATGAGTTGTATCCTTATCAACTTGACCAATCTTCGTCTACGACTAATTTACTAATTTATGACTATTTTATGAACTTTAAGAACGAAGATGGTAGAGTATAATTTAGTATAAATTTATTTTAAATTATTCTTATTCTTCTCTTTTTTTTTTTTTACGTTGCTTCAACGCTGCCCTCGAGTTTAGCATCATTAAATTAGTAAATAGATCCAGGACGACAATGGAGCCTCGACCAGCAAAATACAAATCTTTTGGATGCCTCTATCGGCTGCGTCTAACGTGAAGTAGGTTGTCAAGTGCCTCATCATGAGGCATGAAAGCTACCTAGGTTAACAGGTTTTTAAGTTTGTTTTTTTTTTAAATCTTTTATTTTCCAAAGTACATTTTTATCCCCCTTCATCCCCACCCCTCTTTCACGGCCAATAGCAGACATGACCACCGTCCACCACCATACCGCCATCAACCACCACACCACCGTCCATCAGCACCATGTCAGATTTCATATTATTTGTCAAAGATTCAACCTTTTTCGTTTACCTCAAATGGTGGCGTACCACCCCTCTTCCCCTTCCTCATTCGCCTTCGTCTCCATTGTTTTCGGTCTCAAAACCTAGACATGGCGTAACGACGGCCGGACTCGTCTCGACGTTCCTCGTCCTTCGTCTTCAAAGGTTTCGATTTCACCGAATACACACGCCGCCGTAACGAGGACCGTCGCCGTCTACACTTTCCACGACCTACGTCTCCAGCTCCAAATACATCGCGTGCAGAAGCCGCGGCGTTTGGGATACGGTGACACGAATACGGTTTCATTAGACGACACTAATACATTTAACTTCACACTGCAATCGAAGATTGGTTTCTTACGTGAGTTAGAACATAGAAAGCATGGACGATTCTCACAATTTTCAATTTTAGATCTATTTCCTCTGTATCTGCACCATCAACCTTGGTACATCCTTATTGCATCAATCGATTGTGTTATTGGTATGGTGTTTTTACTTTAATTAGGGAGGTATACTTCTAATCAGTCATTGTTAGTCAACAATCACAACTAATCATCCTTTTCATGAGAAAAGCAGTTAACTTAACTCATCATCTACTAACTGAGAATGTATTTCGTTAATCAGTTTGAAGGGAGTTTTCAAGCGGAAAATTGGGATTTCATTTCCAGATTAAACAATAAGCGCCTAGGAGGAGCCAAGGATATTTATGCAATTTTAAACATATATGTATGACTGACAATAATATCAGGAAGACCAGCTGCATCGGTAGACCATCATTTTCATTTTTTTGGCATGACTAATCTATGCCCTTGATTAAAATATCATTAAATCCTATGGTTGCCAATGGTGCTTCATCCATGAGGCACCTAATGAGGTACTTCATGTTAGTCGTTCCCTCTATATAGGCTTATATATTTCCTTAAACTTTTTTTTTGTCACACTTTTTTGTATGCGATCATTGAATTCATTTACCCTACATTTCTTTTTGGGGAAAAAGAGAAAAAGAAAATCAGGAAAAAGAAAAGAGTAGAATAAAGAGGTCATTCTCGTTTGGTTGACAAATGAAAATAAAAGCAATGTGGATCCCACGTCAAAAAGGTAATCCACCCAAATCGTAAAAGGATAGAAAATTAGTGAAAATGATGTATTAACTTTATTAATTTTTATTTTTACTGAGGGGTATTTATGTTTTTATACAAATATGTTTTTTTTCTCTCACTTTCTTCGTAAACAAATAAGAGGAAGAACTAACATATGGTTGATCTAAGTGATAAGAGACTTGTGTATCTTAAGCAAGTGGTCAGGGATTCGAATCCTGTCTATTGTGTATGGAAAAAACCTGGTTTGGAGGGAAGAACTCACCTTATGTGCCCCTCACACTAGTGCAGAAAAGGGATTCCACATCGGTTATTTTTGGCTTTTCACATCGGTTTTCAAACTGATGTTGAAATGACCGATGTGGTTTATTGCCACTTTTCACATCGGTTTTAAAACCGATGTTTATAATATATTTTTAACAGCGATTTTCTCTTAACCGAAGTGAAAAATTAATTTGTCAATTGGTATCCTATTGGGGAATTTCACTTTCCACATCGATTTTAAGAAAAACCGATGTGGAAAGTGAAATTTCCACATCGGTTTTAGTAAAACCGATGTGTAAAGTCTCATTTTTTCCCCCCTGTTATTTACATTTCTATCTTTCCTTTTCCCCTGTTTCAGTAATGCAGATCAATACCAGAATAACATACTGTAAATATTCTCAATACAACTAATATATACTGAGTTTATTACGAACAATACATATATATGTACGTTCAATTACATTCAGACAACAAAAATAATTAGAAATCAAAAAGCTACATGATATATTATAGATTTCATATCAAAATACACATGATCAGTCAAAAGTACACTATAGCTAGTACATGATAAGTTTTTAAACTAACTACATATATACAAACTATGGTTGGTACACTTCAAGAAAGAAAGTTGCCCAACGCCTCTTTATGTTGTTGATGTCGGAATCAGATAATGGAGTTGGATTGTTGAATATCTGCAAGTTTAATTGGACAAAAGATTATATCTTTTAAGTAATAAACTAACATAAAACATATAACGAATCTATACTATTACTTCTAATTGTGTCAATTAACATTTACCTCGTGCTATCTTTCAGTGATCCTGGAGGAGATAATTTCCAACATCCACTGCATCACATAGTAGCCACATTCCCATGATCCACGTTATATACGTGACTACGTACAAATGAAACCCAATTAGAATATGAGGAATTAAATAAAATAGAAATCAATAATTATACCCACTGCATTTGATACATTTGAACTAATAAATATCTTACACTAGGAATAATCCATCTGATAGCCCGAGTACGCCTTTCACCACGCAATATGTGGTTTGCAGTAATAGACCTATCATGACAAAAACATTAATTAAAGTATATCTAATAGATTTCAGATAATTAAAACAACTGCATTACTGATTATAAAGTATTTTAATGCTTACGTTTCGATGATCGTCTTCAGTTCATTCGCGCTTATTTCCCAATGAGCGTAAGAAGACCACGACGTTCATCCTAGGGTACAAGATCAACGATTTGCCAATGCTGTGCTGTATTTGCGAATGCATTAGTGACTAAGTCATATATAGTTATACTTAAATAACCGGTACTTACTTATTGAGATAAGGCTCAAGGTAGAATTGATGATCGTCTCGGGCAAGTATATCACGTATGGTAGTGACCGGGTCTTCTGATGCTAGGAGAACATCACCCTGAATGAACATGGGGTCAATGAACCCATAAAGGGCGAGGTTACCCTGATCAACTAACATACGATGCAGATACCTAATATATTGGAAAAACATCTTAATTATCATAGTATTTAAAAATTAATTACTTAACTTATAAATAAAATGTACTTACGTGCACCATAACGATATGTGTGCAGAATTAGCCATTTCTTTATTGAGTACCATCTCCATAAGTTCCTTCTTTGGGATATACAGTTCATCACCAGGGCTGGCATCATGTTCCAACCTTACCTAGACTGCGTCATTCTTCATGGTGACAACCTGTATAGCCAGAACTTTAAAAACATCACCATGGCCAGGTGCCCCTTTGTCGATCCCCTAAACAACATAGATATATATTTGTAATCACGGATAATTAAGTTATTTAATTCGTAATTAACTAAATGGTCAAATGAATACCTTGGCAGGAGCAAACATCTCTGGTCTTCTTGGATTCGACCTTTCAGGCACAATATCATTTCCAACATCCTATAACGAATAAAAATAAAGCATTATCTTTAAACAATAATAAATTATTTCAACTATGAATGTAGAAAAACACAACTAACTGAATACCTCAGATGCAACAAGAAAGCTGACCGCTTTCTTGGCCGGAGGATGAAGTTATTCGGGGCTCGACCCACTGTTTGAACCTCCTCAGTGGGCACAGGGACTCGAGCATCAGTATCTCGAATAATCTCAACAACGACCCTCAGCTGATCATCCGGTAATAAACGATGGTGTATGGTATTATCTAAGTTATTATGTGCCCTACCCAATGCCACTAAGCGGCGAGCATGGTGATCATCAACATACAGCTCACACCTATCAGGGTCGTCGTCATCATCATCATCATCATCATCATCATCATCATCATCACCATCATCATCATTTTCAGGCTGATGAGGAGGATCACATGAGCCCTTAGTGCTCACATGGACAGAGGGTTGGACAGAGGGTTGGACACCGGCTATCATCTACTGGGACATAGAAGTCAATATTGCCATCTGTTTGGGCAAACCGCTCGGCCATCTCCTCGTCGAGCTCACCGCAATCTCCTCGTTTTAGCCGTGCTTTATCTGCATCAACATCCCTGTGGCATTGGTGTCAAGATGAACCATGGTATTGGTGAATGCCGACGCCCCATCCAACACCAATGACACGGCCCGGGTGGTCTGGTTTACCGATGGCAACAGCTAAGATATCATCGCGTCCTCTAGGAACAAAGGTTCCTTGGGTTAGCTGCTCGTCCAAGGCATCCTATCACATAAAATATCAGGTCACATTACAATTCGGTAACAATCTTAAAATGACAATTACAATTCAAACTATACTTACAATCTTCTCAGCTACTTGGCGAGCCTCCTCAGATGTATATTGTCCTGTTTTTCTTTGTCGGGCCCTCTTCCATTTACGATGGCGTGGGGGTGGAGGTGGATCAACAACCTCTGGACGATTTTCAGCATTAGGATCCGCCTGAGATGCTGCTTCCTGACGTGCTTTCTTTTCCTCTTCAACCATTTTCTGAACAAGCTTTTTATATCCCCCACGAGACATGACATGGGGGTAGACATTCTTGCTTTGGTTTTTTTGCCCCTTTTTCCTCTTCTCCTGTTATAAATAGAAGACAATTAAATTACATAAGTAAATAAAATTAATGAAATTACATAAATTTATAGACAAATCAAATAAGTTAACCTGAAAGCTGGGATCATGTCGGCTCTGAACAAAGCGATCCCACGTCGCCTGGTCAAGAAACGGATACACCTCAAGTGGGTTCTTTTTACTTTTTGGATTGAATACATAGTATTTGCCCAGGTCGGCCTTAAAAGGCCTCCAACGCTCTCCAACATACTTTAGCAAACGCTTCTTCATAACGTACGTATCCGGTATGTCAAAGGTCAACTACATTAAGACCAAAAGAATCAATGAATTACTGTATGATATTATTAAGATAAAAATAAATTAGATACAGACAAACACAGGACGTAGAAGTATAGATACCAGAATACTCTCCCATATCTGATCCTTCACGTCCGTCGGTACATCTTTCCAAATATCAATGAGTATACTAGGCGTGTTCCTAGCAAGGGTCGCCACAAAACTGTTAAACTGATCTGCCATTGGCCCAATAGGATTGAGGTTATTATCAAAGTCTACTCTTATCCTTTGATTTGAACCACGGTTGGCAGTCAAATTCCTCATTCGTGTGGCACGTCTACCCTTTCTACCGTGAGACGGGGTCTCCACCCGCCGCATGAAGGAGGGATATCCTCACGATCAGCCCATGTATACTGTTTAAACAAAAAAAAACTTGTTAGTATGTCAGGATAAATATCAAACATAACTTATAAATATCGATCAACGTACGTAAACATAACTTATAAATATCAACGTAAACATATAATATGCCAAACTTGATGGTAATATCAAACTAAACTTACTTTGTGGTCAATTAGTAAAGTTCTCCCATATCAAACATAACTTATAAATATCGATCAACGTACGTAAACATAACTTATAAACTAAACATAAATGATATCTATATAGTTATCCTAATAATAAATATTATCCAATAAAAGATAGATAAATTTCCATAACTGTAACTAACTTTTCCTTTTATCTCCATTTCCCTAGGGAAAAGATACTGGGAGGATGTTAGGCATGTGTTTGGATGGACATTGGTTTGAGATGGACTTGCGTTTTGCAAAGCTACAGCTAGTGAGTAGCTTTCACGTTTGAAACGCAATTCCGACCCTTTTTTACACTTGATTGTTACCGAAACAACACAAAGGCATTCCTAAATACCAAATAACATAATAAAAATCAGATAAGTGTACACTCATTAACAATTAACAAACTCAGTTTCATAGAAACCATCATGATATAGAAAACTAAAGAAATCAAGAGAAAAAGGGTTCAACAACTGATCTAACTAATCCAATAAACAAAAAATCAGAGATGTGTACAATTAACTTGTATATGTGTAATACTCAATGAAGAGACAAAAAGGGAAAAGAAGCATTGAAAGCAATCTCTCAATCTTTATTCTTGCCCAAATGGAGACAAATTACTAAACCAAGGTTAGCATAATAATACACACATAGCTCGTAACTGCAATGATAAGAAAAGAAATTAGAGCAATAAATCAACTAAAATAGTTGAAGCACCAAATTTTCACAGCCTTAGTGTTCTCTATTTCTCAAGACTGGTTGACAAACTTCAAAATCAGTTTGTTATGCAAGCTTAATCATGATGAATCTGGCAGAATAATTACCCCACAGCCTTTTGGAAGAGCCACTATATCAGTTTTATATACCAATTTCAAAAAACCTATACAAATAAAGATGAGAAACAATATAATGAGGAACCGTGGAATATAAAGATATTTTACCACCATCCAATCCACTTACCACATGAACAACATCAAAAGCTTCTCGATAGCAGCTAAGCAAGTTCTCAATGTTGTGATTCCTGCAACAATAATTTTATACGGTTGAGCAGCTACATTAATTATTTTTCAGTTTTCTAAACCATTCCAGGGACTGGGAAAACAGATGTACATTTCCAGATAATGCATGGCAAAGAACACCCACACATCACCACAACCATATCATACATTGGGAGATAGAGATAGAACTGTAAACAAAAAAGTAAAAGAAAAATACCTTTCACGCCTTGAGAGACAGAGATGGGAGGGAGAAGCAGAAGCATAAGCAGAGGTAGAAGCGGAGACCGGCGAGCTGGGAGGCCGCGCGTTAGCAGAGGAGATGAACTTCGAGGAGGAGATGAGGGTCGCGCGTTAGCAGATGAGTGTTTTGTGTTTTAGGGTTTTCATAAACTAAAGAGAGCAGTGAGAGAGTTAGAAAAGAAACTCACTAAAACAAAACAAAAAGGAATGGAAGAGGGCGCGGAGGAACAGAAGGAGGGAATGAGAAAATTAGGAATATTACACATCGGTTATGTGAAAAACCGATGTGGTTAACCATATTATACACATCGGTTATGGAAAAACCGATGTGATTAACCATATTATACATCGGTTATAAAAAACGATGTGGGAAAAGTAAAATTTTAAAATTTAATTTTTTTTTATAATTTTATACATGGGTTATGTTGTGACTCCGGCAAGTGTACCGGGTCGTCGCAAGTAATAAAAATAACACGGTAAGTAAATACCGAGGTCGAACTCAAGGATTGGGGTACCAATTCGACTAATCCGCGGGAAGTCAGATATGTTCGGTCAAGTTACGGAAGAAGGTGGTTGAGAGAAAGAGAATAATAGCAAAATTCAACTAACAATCTAAATAAACTAATTAACTAAAAATCAGAAAACTAAAATGTCCAAGGTCACAAATCCACCTACCCAATATGTACACCCAAGTGATGATGAATCCCTCCCTAAATTCAATTACAATGTCAACCGGGACCCCTAAATTCTCCTAAATCCACTTCCGTGCTCATTAGGACGTATTCGATGATTTGAGTTAATTACTTGCTAGGTCTCTTAACCCTAATCTCGAATTCTGTTAATTCGTGTTCCCTATATGGTTGCACCGATCTCCTATTCACTCTCGTGCAATATTCGATCGATGATTCTAATTCAAGTTCTAAACGCGAATCGCTGACTAAGCCTCATCACGTTAACAAGTCAATCACGCTAGCATATAATTGACACAATCAAATCAGAATTAGAAAACAAGAATTGAATTAAGGAGAAAGACATACATCATATCGAATTTACATCGCCATGGGTGGCTTCATTGTTCCCTCGGACGAGGGGATTAGTTCCTCATGCTCATAGACAAGCGATCGGACATAATCTCCATAAGAAAAAGGGAGACGCAGCTCCAAAGAGAAAAGAAAATACCCTACGCTACTCTAAACAGTGGAAAACTGCCTTCTAAAGATGGATCCCGTTTCTGATATGCAACAGCCTTTAAATAGTAATCCTGATCTGCGCTCTCTCGCGAGGCGAGCAGTCTCTCGCGAGGCGAGAATTAAAATTGGCGCGCTTTCAATTTAAACTCTCGCGAGGCGAGCATCTCCTCGCGGGGCGAGTCTTCAATTCTGGGCTGTGACCTTCATCACGGCTGGGCCGTGATGGTCTCTGACTTCCAAGTCTTCATTCTTTCGCGGGGCGAGAGTACACTCGCGGGGCGAGTGTCTCAGAATTTCAATTTCCACTATTTCTTTGCTTTCCTTGACTCCCGGAGCTTCACTTTATTTACCTGAAAACACAAAAGCACCTACAAGCGTAATTCTATCCAAAATAAGCTAAAAACTACACAAAAGACGCAAAACGAGTCAAAGTCCAACTTAGGAACAAAACAAGGCAAATTTGGGCGAAAACGAGAGTGAACTCGAATAAATAGGCACATAAACCCTAGCTCATCTAGTCATAAAACTAGATAAGCCAGAGGCTTATCAAAATACCCCAAACTTAAACCTTGCTTGTCCCCAAGCAAGCTTAAAACTCAAAAACGACTCAAGACTTGGCAAGCCTAAAGGAATCAATCGATTTCGCACAAATTTAATGCAATCAAAGCAGTTTTTCTCTAATGATCTCCCCCCTACATAAATGTAATCCCCACATTCATTTACTTTAAACCATTGAGAACTCATCATTCATTCCGTCATTACTCTAAGTTGAGGATCAGAGTTACACACAAAGGAAGATCACCTATCTCAAACAATTGCCTTCCTCACAAGGGCATTTAAAATTTCACTCATTCGCTCAAGTTTGTCAAGGTTGTCAACTTTTTCACTCAATTTCACTTATTAAGGGCACTTCCCATGAATTTGATTTTCATCTCAAAAATGGTTCCCACGAAAACATGCATGCAACATCAGAAGGTCTTTTAAAGGTTGTAATGGGGCCTGGCTGAGGGTAGGATAATGAAGGAAATTTAGGCTTAAGTCCCTAGGAACTAAGAGAGCATGAACATTTTGACACTTTTTCCACTCAAATTCCTTTTTCCAATTTTTTCATTTGAGCTCGGGTGACTACATCATTTTCCTTGCTAATCTTTTTGTTCTGCCCCTTTTTCCTTTGGCAATTTTTTTTTTTTTTTATTGCCTTGGGTTCCAACCTTTGTTTTCTTTTTCTCACCCCAATATGACATATCACCTCGTAGCCACCCCAAACTTAGTTTCTCACAACCATTCTCTTGCTCACTTCCATGCTCTCCTAATCCTAAGATCGGGTTAACATGGTTTTTCAGATTTTGGCTCGTAATGTAGGGTCATCAAGAAACAATAGGTCAATTGGGCTCAATTTGGCTAACTAGGGAACATGCATTAGGGATGGTTCTTTTCAGGCCAAGTAGTTATTCAAAGAAAATTGCCTAAATCATTTGATGCAACACATAATCATGCAGACCATATAGAGATTCAAGCAAATTCGGGAAAGTGCAACTTAACAGTGATTCTCACATTCAAAAACAGAGTTGGAGGCTCAAATTCCTCACCTGGACATTTTGCAAATTGTTTGACCGAGATACGATTCCTAGTGTGTGCACCCCCTCACCCCAAACTTATCATAAATCAAGTAATCACAATAAAATTCTCAAAGTTCAGTTTTCAATTTTTAAGTGGGGATAAACTTTTCTAATTTCAGAACTTAGGGGAAATCATCAATGGTCAAATAATTCATGCAATCAATCTATGCTCAATCTAATTAAAATCCAACACGCTTGCCGACACGACATTTCATACAAAAACTCTTGATCTTCTCAAATTATTCAAGAGCGACAAACAAAAACACACACAAACATACATAACACAAGTGAAGGGTAAGAAATTTTTATCTTAGTGGGATCCGCGCGGACCCCATGTTTGCAGCTGGCTCTCCTTCCTCTTTCCATCTCTCTACTGCCCCGCTTCACAGCGAGGCTGGTTTTGACTTCATCCTTGCCCAATTGATTTACCCTTGTAGTTCCGGGCACTCCACATAATTCCATCACAAGCAAACATGAATGTTAAGCAATATATCATAATAATTAACAGTTATCCATGTCTACTAGTAACAAGTCAGTATAAAAATAGTTTCTAGCTAGCAAAATAATATACAACCATATCGAATCATCCTAGCTAGAACTAAAACAAAAAGTACAGGGGCCCGGATCAAGTGTCGAAATCGACGTCGTCCACCGGGTCGCCCTGGTCCTGTGGTGCCTGCTCCTCCTCTGGGTCCTGTGGCATACTACCCTGGTCCTCTGGATAGTCCTGCCACCCAAGTCGAGAGGACAGCTCCTCCTCGGAGGGATATACTGGCACCCGACCCTCCTGCTGGGCCAATGCCATCGCTCTGAAGAACTCCCGCATCACCTCATTATCCCTCCTCAAAGCCTGCTGGTTCTGCAAGAGCAGAGCCATGTCTGATGGTCGTGGCCTCTGAGTGGGTAAGGGTGGCGGCCTCCTAGGTGCGGCAGGGGCTACATAGCAGAAGCGCCGGATGTAATCTTGATCAATCGGCTGCCTCGGCACCTTCTCCATCATCCTACTCACCGGTATCCCCGCCCGGCGGATAAGTTCGGTGATCAGCTGTCCGTGTCCCGGACTCTCCTTCAGGCCTCGGGAGTTTGCCTTCATCCGTATGTCTGCGGCAATGACTCCTCCCACATTAATAGTTCTACCCGACAAGATGCCATACAATGAAGTGGGCTCACGGCGGCGGTGGATCAGTGGACTCATGCGAGCTCACTCGTAAGTTGGCGTGTAAGAACGCCGACCAGACCTTGGCATCCGGGGGTGAGGTCCTGTCTCCTAAGTCTCGGGAGGTTCCCGGATGTCCCCATTTCCCAGCGCAGCTCCCGGGACACAAAGCATGTGTCTAAGATGGCCTGAGCAAGTGCCTGTACTGCTGGGAGCTGCTCATAGTCGCAGGGCTCCTCTCCAATGGGGATCCCCAAACATGAGTTAATGTCTGCAGCTGTGAAAGTGATGGGGACCCCCTGAACCTCTCAGAACGCAACTCGGGCTCGTGACCTCGAGTTTGAGAGCGTTGGCATAGAACTCCTGCACTGCTTTAATATCATACCGGTGCGGGAGGTCTGCCAACATCTCCCAACCTCGGTCGCGAATCCGCTCTCGGACACTGGCATAGTCCTGCCCCACGAGGGACACACGCCTCTCTAGAACCATTTCCTTCCTCACAACTAAGTTCCAATGCTCCCTGTGATCAGGAGAGCGGAACCTGGGGGAGTAGGAGTTGGCCCTAGAGGAGCCGCCTGGCCCTGAAGGCAATACTACGTCGTCCCCAGGAGCAGAAGTGCGCTTCTTGCGCTTTACCGGCTGCTTTTCAGCAGGGTTGCTCTTAGGCGGAGCCATACCTGAAAATCAGAAAAGTCCCAATACAGTTTATATTTAGCAATTCAGAGTGAAACCAGGCAAAATACAGTGTTAACCCCCCACTGTCCTACTATCCTACAGATCTGCAATAAAGAATCATGACAGTATCCCCACTATATTCATAATTATCAGAGCAGACTCAGTGCACAGCAGCATTCCTAAGACTAGACAGTTCATGAACATGGCATCTACCCTATTACCAATCATAGTCATAAATTTCGTGCATAGTGTGGTAGTGACTGTCTGCATTCCAGTGTATGAACAGGGAAGGAGATGACTTACCTTGCAGAGACAAATGCGTGATGGTGAGAGTGAACTGAGTGAATGGACGTGGGGTAGTGTGTGGTAGTGATGGGTGATGAGTGCGAGAGAGAAAGAGAGACAGAGAGAGAGAGTGTCTCGCAGTCTGAGAGAGAAGAAGGAGAGGGAAGGTCGCGCGAGTGTCGCGCGGCCGCTCGCTGGGCTTTATAATTTTCCTCTTTCGCGAGGCGAGTGTATACTAGCGACGCGAATTTTAAAATTCTGCCCCAAATTGAAAACCCTAATTGCAGATTCGCGCGGCGAGACAACACTCGCGAGGCGAATCTGGAAACTTGTTCTTCCCATTCTTCAGAATCGCGAGGCGAATCTGGAATTTCCAGTAAGCTGCTTAAGCCCAGATTCGCGTGGCCATCATGCGCTCGCGCGGCGAGACCCCTTTTTTTTTTTTTTTTTTTTTTTAGAAAACAGAAACTATAAATAAATAAGGATATCTAGCTTGGGTTGCCTCCCAAGTAGCGCTTGTTTAACGTCCCGAGCCTGACTTATTAAGAAGCATCCACCTGGATCCCATAGTCTGTGGTACAGAGGCCAAGAGATGCTCATCATATCAAATCCTCCACCTGGATCCCATGGTTTGTGAAGTAGCCCTCGCAGGAGCAATACCACTCTATTCATTATTCCACCAAGCCTGAGTGTGAAAACTCCATTGACCCCCGTACTGATGAATTCACTTCCTCTCGGGTCAAATGGTGTTTTCACGAGGAAGTGTGCTAGACAAGTGGGAGGGTCTAATTTACCGGTGTCCACACATGCATGCAAGCCAACATATTTATTTAACGCATCAAAATCATGTTGCTTGGCAAGCATGGTGGAATCCTCCGCCACTTTATCTTCATCTTGATCTCTACCCCCTTGCTCCAAAGTGCCTTGTCCTTTGCCGCCTCCTCTTCCTTAGGTTGCTCTTCCTCAACATGTGGTTGTTCCGGGGCCATGACACTTGCCAATTCCTTTTCCTCCGGTTGTTCTTCCTCAACATGTGGTTGTTCTTCCTCAACTCCCTGAGAACTAGTTACATCCCAGTCATATCCCAACACCCCACTGCTTCTAGTTGTTGTGGCATCGCATTGGTTCCGAGGGGTCGTTCTCGGTATCAACCGGGAAAGTCTCTGGGGGATGCTCATTTAGTTTCTTTGTAAGTTGGGCGATCTGCATCTCTAGATTTTGAAGTGCCATCTCTATATGAGTTGCCAACTTGTCAATGGTTGCGTTTGTATTGATTGACACTTTCTCAAGTGTCGCACTCAACTTCTCAAGAGCCAACTCCCAAGGTTGTGGTCCACCATTCTGCTGAGGTTCTTTGTTGCCAATTTTGTTGAGGTTGTGGTTGCCGAGCTAGACCATCGTCAACATTACTCCAAGCGACATCCGGATGGTCTCTACTCATATCACCCCAATACCGATTCCGACTCGATAGTTGTTCGGGGCACGCTGTCATTATGCCATGGTTCCACATATACTTCAGGGAAGTAGAACGGACAACTCCAAGTGTCATGGTTCCCATCACAATATTCGCAACCCGGAAGCATTCCTTCGTGTACCTCGCATACAAAACAAGGCAAGACCAAGTGGAATCAAAGAAGTAGAGAGATAGTAGAAAATAAAAAGAAAATAATAAAAATAAAAATAAAAATAAGAACAAAAATAACTTAACCAAATATTCAAACTTCCCTAAAAATCAGAAAAACTGGTTGTGCCAATCCCCGGCAACGGCGCCAAAAACTTGTTGTGACTCGGCTAAAGTGTACCGGTCGTCGCAAGTAATAAAAATAACACGGTAAGTAAATACCGAGGTCGAACTCAAGGATTGGGGTACCAATTCGACTAATCCGCGGGAAGTCAGATATGTTCGGTCAAGTTACGGAAGAAGGTGGTTGAGAGAAAGAGAATAATAGCAAAATTCAACTAACAATCTAAATAAACTAATTAACTAAAAATCAGAAAACTAAAATGTCCAAGGTCACAAATCCACCTACCCAATATGTACACCCAAGTGATGATGAATCCCTCCCTAAATTCAATTACAATGTCAACCGGGACCCCTAAATTCTCCTAAATCCACTCTCGTGCTCATTAGGACGTATTCGATGATTTGAGTTAATTACTTGCTAGGTCTCTTAACCCTAATCTCGAATTCTGTTAATTCGTGTTCCCTATATGGTTGCACCGATCTCCTATTCACTCTCGTGCAATATTCGATCGATGATTCTAATTCAAGTTCTAAACGCGAATCGCTGACTAAGCCTCATCACGTTAACAAGTCAATCACGCTAGCATATAATTGACACAATCAAATCAGAATTAGAAAACAAGAATTGAATTAAGGAGAAAGACATACATCATATCGAATTTACATCGCCATGGGTGGCTTCATTGTTCCCTCGGACGAGGGGATTAGTTCCTCATGCTCATAGACAAGCGATCGGACATAATCTCCATAAGAAAAAGGGAGACGCAGCTCCAAAGAGAAAAGAAAATACCCTACGCTACTCTAAACAGTGGAAAACTGCCTTCTAAAGATGGATCCCGTTTCTGATATGCAACAGCCTTTAAATAGTAATCCTGATCTGCGCTCTCTCGCGAGGCGAAATCTCTCATGAGGCGAGAATTAAAATTGGCGCGCTTTCAATTTAAACTCTCGCGAGGCGAGCATCTCCTCGCGGGGCGAGTCTTCAATTCTGGGCTGTGACCTTCATCACGGCTGGGCCGTGATGGTCTCTGACTTCCAAGTCTTCATTCTTTCGCGGGGCGAGAGTACACTCGCGGGGCGAGTGTCTCAGAATTTCAATTTCCACTATTTCTTTGCTTTCCTTGACTCCCGGAGCTTCACTTTATTTACCTGAAAACACAAAAGCACCTACAAGCGTAATTCTATCCAAAATAACCTAAAAACTACACAAAAGACGCAAAACGAGTCAAAGTCCAACTTAGGAACAAAACAAGGCAAATTTGGGCGAAAACGAGAGTGAACTCGAATAAATTGCACGAAAACCACAGTCCATCTAGTTATAAAACTAGATAAGCCAGAGGCTTATCAGGTTACATTAAAACCAATGTGGTTAATCACTATTTTACACATCGGTTCAGAAAGAACCGATGTTAAATGATAAAAATTCTGACTTTAAATTTTTTTTTTTAAAATTTAAACATCGGTTAGAAATAACCGACGTGGAAAGGTTTTACACATCGGTTAAACTCTAAACCGATGTGTAATACTTTGATTTTAGTTTCAAAAATGCCACCGCCTCGTTTTACACATCGGTTTCCAAGAAACCGATGTGGAAACTCCGATGTAAAAAGCATATTTTACACTAGTGTCAAGTTCTCCGACGGAGATTAGTCACTGCTAACGATGGTGGATACTTCGTACCTATGTCATGGTTATAAAAAAAATAATAATAAGAGGGGAAAAGTTTAGTTTTCTTTCTTTCCATTTTATCTCCAACCAAATAACTAACACAATCATCTCTTATTCTACCTTTTCTCTTTCATTCCTCTTTCTCTCCTTCCATTTTCTTTTCTAAAGCAAACAAATTGTTATATTTGGAGCAAATTTTACGTGATTTGAGAATATCAAAAACATAATATAAAGAAAAAAAAAGGAAATAGTGCTACTGACATTTTAAAGAATTTTATTTTGAAACGCTATCAATATAAAGTTTTTAATATTGCGAACTAATCAGAAATTATCATGACTTTTGAGATATTTATAATAAGAGATAAACATTTTTAATGATATAATAATTTATAATTAATTAATAATATAAAAATATTTACAATAACACTGCATGCAAATTAAATCCCATTTTAAATTGGCCACGAGAATGTGAATGGACAATTTAAAATTTCAATCACCTCACCCATAACTAAAATGTATAGTTGAGTTATGCTATTTTTTTAATCCATACTTATTATTATTATTGTTGTTGTTTGATGAAAATAGGATTATAGCATTTCATTCAAAATCAAATCAACAATCCAATCCGGGCAAACATCAAAGGCTCGAGGGCTAGCCATACATGTAGCCGCCCTAGCTAGATTATGAGTAACTAATTTAGGATCCCTCCTAATAAACTCTACAGTAGAGTTTGGAAAAAAAGAATTCAATTAAAACCTTGCAATCTTGCAAAATGGCACCAAAAGGAGATAGATCCAGCTGATTGTTGTTGAAGTTTTCTACTACATACTTTGCATCCATCTCAAAAATCACGTGATTGAACCCAAGATCCTTAACCTATTGAAGAGCCTCAATAAGCCCTAAGGCTTCACCTTCATGCACCTGGAGCTTTGGACTGAAAGTAATTGTCCTTGCCTTAACAAAAGCACCTCTCTCATCTCTAATGCACATGCCTATTCCCATACCAGTAAGGTCCTGGAATGATGCATCGATATTGCATTTTAGAGTACCAGGTCCAGGCGGATACCAACTGGAACGAGCAGGCCGCACAGTTTCACTGTGCAAGTGTGACTCATCACCTTCACGAGCTCGTTTCCACTGGTGCAGGACAGTATAGACTCTGGAGGAAATCTGAGAAATTGTTTCTTTTTCATTCTCCCAGAGTTTTAAGTTCCTACTTCTCCAAAGACTCCAAAGGAGCATGCACCATTTTTGTCTCCTATTCATGTCCAGCTTATCAAGCATGATCCATACGAGATCCTATATGCTCTTTGTGGTAGGGATCAAGGGCGCTATATCATTCCAGAAGCCCTCCATGATCCAGAGATTCATGGTTGATGGGCAGAGCACGAACAAGTGGATATAGTGCTCCACATCTGAGTTACACAGGACGCAGGAGAACGAGCAAGGAACTCCACGGGTCTGAAGCTTAGATCTGACTGGAATACACCCTCTACAAAGTTTCTCTAAAATGAATTTAACTATGATGTAAATAAATATGGTGTATTTATTCCCAATTAGTTAAGATGAGTTTGAAATTTTAATACACTCTAGCTAATCAACACTAGATACATCGTTACTGTGTTTATTTTGCGCACAAGCTCACATTTTTTTTCCCGACGTGAATTCTATTTTTATGATAATTTTTTTTTTTACTGTGGAGATGCCTTTTTCACTCTATGACTGTAATTGCCCTTTAATGAAAATTCGAATAGGAATGATGAAATTGTTATGAGTAAAACATTGATCAGGTGGGCCAATTTTCTGTAATAGTTGAGTTATAAGGTTTGTCTTATAACAAATGTAAATAGTGCAATTACTTTTTTTATATGCATTTTACCTTTTATCTAATTATTAAATATCATAATTTTTTGTCACAATCATTTAAAGTTTACATATCTTAATTTGTTTTAATTGTTTTCGAAACCACCAACGCTTACTGATCTAAGTGTTAAGAAGTTTGATTTCCTTTAAACAATGTTTAGAGTTCAAGTATTATGAATGAAAAAAATAGACATTAAAAAGACTTTGTCTCTTTAAAGAGACCTTTCTAGCTTGATTCAGATTAATAAGTGTTCGATGTAATTTTTGAAACCGAGGTCTCAGATTAATAAAAAAAAAAAAATCTTAACTGATCAAGGGGTTTCAAGTCTCAAAATTTAACAGGGATTCCAAGTCTTGGTGGACCAGGATAAAGAGTAATCCACTAATCCCCATAACATTGTATTACTCTTTTGGGCCATTCCTACAGTCAGTTTTAGAGTATTACTATTTTTTTTTTATTGTGTCATCCTAGAGAAACATACGGGGCCCAATAATACCCACACCAAGCACAAAGAGACAGAGTCCATAGATACAACATATCCACTGGACAACCTAAAAGGCGGACAAAAACAAAGAGTTCAACATGAAACATCATTGGAACGCATCAATTGGAAATTCGATTGATATACACACAACATTGGATTGAAAGCACGTGAATGGGCTACGTAAGTAGAAATTGGGTTCTAGCCCAAATGGGCTCTGAACCTTACTAGGATAGAGCTACAATGCCCAATTGCCCATGCATTATATTTTCCATTAAATCCCTCTCGTCGTAAGATCCAAATCTAAAAGAAAAGCAGAAAAATCTAACTTGGACATATCACAAGCTCAATATAGATAGATTGTTGCTCTCTTTCTCCCCAGATAGAATCCCCATCACTATCTTGAAGGAAATAATATCTGATATGGGACAGTGGCATAGGGCATGGCAGTCCTTTTATGGAAGTGAAGGCGGGATTGGAATAAAGCTTGTTGCCATTCAGCTTATTCTCTGGTTGAAGACGTGAAATTCATCAATTAATTGGTATATTCACGTCTTTATTTACCCACGTGGCTGTGTGCCTCTCTCTCTCTCTATATTGTTATATATAAACAAACTTTTAGATTGTATGTTTTTTTCTGCATAAAAAAAAAGAAGAGAAACTTTGAGGGGTGTTATATATGTTTAATTTGTGGTTAGGAGCTACCTTGGGCAACTTACATGCACCCAAGTATGTTGTTATCATCAATATAGTAGTTGTGAGAATGCTGTTTGTATATTGAAAAAGAGTTTAAAAAGTAATATCATATCAATTTAATGATGACAAGCTTAATTTGATTGTCAAAAAAGGGAAAATCTGTCCCATTAGCATAAAAGGCATGGCCAAAGATGGCTCCAATATTGTAGAGCTAGCTAGGTTCCCTCACTGAATAGTATAAGCGTGTGTTTGGATGAATGTTTGACAAAAGTGATTTTGGATGAAATTGATTTTATACAATTGATTTCAGTACAATTGAGTTTGAAGTAAAATGATTGTGTTTGGATGTTTTTACTTTGAAAACAAGTTTGATGTAAAACTTAGTGTAATTTTTCAATCTAAAAGCAGAAGCTACTCCAAGCTGCTTATGATAGAATCAATTCTAGATACAAAATTGTTTCCACAAATATGTTACCAAACACCACTTTTTTTTTATCAGAATCATGTTTGACAGGTACAGAAACACTTCTAATATCTCCAGAAGTGAAACCAAATACACACTAAATGATCATGAACAAGAACAACTCATGCACTCGAGAGGGGACAAGAGATGGGGGGTTTTGAAAAGTAGGGGACTAGAGATAAGAGTTCTGTACCTTCTTTAAAATTTGTCCCCCGTTGCAATGTAGTATTTAAAATTTGAAATTTTAAGTGAACCCCACAAAAAAGGAGGCGAGGCAAGTTATTCATTTTTGAACAATTCTCATAACTTAATTTTACAAAACAGGACCAGTTTCCAAAATATCACTATGTTGCAAAATAACAAGTCAAACGGCACTAATTTGGGATCAAATTAAACTCTCGAATAAGCATCCTCCTCTGTTTAGTTAATACCACATGTATTATGCTATCTTGTGTACTATCTCATATACAAAAATTATACCAAGTAGTATCCACATAGATCCATACATAAACACCAAGAAGTGTTTTACTTTGTAAATACACTAATTAGCCAGAGAGACTTTAATCTTGACTTGTGATGCACCTTGCAAAGCTGCACCACACACATCCCCGAGACCTCGGCCCCTACAAACTTTGCCATAACACTATTCAAAAATCTTTTCATTCCATGCTCTTCTTGTCTTGCACAACAACAGGCTGTTACCTCTCTTTTTGTGACACGTGTCACGGTAAAAGCACTGCTCATTTCGTTTGGACCACAGCCCCCCACGTGGCTGTGGGCACCCCTGCCGGCGGCCGTGCCACCTGGACCCCCTTGTACGATCGAGTAGAGGACCACCTTATTATAGATATATATACCCTTTCTTTCATATTGTAGCACACCCCATTAGTTATCACAAGTGCTATGCTTTCAATAATTTCATGTCGTTTTCCTTATGGGGCCATGCCTAAAAGGCCTCCCAAGCTCAGCATTCACAGCACCCATAATTTTATATGGGTTTTCTTTTCTTGGCCTTTTGCTTTTTCTTTTTAATTATTTACATGGTATTGCTTTTGTTGACAAACCTAATATTTCCATATCAACATATTCGAACTTTCAAATGAACAAGATAAATAAAAGGTAAAAGTAAAGGGGTGAAATTATATTATCTCGAAAAGGATGGACCCATCCCATGAGAATGTTGGTCCCTTAGTTAATGTAATTCATCTAAGAAAAATTGACCCTCTTGAGAAGGACATGTATAGCTGTTTGCTTCTGCAGTCCCAATAACAAGCCATCAGATTAAGATACAGGCATGGCATCTATGCATGGTGGCTCTAATTGCCTAATTAAATATATAGGGGTATAATCTTAGAGAGTCCTATATTTATGTTAAGAGGAATTGTTGTCAAGAGCTTCACAATGAACTTTTTGGCTTTTTCCTCCAGGCTTGGTTATCTTATGCAATAGCTACATGTTTAACTATTCATTCATTATATTTGTGATTATTAATAACTGGCACCAAACGATTTAAGTGCATGCCATCGTAAGAGATAAAAGATAGCTTGATTACTTGGTAATTAATTATATAAACCCTCTCAAATTTCTTCCAAATTCAATTGGTCTGTTTCAACTTGGCATTAGGAGGGGTTTTGGGGTTTTCTAAAATCCTCAAAATCTTCCCCTCCAAATTTTTAAACTCACAAACAAGAGAGATTATCACAAATCTTCTCTTTTCCTTACTTCCCCTTCAAAACAAAACTCACAAACAAAGTCCTAGTGACGAGCCACAGTTAAACTCATTAGTTAATTGTGGTTGTTTAATATACAATAACCTAATAGGAAATCTAACATGGATTGTCATCGTTGACTATAAAAGTGTACTATTATCTCCGACACCTATTCCGTGGAGAGGATATCTTGTATTGCTTACCTGTTTGTTCAAACAATATAATTTTTTTTTTTTATATCCATAATTGGCACCCTGTAGGACACCCTAATTTCATATGAATGAAGTTGAATGTTGTGTATATATATAAAGCTAAAGTGAATATAATAGATACCGTATGTAATGTAATTAAGTATCATTTATGTATTCTAGATATTTAAGTAATGAAACTCTTATCCTAATACCATAACTTGTTTCTTTCTCTAAAATAAACACAAGTCATCTAAGACTCGGTTCATAACATGAATAGCACCTAATTTAATTATATTAACAACGCTTTGACATTATTCTATATTTTTCTCATAGTATAAGTTTCGACCTAAATGGATTTCAACCTTTTGCACCAACAGGGAGAGGAACCAATTTTTTTAAAGAAGAAACTAAGGTTTGGTGGTGCGAGAATGCCACGAGGCTTAATTTTAAAGCAAAAAGTATGCCAGGTTTTGGTTGCTTAACATCATAGAGTATCTAGAGGTACCTCATTTGAGGGAAATTGTTGGTTAGGCCTTTACCATCAGTAGGTAAGGCTTTGCCCTATATTTAAAGACAATAATTGTATCCCACCATACAGGATTAAAGATTTAATAACCAAGTAGATAATCTTAGCAAATAAAAAAAAATCAATATTTAGGATATAATGAAACTACTACGATTATGTATATTCTAATAAAGCCGATGAGTTTTTTTTTTAAAGAGAGACTTCATTGACACAAGTGCATATGAATCATTATATATACTAGTGTAATATACCCGTGTAATGCACGGGTAAACTTTTCATTAAAATCATTTTTTTAATGGTTAATAAAAAGATGATCGTTATTTGATATAATAAAACAATGGAGATTATTATTGTTGTTATTATTATTATTATTATTATTATTTCTATTTCTAAATTACTAAAAACTACTTCATTCTAGCATTTCTCACTTGACATTTTTTTAACATTACGATTATAGCTAGACTATTCAGCTCAGGTAACCAAGTCATTCATTCATTTTTTAATGCAGTTAAAAGCAGACACGTACACACGTAATAGACTACAATGTAATGTACATATAACCAACAACCCTAAGTAATCACAAATCAAAAAATTCCGAATTTAAGCACAAAATAACCCATAATCTAGATACGTACCCCCCCCCCCCCCCAACCCACCCAAAACAAGCAACACCTCATCTTGTCAAAAAGCAACTGTGTTTGACAAAACAAGAACCATCGATAGAAGCATCCTCCTAGGGCTCGTCTATGCTAGACGGTACAGATCTGAAGCATGACAAGTCTCACAAAACCACCTCTATATCAGCCTTCAAATAACCACGTTACCACCACCACCACAGAGACATATAAAGTAGAAGCAAACCATGATAAGTGCAGAAACTGAGTGTGAGAAGGGTAGAAGAAAGCATGAACTGGTAGTAAGATAGAGAACATCTTTTCAGAGAAGGCTAAGAAATATTGGGGAATGAAATAATGATGGCTAGGTCAGTACAATAATCCTGAAAAGTGAGAAAGTGAGCGTGCGTGCAAGGACAAAAAGGAACCGTATAGTGAAGGAGAGCATGAGAGAGAACAACTTTGTAGCAGAGAAGGAAAAATGAATTTTGGAGAAAGGAATAGTTGGGGAACGAAATAATGAGATTCACTTTAGATTTATAGAGATAGATTACACCACCATTTTAAACCATAGCTAAACATTTAGTTAATCTGACCTAATCCCCATATCCAACGGCTACCAGCATTGCACCTCTAACCCCATCTCACACAAAGCCCAACACCTATAGACGGGGGTTATTCTTGTAACTCAAGTATACATCCATAATGCCTAACTAAAATTCAGTAGACGTCCACAGTGCCACGTCACTGGACGGATTTTCTTTTAAGGGCTTAGCAAGTCCAAAGATTTGTATGGACGAGCGCTTTGTCACTTGTATAGACGAGCGCTTCTGTCACTTTAGTGGACGAGCGCTTCATCACATCGGTGGGATCGAGCGCTTCTACCACATCAGTGGACGAGCAGGTTATACAACTAATATACACAGTTTAACATTTTAATTCCACATTTATAACTTTTAGGTTCTCAAAGGAGTACAAATCATATTTTGCAAAAGAAAAAGAAAAAAGAAAAAAAAAAGAGTGGTAGGGGTAGGGTAAGTCTCTACATGTAACAAATCTGGTTTTCATTTTTAACCCAATTTTAAGTGTGATATACCATATTCTTAATTTTAGTTATATAATATAATTTAATATAATAATATTTATTTATTAGTCAACAAAATCTTTGAAATTAAAATGAATCAAAGTTTGCAATGGATATATTTCATAAATGCTAGGTTTGAATGTAAAAAAAACTAGACTTGATAATATAGTAGATATCTATATGAGAAAAATTTGACAAGGTTAAATTATAACGTCAATTTAGTGTTTGCAAATTCTATAAGTATATAACAACATCGATACCAATATTAGAGTGAATATAGTATTAAATACAAATATTCAAATAGAGTATACATAATAAGCATTTCAAATAAGGTATACAATGCTTGGACTCGTGCAAAGAAATACCCGTCCAAATGTTATTTAAACTGTTTATAATTTAATTAATAAGTAGACTAGTTTTTTCTTAGTGGACGAGGCCATAAATGAATATCTAAATAACTTGATAAGAACAGCAAGTCCAAAGACTTGAAAATAAGCACGTACATCTTGCCACGTCAGCAGACGAGGGTTATTATTGTAGCTCAAGTATACATCCATAATACCTAACTAAAATTCAGTAGACGTCCACAGTGCCACGTTACTGGACGAATTTTCTCTTAAGGGCTTAGCAAGTCCAAAGACTTGTGTGGACGAGCGCTTCTGTCACTTGGGTGGACGAGCGCTTCTGTCACTTGTGTGGACGAGCGCTTCTACCACATCAGTGGATGACAATTATACTGGATGACAGTTATATAAATACTTTTATATAACACAACACAGGGGTGGCCCTGAGCACGGACGAGGTGGGCGACCGTCCAGGGCCCCATTTTTTTTAGGGTGCCAGATAGTAAGTAAAATATTATTATATAGTATATATAGATATTAAATGAAAAATTTATATAATTATTTTTTTACCAATAAAAAAATTATTCTAAAAAAATATATATAATAGAGTGATAAAAAATAATATGGAAAATGTATATGTATATATCAGAATATCTTTTTAATTTACTATAATTTAAAATTTGATACACTCCTAATTTATTTACTATTTAGACTTTCTTTTCCCTAATTCTCTCATTCTCTTGCTTTGATTGCATAATCTTGCTTTGTTTTTTATCGAAAATGATTTTTTAAAAGAGTAAAAAAAGGGAGGGGGTGGATGGTGTGGATTTCTAAATAAAGAGAATAACTAAAAATGCAAGAAGGACAATTTTCAAATAATTATGAGGGCACCATTTCCTTAGTTCGTCCAGGACACCAAAAATCTCAGGACCGGCCCTGACACAACATATGCTTATCAAGGCATAGATATGTATTAAGTAATTAATATTATCCCAATATCTAATTTCACTAAATATTATATCATCTACTATGAAAGACATAGACCAATACCTAGTTAAAGAAAATGTTTTAATGTGTACTATATAGATATAGATTCCCGAGCTCTTGCTTTTGTGCCGTCTCCTCCTTACACTCACAAAATAAATTAGGGAAGAATTTCAAATAAGATATACAATGCTTGGACTCATGAAAGAATTACCCGTCCAAAGGTTATTTAAACTATTTATAATTTAATTGATAAGTAGACTGGTTTTTCCTTAGTGGACGAAGCCATAAATGAATACCTAAATAACTTGATAAGAACAACAAGTTCAAAGACTTGAAAATAAGCACGTCCATCTTACCACGTCATGTAACATGGTTGGTCAAAGAGCAAATAAATGCGTCTAATCATGGTTGGTAACAATCCAACTTTTGTCTAATCAACATAAATAGAGCATAAACAACAATAAAATAAAAGAATCAGATTTTAATTAATAAAATAAAAAAAATGAAACATTAAAATAGCAATTAAACTTCCCTAATTTAAGGAGGACCCGCCAAGTCAGATATACAGTGATCTAGAATATTCAATCTTATTATTATATAAATATTTTTGATAATCAAAATATATTAATTAGAGTACAAGGTATTCGAACCCATATACACAATAAGAGTCTATGTCAAGAAACACAGCTTGTAATACGACATAAAGGATTACTACACCATTTAGGTGGCGTTTGGAAGAGCTTATTTAAGCTCCTTTTAACTTATCTAATGACATAAGCTATTATGCAGTGTGTTTGACAGAACTTATAAAAATAACTTATATCATCCCATAAGGAGTTTTTGACTTATTTTCATAAGTCACTGGGAGAAACTTATGGAATTATCATAAGAACTTATGCACTAAATACCCTCCCGTGTTTTTCACTATTCGAATCCTCTCATGCCCCTTTCTTTCTTTAAGCGTTTATGGCATAAGCTCTCATGCGATAAGGTCTTATGTGATAAGCTCTTAATTAAGTTGTTTACCCAAACGCACCCTTAGTCTATAACTAAAAACAAGTCATCTACACTAGGTATGAAATTCCCAGGTTAAATTTTCTTTTAATAAGCAAAATAAAAAATTACTAAGATGGGTACAAATGGATATTCAAACCCACTTACAAAGATCCAAGCCAAGTATCAAAGAATGTTTGGATGAGATGGTACGGATCTCTTTCATCTTAATCAAAGGTCCTGAGTTCGAATCATGATCCTGGAAATGCAGCAGCATTAAAACTCTTGAGGGAGAGTTCTGCCGCTCTTATGGTCATACCCGACTCGAGGGATTAGTCTTTGCAGTTGCGCGTGGAGGATACCTCGGAAAACAAAAAAAGAACCAAGCCAAGTTAACAATCAACTATACAAGATTGGCCACGCTATACGAAAACAAATTCACGAGAGCAAAATTAGGACCTAATAAAAAAATTTCAAAACTTTTTTTCAGTTGGACGGTTTCCAGTTTCCACCGAGCAATTTGCACTGAAATCCTGACTAGCTTAAACCATGCTCCAGGCGAGCTCAGGTTTGATTCCCTAATGTCGCCATCTATGCTTGCAATTGCTGTGACGTACGCGATAGAAAACATCTTTTGGTTAAAGTAATTATTTGATCCTACGTGATATAAATTCTCGATTTGGTTTTTATATATAAAAAATTATTAAAATGATTTCTATATATATAAAAAAAGTCTTCATTTGGTTCCTATACATTATCCGTTTGGTTTTCATATGAAAAAAAAAATTATTAAATCAGTCCCTAAAATTTTGTACGGCATGTAACGAATAAGGATTTTTTGTATGTATATGGATCATTTTAATAATTTTTTATATATAGGAATCAAATGAAAATTCGTGTCACGTATTGGGATCAAAGTATTACTTTAATCAAGTCTTTTTTTCAACACATGTGACACGTCTTAGTTATGACTTACGAGCATGCATAGACAGGACACAGTTCACTTAAACTTGACAGAAGGACTCAAAATCCTTCTGTATATGGAGTTAATAGATATAGACAGGTAGGCACAGGAATGAAAAAATAAATAAAAGAAAGAAAGGTGGATATATATTTGATGAGTGTGATTTCACCTCATTTTCCATGTACATTTCTGCATGCATTTGCATATAGTTAGGCCATTTTAGTGTTTATTTTGTTTAGTTTTTCCTTTGGAACGGATAAGGTGGTATTGTGTGTTGTTTTGCAGATATTCATGATTAAATGCCCAAGAATTAGCAAGTATGAAGCTTGGATGACTTAGAGCTTTGAAAGATAAGAAATTGAGCCAAGCAGAGAGTATCACGGCCTGTTGAGTGATGGCCTCACGTACCGTGAGGGAGCAAAGAGTCAAGAAAGAATTGAGCCAAAAGTCGGAAGTCATCACGGCCTAGCCGTGATGGCTATCACGGCCGTGACGTGTCACCAGCGATCTCCAAAAGTCAGAGACGATCACGGCCTAGCCGTGATGGATATTACGGCCGTGATGAATCAGTTGGAAAAGTCAGAGACGATCACGGCCTAGCCGTGATGGCTATCACGGCCGTGACCTGTTTGTTGGAAAAGTCAGAAAGGATCACGGCCTAGCCGTGAGGAGTATCACGGCCGTGATGAATCAGTAAATGAAGCGGTGCCAAGTCAGAAACCATCACGGCCTGGCCGTGATGACTGTCACGGCCGTGACCGGCCACGAGTAATAAAAGAACTGAGCAGAACAGAAGAATGGGAATTGAGAGAAAACCCTAAAGAGAAATCCTCTGCTGCTGTGGCTGTGTGCATCATTCCATGGAGCTCTCCCCTTTGTTCATCTCTGTAATTATTCCTTTTGTTTTACTTTCAATTATGTGTAGCTAAACTCCCCTTTGTTGGGGTTAGACTATTGCTATCTGAACTTGGTTGTAAAAATGATTTGATTTTAATACAGTTTCCTTCTTCTTTGTGAGTATATAATTCTATGCTTAATGCTTTCCTAGGCTTGATCATCTTAGGAATGATTAGTTGCTTTAATAGACAATTGAAAGGTTGATGTTAAAGCATGCTCATGAATTATATGCCAAGTAGTCCAAGAATCTAGACATAGGTGTTGGATACTTGCAATCTTATGAATCTTGTTCTTAATGCAATTTCTCTTATTAATCCACCTAAGACATTAGGGTTTAATTTGAGATTTTAGGCTTAATGCACCTAAGACATTAGGCTTGAGTATATTAGAAAAGATTCGATTGTCATAAGTGAAGTAGGAATTGTGTTAGTTATCATTTCATAACAATCAAGGGAGGATTAGCTTAGTCTAACCCTAGCAATCTTATATCATTGTTATTCATCTCTCTGTTTTCACATCAACTGTTTGAGAAAAATCCAAAAAGAACAAAAATATTTTCTTCTTGTTTGTTTGCTAGATGTTAGAACAACCTTCAATCCAAAATTCGATCGCCTAGATAGTAGTCAAATTTGCGAAGTGGTAATTGTCCACGATCCCTGAGAACGATATCCGGTCTTACCGTTTTATTACTTGCAACGAACCGGTACACTTGCCGAGTCCGTGTCAAGTTTTTGGCGCCGTTGTGGGATCGGTGTGCCAATATCACGAGTACCAAAGGGGCATGCTAATTTAGGCACTTTCTTTTTTTTTTTTGTTTTCCCTACTTGTGTTGTTTTCATTCTTATTGTCTGTATCTCTGCTGTGAATTTCTGCAAGTGTTGTTTTTCTGTTTGTTCTGTGCTACTCCGTTTGTTCAGTGTATGCGAGGTACAATCGACCCAGGTGAACTCCAATTCGAACCTGAGATCGAGAGACTCTGCAGAAGGAATAGAAAGAAAACCAAGGCAAGGCAGAACAGAGAAAAGAGCATCTTCTAGTAGACAAGAGCAGCAAAGTTGAGTTACCCAAAGTGTGCAAGAACCACAAATTGAAATAGCAGCTGTCACCATGGCGAAGAGAAAGCACAAAGGAGAACAATATGGTACAACACTTCCCCTATAGTTGATATATGTGTAACTACTATTGTGAGAACTGCAGTGGACTGCAATAATTTCAAATCAAGGCCTCACTTCTCCACCTTGTGCAAAGAAAACCAATTTGGAGGGTTGGAGAGTGAAGATCCTCATGCTCATATTGGTACCTTCATTGAGTTGTGTGACACCATCAAGTTAAATGGAGCTTCCGATGAGGCCATTCGGTTAAGGCTTTTCCCTTTCTCTTTGAGGGATAGAGCTAAGGCATGGCTTCAATCTCATCCTCATGGAAGCATCATCACCTGGAACGACTTAGTCAGCAAGTTTTTATCTCGATTCTTCCCTCCGTCAAGAATGATTAAGCTGAGGTCAGAGATCAATGCCTTTGCACAGAGGGATGGTGAGTCACTATATGAAGCCTGGGAGAGGTTCAAGTCTTTACTCACAGCTTGTCCAAATCATGAACTAGAGACATGGCAGCAGGTCGCAACTTTTGTTAATGGGCTCAACAGGAATTCAAGAAGTATGATTGAAGCGGCTGCAGGAGGTACATTGAGTCAAAAGACACCGAAAGAAGCAAAGGACTTGATTGAGAACATGGCTAACAATGACTATCAAATGCCTAGTTCTCGGTCAATGGTCGAGAGAGGTGTTCTAGAGCTGGATGAAATTGGTGCCCTCAAGGCACAAATGGCTATTCTTACCAAACAACTCAGGGTCGGTTCAACTGCAGAACTCTCAAGTACAAGCTGTTCAAGTTCAAGGTGCCTCTGTGTGTGATTTCTGTGGAGGCAACCATGCAAATGGAAACTGTGAGATCAATGTGGTTGGAAGTTCGGGACAAGAAGAGGTAAATTATATGGGCAACCAAGGGCCTAGAAATGATCCCTACTCCAACACCTACAATCCGGGGTGGCGCAATCATCCCAACTTTAGTTGGAGACAAGGGCAAAGTTCAAATACTCAAGCAAAGCCTCCTCAAGAGAGTTCAAGCAAATTGGAGAACCTTCTAGGCCAGTTCATGCAGGCTACTCAAGAGACTATAAAGAATCAGAATGCCTCAATCAAGAACTTGGAGCATCAAATGGGCCAACTAGCAAGGCAGATGGCAGAGAGACCTCCAGGACAATTGCCTGGGGATACTGAGAAGAACCCAAGGGAAGATTGTAAGGCCATTGTTACAAGAAGTGGGAGAATGTTAAGTCCACAAGAAAAAGATAAGGAAGAGAAGACAAGTGAAGCTGGAATTGACAAGGGGCAATTTGAAGAGGTAAACAATGAAGAATCCGGAACTTCCCAAGGTACTACCTCTAATCCTATTGATGTAGAAGCTGAAGAACCACAGAGGGAGAAATTGGTTGATGAAGAATTTGCGAAGAAGAAGACTAGAAGACAGATTCTGGAAGAGGTTGATAATCCCAAGGAGCTGCCCCCATATTTCAGAATTCCGTACCCCCAACGGTTGAAGAAAGAGGCAAAAGATCAGCAGTTTTCTAAGTTCCTGGATGTATTCAAAAAGCTACAAATAAACATCCCGTTTCTTTCAAGCTCTACAAAGAGA
The DNA here is from genome assembly GCA_030762895.1 of Sophora flavescens. NCBI lineage: Eukaryota > Viridiplantae > Streptophyta > Magnoliopsida > Fabales > Fabaceae > Sophora > Sophora flavescens. The sequence goes on along the minus strand of CM061064.1, from coordinate 29,667,332 downwards.
TGCCTTCCTACGCAAAATTCATGAAGGAAATCCTTACGAACAAAAAGAAGGTGGAAGGAGGAGACAGTTTATGCTTCTTCAAGAGTGCAGCGCTATACTTCAAAGGAAGCTGCCAAGAAAATGAAGGACCCGGGCAGTTTCACTATCCCATGCACGATTGGTCATCTGAACATAGGGAGAGCATTGTGCGATTTAGGGGCAAGTATTAATCTGATGCCGCTCTCTATTTTCAAGAAGCTGGGGATTGGTGAGGTAAAACCAACAGGAATTTCTCTACAACTGGCAGACCGCTCAATTACATATCCCTATGGTGTTGTGGAGGATTTGTTGGTGAAGGTAGATAAGTTCATTTTTCCAGCAGATTTTGTGGTGTTAGATATGGCTGAAGATGGTGATACTCCTCTGATTCTTGGGAGACCATTCCTAGCAACAGGTAGAGCCTTGATCGATGTCAATCAAGGGGAATTGGTGCTTCGGGTACAAGACGAAAAGGTCACTTTTAATGTGTTTGAAGCGATGAAACACCCAAGCGACAAGGACACATGCATGATAGTGGACCTCATTGATTCATTAGCTGACAAGAGTTTGCACCAGAAGTTTGAAGATTCGTTAGAAGCCGCTCTAATGGTAGAGGATGTAGAAGAAGAAGTAGGTGCAGAAGAAGTTGATCTCATGATTAAATCTTTGGAGGCTTGTCTGGTTGTGAATACTGATGAAGACAAAGTGGTGGAGGATGTGAGAATTGAAGACAATGGTGACCCACCGGTGCTAGAGTTGAAGGAATTGCCATCCCATCTCCGTTATGCCTTCCTTGGGATGAACTCTTCATTCCCAGTTATCATCAGTAGTGGGTTGAATTCCTTGGAAGAAGAGAAGCTGTTGAGGGTGCTTAGGGAGCACAAATCTGCAATTGGATGGTCTATGTCCGATTTGAAAGGGATAAGCCCCTCCTTCTGCATGCACAAAATCCGTGTGGAGGAAAAATTCAAGCCGGTTAGGCAACCGCAAAGAAGACTCAACCCAAATATGAAGGAAGTTGTGAGGAAGGAGATTGTGAAGTTGTTGGATGCGGGCATTATCTATCCCATCTCCGATAGTCCATGGGTGAGTCCGGTCCAAGTTGTGCCGAAGAAAGGGGGGATGACAGTGGTGGCGAATGAAAAGAATGAACTTATTCCCTCCAGGACCGTGTCTGGATGGAGGGTATGCATTGACTACAGAAGACTGAATGAGGCCACTAGAAAAGACCACTTTCCATTACCCTTCATTGATCAGATGCTAGAGAGGTTGGCGGGCCATGCTTTCTATTGTTTCCTTGATGGATACTCCGGGTATAACCAGATTGTGGTTGATCCGGAGGACCAAGAAAAGACCGCTTTCACCTGCCCTTATGGAGTCTATGCATACAGGAGAATGCCTTTCGGGTTGTGCAATGCACCCGCCACTTTTCAAAGGTGCATGCTATCTATATTTTCTGATATGAATGAGAAGTTTATTGAGGTATTTATGGACGATTTTTCTGTATTTGGTGATTCATTTGATAACTGTTTGAATAATCTTGCCTGTGTCCTAAAAAGGTGCCAAGAAACTAACCTCGTTTTAAATTGGGAAAAATGCCATTTCATGGTTAGGGAGGGTATAGTTCTTGGGCACAAAATTTCATCACGAGGGATGGAGGTTGATAGAGCCAAAATTGAAGTGATTGAAAAACTTCCTCCTCCCTTAAATGTGAAAGGTGTTAGAAGCTTCCTAGGGCATGCGGGTTTTTATAGAAGGTTCATAAAAGATTTTTCAAAAATAGTGAAACCCTTATGCAACCTTTTGGTAGCTGATACTCCTTTTATATTTGATGATGATTGCATGCATGCCTTCAAAATTTTGAAAGAAAAACTCACCACCGCACCGGTCATTGCTCCTCCAGATTGGAGTTTACCTTTTGAGCTAATGTGTGATGCAAGTGACTATGCGGTGGGAGCCATTTTGGGCCAAAGAAAAACAAAGTGTTGCATGTCATTTACTATGCCAATCGTGGTGCTTAATGATGCCCAATTGAATTACACTACGACTGAAAAAGAATTGCTTGCTGTGGTATTTGCTTTTGATAAATTTAGATCCTACTTGATTGGTTGTAAAACTACAGTCTACACCGATCATTCTCGCTTTGAGATATCTTATGACTAAACAGGATGCTAAGCCAAGGCTTATTAGGTGGATACTGCTACTCCAAGAGTTTGATTTGGAAATAAAGGACAAGAAAGGAGTGGAGAATGTGGTAGCCGACCATTTGTCCAGGCTTCCACAAGCAGAGGTCCAAGCAGAAGCAAAGTTGCCAATTCAAGAGGAATTCCCAGATGAACAGTTGTTTGTGGTGCAAGTGGCACCTTGGTTCGCGGATATTGCAAATTACAAGGCGGCCAATAAAATTCCTAAGGACTTCAATGCGCAATGAGAGGAAGAAGCTCATTCATGATGCCAAGTTCTACATTTGGGATGAGCCGTATCTTTTCAAAAGAGGTTGGGATGGAATTCGAGGAGGAGGTGCATACCCGAAGAAGAAATTAATGGGGTGTTGACCCACCGCCACAACTCACCCTATGGAGGACACTTTGGTGGTGAGAGGACCGCCATGAAGATTTTGCAAAGCGGGTTGTTTTGGCCCACCATTTTCAAGGACTCTCGAGCTTGGGTGATGAATTGTGATAAATGCCAGAGGACCGGCAGTATTTCCAAGAGAAATGAGATGCCCCTAAAGGGTATATTGGAGGTAGAGCTCTTTGACGTATGGGGGATTGACTTCATGGGTCCTTTCCCGTCGTCTTACAACAACAAGTACATCCTGGTGGCAGTTGATTATGTGAGCAAGTGGGTGGAAGCCGTGCCAACTTTGAAGGATGATGCAAGAACTGTGATCGCTTTTGTGAGGAAGAATATTTTTACCCTGGTTTGGGACCCCTAGGGCTATCATTAGTGATGGGGGTACCCACTTTTGCAATAAGGAGTTCAATGCAGTGCTTGCCAAGTTTGGGGTGAACCACAAAGTTACCACACCATACCATCCCCAAACCAGTGGGCAAGTAGAATTGTCCAACCGGGAGTTGAAGAGGATTTTAGAAAAAACTGTGAATAATGCAAGGAAGGATTGGGCGAAGAAAGTGGATGATGCACTTTGGGCCTATCGGACTGCCTATAAGACGCCTATTGGTATGTCACCTTACCAATTGGTGTTCGGGAAATCATGTCATCTTCCGGTAGAGCTACAACACCGTGCTTTTTGGGCGTTGAAGGCCCTGAACTTTGATACAAGGCTGGCCATGGACAAGAGGATGCTTCAATTGAATGAGTTGGATGAGTTCCGACTCTTGGCTTATGAGAGTGCTAGGATATACAGGGAAAGGACTAAGTTCTGGCATGACAAGTACATTCTTCCCAAGAAGTTTGAAGAAGGCCAGTCAGTTCTGCTGTTTAACTCAAGACTCAAGCTCTTTCCAGGCAAATTGAGATCAAGATGGTCAGGCCCATTCTGTGTCAAGTCTGTCTCTCCATTTGGTTCCGTTAAATTGGAAGATCCATCATCCGGTGATACCTTCACGGTTAATGGACAAAGACTAAAGCACTACCTTGGAGGCAACTTTGATCGTCAGGCGATTTCCGTCACTCTTCAGGCACCATCTTGTTAAAAAAAAAAAAAAAAAATCATCCGTCAAGCTAGTGACGTTAAAGAAGCGCTTATTGGGAGGCAACCCAATTTTTATTTTTATTTTTTATTTATTTTATTTTCATCTTCTCTTTTGTTTTTGATGTCCCCTCTTGAATAATTTGAGAAGCTCAAGAGGTTTGTTAATAGTTTGTTGAGTGATTCCAGATTTTGAAGGAAGGAGGAGAAGAAGGGCAGAAGGAAATAAAACCAGAAAGCATGTGATTCAGCACCACTACCACTTTGGTGAGTTGTTCCAATTTTCTTCCCTCTCTAAACTTAATTATTTACATTGAGGACAATGTAAGTCTTTAAGCTTGGGGTAGGGGTAATCTTTTTGCTTGCATTATAAATATTGCATTCATATAGGCTTTAGTCTTGCATGATCACATGAATTAATTGCCCCCTGCTTAGATTGAGCATCTGATTGTGAGAGCTAAGTGCCAATTGGGCAGTGATAGTGAATTTTTGGACCCTGATTTTATATTCTTGTGATATGGCTTCATTAATTATGCTTGAGATGTTCTTGGATAGTTGATGATTAGCATGTGTTTCTATGGATTTATGTTCTCACTGGTTCTTGAACTGATAAATGTGAGCTTTTGAGCCATTAGGGGGTACTCACTAAATCTGCCCCCGTTCTTTGTGTAGAGTGTTTTCCTCTTGGATTGTTTTTCTCTAGAACTTGTCTTGAAACCATTTCGAAACTTGAAAATTTTTGGAAACATTTTTGAAAATGATTGAGGCAATAGGTATTTTTTCTGGCCTTCTGAGCTTTGAATGTGTAAATGCTACCCTTAGTTGCCCAATTTTGAGCCTGAATGAATAACATGCTTTTCTTGGTTCCCTGAAATGTTGTGTTAAATATACTTATGAGGGACCTTCTAAAGTACTGTGCAAAAATGGGTTGGAAAATGTAGCTGAAAGTTTGGGATGATGAAAAGAAAAAATGAATCTGAAAAAATTTTACTTCTCTTGAATTGCAAAATCTTCCCTTCTCCAAAAAAAAAAAAAAAAAAAGAGAAAAAGAAATGAAAATGGGGAAGGGGATGACAAAAAGGAATGAGAAGTAAAAAGAAAAAAAAAATTTTGAATGAAAAAAATGGTGGAAGAGTAAACTGAAACCCAAAGAAAGGTATTTTAGAAGGTCGTGCCTTGCAATGCTTGATTGTTTGTATAACCTTTTGAAATTTCCTGTTCTTGAAGTTCCCACCTGAAAATTGATCCCATGGCCCCATTACACCAAAGAATAAGACCTCTTGATTCTTAGATGTTTTTCATTAATAAAGTGAAGATTCGGTTGATAGTCAAGCTTATGGTAGGAATCATTCTTTGAGGAAAATGGAGTGAAATGTCATATTCCCTTAACACTTGAGTGAGTGAGGCAAGAAAGAGATCCAAGCAAATGAACAAGCTTGGGGTGAGCTTCAAGTGAGATAGAGTGCCCGAATTAGTGAGAATGTGAGTCTAGGGAAACTAAGCCCCTAATTGGACTTGAATTGATTGTCTCTTGCTGAAATAATTGACTGCCTGTTGCTTGGATCATTTTACTCGGGTTCTTAGTTCACTATCATTGTCCTGGTTGTTTTCATCTTATGGCCTTGGTTTTTGCTTGAGGACAAGCAACATCTTAAGCTTGGGGTGATTTGATGAGTGTGATTTCACCTCATTTTCCATGTACATTTCTGCATGCATTTGCATATAGTTAGGCCATTTTAGTGTTTATTTTGTTTAGTTTTTCCTTTGGAACGGATAAGGTGGTATTGTGTGTTGTTTTGCATATATTCATGATTAAATGCCCAAGAATTAGCAAGTATGAAGCTTGGATGACTTAGAGCTTTGAAAGATAAGAAATTGAGCCAAGCAGAGAGTATCACGGCCTAGCGTGTGATGGCCCTCACTACCGTGAGGGAGCAAAGATGTCAAGAAAGAATTGAGCCAAAAGTCGAAGTCGTCACGGCCTAGCCGTGATGGCTATCACGGCCGTGACGTGTCACCGTGCCAGATCTCCAAAAGTCGAGACGATCACGGCCTAGCCGTGATGGATATTACTGGCCGTGATGAATCGATTGGAAAAGTCGAGAGCGATCACGGCCAGCCGTGATGGCTATCACGCACCGTGACTTGTTTGTTGGAAAAGTCAGAAAGGATCACGGCCTAGCCGTGAGGAGTATCACGGCCGTGATGAATCAGTAAATGAAGCGGTGCCAAGTCAGAAACCATCACGGCCTGGCCGTGATGACTGTCACGGCCGTGACCGGCCACGAGTAATAAAAGAACTGAGCAGAACAGAAGAATGGGAATTGAGAGAAAACCCTAAAGAGAAATCCTCTGCTGCTGTGGCTGTGTGCATCATTCCATGGAGCTCTCCCCTTTGTTCATCTCTGTAATTATTCCTTTTGTTTTACTTTCAATTATGTGTAGCTAAACTCCCCTTTGTTGGGGTTAGACTATTGCTATCTGAACTTGGTTGTAAAAATGATTTGATTTTAATACAGTTTCCTTCTTCTTTGTGAGTATATAATTCTATGCTTAATGCTTTCCTAGGCTTGATCATCTTAGGAATGATTAGTTGCTTTAATAGACAATTGAAAGGTTGATGTTAAAGCATGCTCATGAATTATATGCCAAGTAGTCCAAGAATCTAGACATAGGTGTTGGATACTTGCAATCTTATGAATCTTGTTCTTAATGCAATTTCTCTTATTAATCCACCTAAGACATTAGGGTTTAATTTGAGATTTTAGGCTCAATGCACCTAAGACATTAGGCTTGAGTATATTAGAAAAGATTCGATTGTCATAAGTGAAGTAGGAATTGTGTTAGTTATCATTTCATAACAATCAAGGGAGGATTAGCTTAGTCTAACCCTAGCAATCTTATATCATTGTTATTCATCTCTCTGTTTTCACATCAACTGTTTGAGAAAAATCCAAAAAGAACAAAAATATTTTCTTCTTGTTTGTTTGCTAGATGTTAGAACAACCTTCAATCCAAAATTCGATCGCCTAGATAGTAGTCAAATTTGCGAAGTGGTAATTGTCCACGATCCCTGAGAACGATATCCGGTCTTACCGTTTTATTACTTGCAACGAACCGGTACACTTGCCGAGTCCGTGTCAATATTTTATTTTAAGAATATATATATATATATTATAATATTGAACTATAAAGAACCGATATGATATGGCGCCAATTCAAAAAAATGATACATTTGAAAAATTATAGAATATGAGACACAATATTATACAAAATATAAATTTAATGAGATAAATGAAAAAACAAGCACCTTTGCACTTTTTTATCAATAATAATTGAGTTAATTTAGTTATTTTTTTAATCCAATTTTTATGTAACCATATCAATAACAATTAAATTAGAATCAACCAACTTAATATTTGAAGTGAAACGGGGAAAAACCAGACTTAGTGGTGATTCAGGAAACAAAACTAGCAACAGTAGATTCGGTAACATGTCAATCTCTGTGTGGTGATCGGGAAGTAAACTGGGTGTCTTCATCGGCTACAAGTAACTCGAGAGGTTTGTTAACCTTGTGTGACTCCGAGGTTTGTTAACCTTGAAGTTCTTCTTCTCGGGGAAAGGTTTTCTAGGGGACACTGGGATGTGGTGTAAGAATAATTTGGAATGCACAGTAGTTAACATTTATTCTTCATGCCTGTTTGCAGAAAAAAAGGAATTATGGCGTGAACTAGTAATGTCAAAAAATGGGTTTGGTGGTGACTTATGATGTGTTGTTGGGGACTTCAATGCGGTGAAGAGGTCCTCAGAAAGGAGGGGTATTAGTAACAATAATTCTGAAATGGAAAGTAGGGGTTTCAAGATTTTATTGATGATTTGAATTTGATAGATTTGCCGGTGCTGGGAAATCGGTTTACTTGGTTTAAACATGACGGGACTGCAATGAGTAGACTTGATAGGTTTTTGTTATCTGAAGGTTGGATTATTGAGTGGGGGGTGACTGCTCAGTGGGTCGGAAAAAGAGATGTTTCAGACCATTGCCCTATTTCATTAAAGGATGATGGGGCTAACTGGGGACCAAAGCCGTTCAGATTCAACAATTGTTGGCTACAACATAATGAATTCAAACAATTTGTGGAGACCAGTTGGTTCGGCTTAAGGGTCGCAAGGTGGAGAATTTATGGTTTTAAAGAAAAATTTAGAAAATTAAAGGAGTTGTTGAAAGTGTGGAATGTGGAAGTCTATGGAAACTTGGATACTAAAATAAAAGGTCTAGTTGAAAAACTAAATGAGTCAGATGCTTTAGCCTCTATAAGGATGTTGACTGAGGAGGAAATAACCTTGAGGAGGAGTATAAATGAGTCCATGTGGCAATCTAAGAGGCAAAAGGAAAGTTTGTTGTTTCAAAAGTCTAGAGTTAGATGGTTGAGAGAGGGTGACTCCAACTCCTCGTTTTTCCACTATTGTGTAAATTTCCGCAGGAAGAAGAACAATATATTGGCATTGCAATTAGGGGATGTTTGGGTGGAGGGTCCGACCAATGTAAAACAGGAAGTGGTCAACTACTTTACGACCCAGTTTAGTGATCAGAGCAGGAATCGTCCTTTGTTGGATGGCCTGCATTTTAAGCTCTCATCAGAAGTAAGCAAGGTGGGTTTAGTCGTGCCTTTCTCTATAGAGGAGATAAAGGATGCAGTGTGGAACTGTGATGGGGATAAAAGCCCTGGCCCTGAGGTTTTAATTTTACTTTCTTCAAAAAGTTTTGGGATTCTATCAAGGAGGAGCTCAGGGCAGTAGTTTATTAATTCCACTCGAACGACGCTCCTTGCCTAAAGGAGTTTGTTCTTCTTTCGTGGCTCTGATCCATAAGAGGGAAAATCCACAAAAGTTAGGTGACTATAGGCCAATCTCCCTTATTGGGTCAATCCACAAGTTGATCTCAAAGATTCTGGTAGCAAGGCTTAAGAAAGTAATCGGTTCCCTGATTTCCCCTTGTCAATCAACGTTCATCTCTAACAGGCAAATTCTCGATGGTGTTTTGGCCGTTAATGAGGTGATTGACTTGGCAAAAAAGTCAAAAAAGAGCTGCCCTATCTTCATGGTTGACTTTGAAAAAGCCTATGATTCGGTAAACTGGGATTTCCTAAAGTATATGATGGGTAGAATGTGTTTCCCGGGAAAATGGTTAAGATGGATGGGTGCCCGTGTTTTCTCTGGGAAAATGTCGATTCTGGTTAATGGTAGTCCTTCTATTGAGGTATCACTACTGAAAGGATTAAGGTAGAACGACCCATTGGCGCCTTTTCTTTTCTTAATTCTGGCCGAAGGACTGAGTGGCCTAATGGATAGGGCGGGGGTGACAGGTAAATTATCTGGTTTTGAATATGATTCATCCCAAAGATTTTCTCATCTACAATATGCGGACGATACCCTATTAGTGGGGAAAGCTTCTTTTGATAACCTGTGGACTATGAAGGCAATGCTCAGAGGTTTTGAACTGATATTGGGACTGAAAGTAAACTTCAATAAAAGTTGTATCTTTGGTGTTAATGTTGACAGAGATTTCATCCTGGTGGGGTCAAATTTTCTCTGTTGCAAGGTGGGGGGTTACCGTTCTCTTATCTTGATCTTCTGATAGGTGGAAATCCAAAGAGGATATCAACTTGGAAGCCGGTGATTGAGGTGATGAAGAAGAGGTTGTCTAAGTGGAAGGGTTGTTTTCTATCGCTGGGTGGGAGGATAGTACTTCTGAAATCAGTGTTGTATAGTATCCCTCTCTACTTCCTATCTTTCTTTAGGCTTCCAAGGAAAGTGCTCATGGTATTGGTTGGAAGCCAAAGATCTTTTCTGTGGGGTGGTGCTGAGAATAAAATAGGTATAGCTTAGGTTAAGTGGTCGAATGTGTGCAAACCAAAGGAGTGTGGAGGTTTAGGCGTAAAGGATTTAGATATTTTCAACAAAAGTTTACATGGGAAGTGGAAGTGGCGCATACTAATTGATAACAAGGCCTGCTGGTTTGATATTACAAAGTCAAGATATGGTTTACAAAGAAACATGCCAGGGGTGTAGGCCTGGAATGCTATGAATTCGTCATAATGGTGGAGGGATGTGTGTAGTATTGAGACTGTAAACTCTGTCCTTGTTAACTGGTTCACAAATGGGGTGGGAAAGAAGGTGGGTAACGGTTCGGGCACCCTATTTTGGCATGAAAAGTGGTTTGGTTTGAACTGCCTTAAGGAAGTTTTTCCAAGACTTTTCTCTCTGGCATTAGATAAATCAACCTTTGTTAGTAATTGATAGCGTGAGTCCGCAAGTGTACGGCTTCGTCGTCAAGTAATAAAAAGATCGAACCCACAGAGACCGTGATCTTAAACAATAATTAATTATTAAATCAATTAAACTAAACAATGAAAGATTTGGTTTTGAAATTAGAATTAACTAACAAATCAACTATTAAAAATCGCAATCAAACAAAATCGGAAAGTAAATCAATTCGGGTGTTTTTCAAATTAAAAGAGATTTCCAGGAATTGGGTTATCAATAAGACTACTTATGCTACTAAATTGACTACCCCTCTTGTTAATTATCAAAATGCTTTGAAGGTGAATTTATCCTAATAAAGTTAATGTTCCCTCTCGATATACAAGAACCGTGCCCAATTAAACCAACCCCTACTCTCGTGGTAATTGTATTTAAATTGGACCCATTGAGGTTTGTGACAATTCAATGAACCCTCGAAGGACCGCTTCTAACTGTCATGATTTAAGTCCTAAGTTCAATTCTTATGGATCCAATACCTGGGTTCACTTCTCAGTTCCTCCCTAGAATATCTAAGACATGCAAATAGGTTATCAATCAATTCACATGGATGAAGCACAATAAGAACCAAATCTAAAGCAAATTGAAATTAACAAAAAGGGAAAAACGTCAATTTATCACATAAAATGAGTCTTGGGCATAGCCCCAATTCCTAGAAATAAAACGACTACTCAAGCATTGCCATGATCATAGCAATATTGATTAACAAAAGCATAAATATCCTAAGAGAATAGAAGAAATCGGAGAAGAGGAGAAATCATAAATTAGGCTAAAGGTAGCAACCAAGATATCTCTATTCTCGAGCCTAATTGTCCTATTTATAATGAAGGTAAACTTGAGATTAAAGCAATTACAAATCAGATCAAAAACAGATCCCAAAATCCCAGATTTTACGAGTCACGACCGTGACGGCTGTCAGGGCCTGGCCCTGACAGCTTTTGCTTTGTGAATTCTTGAGCTGATTGACCTGTCAAGGCCGTGATGGCTGTCACGGCCAGGCTGTGACAGCTTCTGAGTTTTGCTTCCTTATTTTTTTCTTCATTCTAAGCGATCATGACCATGATGGTTGTCACACCCAGGCCGTGATGGTCTCTGCTTTGCTCATTTTTCTTGCTTTTCAAGCTCCATCTTCATGCAAGCTCCGAATTAACTGGACTTGAACATTTTAATCATGAATTCCTGCACACAAACACCACAGAACCACGTTACTCGTTCCAAAGGGAAAAACTAACAAATATCAAAATAAAAATGCCTAATCTACATGAAAATGTATGCAAAATGATAAATAAATATGAGGCGAAATCACACTCATCAAACTACCCCAAGCTTAAGATTTTGTTTGTCCTCAAGCAATAACCAAGCCCAGACAAGATAAACAATCAAAGCATGGACAGTGAACCAAGAACCCGAGTAACTAATCCAAGTAACAGGTATATCCGAATAAGTAACCAAGAGACAATCAATTTCAAGTCCAATTAGAAGCTTAGGTTCCCTAAATTCATGCTTCTCACTAATTCAGGCACTCTTCTCACCTCACTCAAGTGTTTAAGGACGTATGACCATTCACTCAATTTTATCAAGAAAGGTATCCTACTTTATTAATGAAAACACATAAGAATCAAGAGGTCTTTTATTTTGGTTGCAATGGGACCGTGTGATTAATCATTAGGTGGGGAAACCAAGAAAAGGAAAATTCAAGAAGGCTAACAAAATACCAAACAATGCAAAGCATGACAACCTTCTAAAATACCTTTTTTGGGCTTTAATTCACTTTTCCACCTTTTTTCTTTCTTTCTTTTTTCACTTTCTTTTATCTCATCCCCTTCTCCATTTTTTTTTGTTTATTTTTTAACTTTTTCATCAATTTGGAGATGGGGAGATTTTCAACTCAAGAGAAATATTTATTTATTTTTCTTTCATCCCAAAACTTTTCAAACTACCTTCTTGCCATTTTTGCAATACTTTAAAAGGTGTCATACCATGCATCATTTATCAAAAACAATCAAGGTACCAAGAAAAACATTTTCTTTTTAAGCTCAAAATTGGGCAATTAAGGAGTGACATTCAATCATTGAAAGCTCAGAAGACCAGAAAAATACCTGGTGCCAAAATCATTTTCAAATATGTTTTCAAAAATTTCTAAGTTTCAAAAAGATTTCAAGTCAAATTCTAGAGAATACAATCCAAGAGGAAGAAAACACTCAATCACAAAGAATGGGGTAGATTTAGTGAGTACCCCCTTTAGGCTCAAGAATCTCACATTTTGTAGTTTTAAATCAATGAAAAACACATAATTCAAGGAACCACATTCTAATTAACAACTATCAAAAGATCATCTCTAGGATTTTAATTTTAGCCCATCACAAGAATACAAAAATTGGGTTAAAAAATTCACCGTCTCAATTCATTTGGCACAAAATTCTCACAATTGGATGCAATTTCAAAACAAGGGGCAATCTAATGATGCGATCATGCAAAACTGCACCTAAATGAATGTAACATGAAAAATTCAATATGCAAAATGCTAAAATAATACCCCTACCCCAAGCTTAAAAACTTACATTGTCCCCAATGTAAATAATCAAGTCGGAGAGAGGAGAAAAATGGAACAACTCATCGAGGTGGTGGAAGGTTCTGGCTATGGAGGTAGAAGAAGGAAAAGGTTGGGTTTAGCTGCGCAATACTGGAACAGGAGCGGAGCCTTCACGTTTTTAAAATGCATCTGATGAGCGCGTCGCGACCGTGAACACGCCTGGTCTGGGAGTTATGGCCCGTCACGATCGTGAATATGGTCACGGCCTAGCCATGATCCTTTCTGCCCCCAATGGCTTCTTCTGATAATGCCCGTGAACCTCTTCACGGCTGGGCCCTGATTGCGCTGATTATTTCCGTCATGGCCATGAAGGCTATAACGGCCTGGCCGTGATCTTCATTGCCTCCCTCTTTTTTTTTGGTATGTCACGGCCATGAAGTATATCACGGCCTGCCCGTGATCACCGCTGTGTTCCAACTTTTCTTCCTTCACGGCCGTGAATCCTGTCATGGCCAGGCCATGATCTCCTCTAACTTCTATTTTCATGCCTCTTTGCTCTTCTTAATTTTTCAAATTGCAAACTCACTTGGCAAAACCATTAAATGGTGATCTTTCTCCTCTAAATTTCTCAATTTATTCAAAACAAAAAAACAAAACAAAAAACAAAAAAAAGCAAGAAAGAAAGCTTGGGTTGCCTCCCAAGAAGCGCTTATTTTTGGTCATAAGCTTGACCATACTCCCTTCAATCAATCGGGATCGGCTGGGTTTGGAAGTGAAATAATACCTCTCTTCCAATGAAGTCCTTCAATGAGCTTATAGCGTTCATATGACCACATTCGCTTTCGCTTTGCTATTTTCACTTTGAATCCCATGGCCTTACTTCCTCCCGGTGGAAGTTTTAACTCCACATGTTGAGTAACTCCAACTTCATCTTTATTTGGTGCATCATTTGTCATGCAAAGTTTGGGAGTTGCTTCCATGTTAAGCTCTTCCTTCACCTTTGGAGGCATTATCTCAATCCTGCACATATGATTCTTAAAAGGAGGGTTGTTATATGAGTTAGTCAAATCAAAATCCACCTTCCTTTCTCTACATTCAAAGAGAACTTACTATTTTTTATATCTATTATTGCTCCATCTGTGGCCAAGAATGATCTTCGAAGAATTATAGGGAATTTAGAAATCCCGTTCATATCCAACACCATGAAATCAATAGGAATGAAAAATTTCTCTACCTTTATGAGGACATTCTCTAGTATGCCTAGAGGGGTTTTAGTTGAGCCATCCGAAAATTGTAAAGAGAACTTGGATGGTCTCAATTCCTTTATTCCTAACCTCTCAAAGATGGTAAGTGACATCAAACTCGCACTATCCCCTAAGTCACATAAGGCTTGGTCTATGTTCACTTCTCCAATTGAGCAAGCAATAAAAAACTACGTGGATCTTTTAGTTTATGAGGCATATTAGTTTTTATCATTTCATCTTGCTCCTCAATTAAGCTCTTAGTCTCTTTTTCTACTTGATTTTTCTTGACTAGCCATTGTGGGAAATGTATTGGGGGTTGGTAAGGTGGTGGAGGGACATACTTTGGTTCTATCTCTTCTTGTTCACTCATGTCCTCCTCACATTCCACATCCTTTTCAACTACCCCAAACTTATCATCCCTCAAGTATATAGCATTACAGTGCTAATTGGGATTAACTTCGGGTTGTCCCGAAAATGTACCCTTTGTCCTAGAAGATGTACTAGCTTGTTGGGCAATTGATGAGTGTGATTCCACCTCATATTTCTTTATCATATTGCATGCATTTTCATGTAGTTTAGGCATTTTTAATTTGATTTTTGTTAGTTTTTACCTTGGAACAGGTAAGGCGGTTTTGTGGTGTTGTTGTGCAGGAATTGGAGATTAAAATGTTCAAGATCAACCATGATGGAGCTTGCATGAAGATGGAACTTGAAAAGCAAGAAAATGATCCAATCAGAGCCCATCACGGCCCAGCCGCGATGGTCATCACGACCCATCACGGCCATGATCGAGTAGAGCTGAAAAGAAAGAATGGAAAAGTCAGAGCTGGTCACGACCGTGACATGCCAACTGAACCAGACCCTCATAGGCAGAACTGATCACGGCTAGGCCGTGATGGTGGTCACAGCCGTTACAGACCAACCAGCGAAGCAATCTCCAAGTTAGAATCCGTCACGGTGTAGCCGTGACAGGCATCACGGCCGTGACGCGCAATATCTGGATTTTAAAAACTGATTTGATCTGATTATTGTAATTTCTTGGGATTCAAGTTACCCTACCTTATAAATAGGACCTAGAGGCTCGAAAATATGAGACTTTTGGGTTGCTATCCATAGGCAAAATTAGGATTTCTCTTCTTCTCGATCTCTTCTCTTCTCGAGGGTTTTCTTTTTATGTTTTTTTTGTTAATCAAGCTTGCTATGAACATGGCAATGCTTGAGTAGTAGTCTTATTTTTAGGAATTTGGGCTATGCCCAAGATTTGTTTATGGTGATGAATTGACGTTTGGTTTTCTTGTTAATTTAAATTTTACTTTCGATTTGATTCCTATCGCTTTAATTACTCATAAATTCGGTGGCCACTTATTTGCGTGTCATAGATACCCTAAGGAGGAACCTAGCGGTGAACTTAGGTATTGGATCTATAGGGATCGAACTTAGGACTTAAATCACGAGAGTTAGAAGCGGTCCTTCGAGGGTTCACGAATTGTCACAAAGCTCAAAGGGTTCAATTTAAATTCAATTACCACGAGAGTAGGGGTTGGTTTAATTGGGCACGGTTCTTGTATCCCGAGAAAGAACATTAACTTATTTAGGATAAATTCGCCTTCAAGGAAAATTTCGATAATTAACAAGAGGGGTAGTCAATTTAGTAACATGAACAGTCTTGTTGGTAACCCAATTTCCTAGGATTCCCTTTTGATATTTTTAAATCTCAGATTTGATCAACTTTCTTATTTTGTTCTTGATTTCGTTTTAATTGCAACTTTAAATTTGATTTTTTACTTGATTCAAAAATTAAATCTTTTCCAAATCTTTATATTTTATAGTCCAGTTTAATTGTTATTTGAGATCACAGTCATTATGGGATCGATCTTTTTTTTTATTACTTGACGACGAAGCCGTGTACTTGCGGATTCGAGCACAACATCAAGTTTTTGGCGCCGTTGCAGGGGACTGTGCTTTCTTGAGTTTCAATTTAATTTTTAAATTGATTTTTCTGGAAATTTATTTATTTATTTATTTATTTATTAATTTATTAATTTATTTTTATTCTTTCTTTTTCTTGTGTATCTACCTCTCTCTTTGCAGTAATTTTTCTCTCTTATGCGAAGATCCCAAAGTCTCGAAAATCTTGTTGAAGTTGACCCCGAGATCGAAAGGACCTTTCGTAGACGTGGGAGACTACAAAGACAAGAAGAGATAAAGAGGTTGATTCTCATTCCACTTATGGAGAATCTACTGGATACCAAACAACTGAAGGACTACGCAGCCCCAAATACTAGGGGTTTGCGAACTGGGATTGCTAGGCCAGAAATTGAGGCGGAGAACTACACTATCCCGCCTATGTTAATTGGCATGATTAGGCAACATCAATTTGGAGGATTACCCTCAGAGGACCCGATTGATCATGTGAAGACATTCTTGGAGTTCACCGATGCAATAAGAATTCATGGCGCCCCGATTAATGCTATTCGCTTGAGGTTATTCCCCTCCTCTCTGACTGGAAAGGCAAAAGCTTGGTTGAAGCAAGTGCCCGCTAATACCCTGTCAACTTGGGACCAACTGGAGCAGGCATTCCTGGAAAAATTCTTCCCTCCATCCAAGACTGCTTACCTACGAACTCAGATCACCGGCTTCTTCCAAAAGGATGGAGAATGCTTATCCGAAGTTTGGGATCACTACAAAGGATTTCTAGAGTCTTTCCCACATCATGGACTCGAGAGGTGGTTGTTAGTGCACACCTTCTACAACGGATTAGATTACTCTTCAAAGGTGTCACTTGACTCCCCAGCTGGTGGAGCCTTTATGAATAGACCACTGATTGAAGCGTTCAATATCATTGAAAACGTGGCCACCAACTATCACCAATGGGGTTCGGAAAGAGGTAATAACCCGAAGAAGATTTCGGGGGGTAAGTTTGAAATGAATAGCACTGATCTCATTATATCTAAAATTGACTCATTGAATAAACGCTTTGATAAGCTTGAAAAGGCTAATGTGAGTTCAATATGTGCTACTAATGTTGTTTGTGAGATATGTGGAATGCAGGGAGATGACATAATGGAGTGCCCACATGGTATTGCTCCTGGATCTGGTGCTTCGGGAGAACAAGTGAACTCTTGTCATAACTTCTATGACACGAACCCGAAGTTGCCAAACTATGTTCCCCCAAATTCTTACAACCAAGGAAGGAAGAATAGCCCTTATCTCTCCTATGGGAACTACAACAATACGTTGAACCACGAATTCCAGGAAGGCCAAGGTAATAGGAAACCCGCATCGGGGTATCCTCAGGTACAAAAGTCTAAACTTGAGTCTCTTTTGGAAAATTTTGTTGAAACTCAAACAAAGCAAAATGATGAGTTTAGGCAACAAGGTAGGGCAGTCAATGAGGAAATAAAAGAGTTAACATCTAAGGTAGATAACTTAGCCATCCATAATAAGATGTAAGAAACTCAGATTGCCCAACAAGCTAGTACATATTCTAGAACTAAGGGTACGTTCCTAGGACAACCCGAAGTTAATCCCAATGAGAACTGTAATGCTATATACTTGAGGGATGATAATCTTGGGGTAGTTAAAAAGGATGTGGAATGTGAGGAGGACATGAGTGAACATGCAGAGATAGAGCCAAAGTATGTCCCTCTACCACCTTACCAACCCCCAATACCTTTCCCACAAAGATTGGTCAAGAAAATGCAAGTAGAAAAAGAAACTAAGAGCTTAATTGAGGAGCGTGATGCCATGATAGAAACTAATATGCCTCATAAAATAAATGATCCACGAAGTTTCTCTATTTCTTGCTCAATTGGAGAATTCAAAATAGACCAAGCCTTATGTGACTTAGGAGCTAGTGCGAGTGTGATGCCGCTTACTATCTTTGAGAGGTTAGGAACCAAGGAATTGAGTCCATCCAAGTCCTATTTACAATTTACGGATGGATCAACTAAAACTCCTCTAGGCATACTAGAGAATATCCCCATAAAGGTAGGGAAATTTTTCATTCATACCGATTTCATGGTATTGGACATGAACGGGAATTCTAAATTCCCTATTATTCTAGGAAGGCCATTCTTGGCCACAGCTGGAGCAATAATAGATGTGAAAAATGGTAAGCTCTCCTTGAATATAGAGGAAGGAAGGGTGGATTTTGATTTTACTAACTCATATAACAACCCTCCTTTTGAGAGTCATGTGTGTAGGATTGAGATAATGCCCCCAAAGGTGAAGGAAGAGCTTAACATGGAAGCAACTCCCAAACTTTGCATGACAAATGATGCACCAAATAATGATGAAGTTGGAGTTGCTCAACATGTGGAGTTAAAACTTCCGCCGGAAGGAAGTAAGGCCATGAAAGTCAGAGTGAAAAGAGCAAAGCGAAAGCGCAATTGGCCATATGAACAAAATAGGCTCTTTGAAGGACTTCCAAGGAAGAGAGGTGTTCTTGCACTTCCAAGCCCAGCTGATCCCGGTTGATCGAAGGGAGTATGGTCAAGCTTAAGACCGTAAATAAGCGCTTCTTGGGAGGCAACCCAAGTTTTTCTTTCCCTTTTCAATTTGATTTTGAATTTTGTCTTTGAATAATTTGAGAAGATTAATAGAAGAAAGATCACTAATTGATGTTTTGCCAAGTATTTTCAAGTTATGTGACACCAGAACTGATCACGGCCTGCCCGTGATGAACGCCACAGCCGTGACACATCTTCCTGCAGCTCTTTGACTGGCATTTGAGCCAACACCCTCCACCACCTCGGTGAGTTGTTCCATTTTTCTCCTCTCTCCGACTTGATTATTTACATTGGGGACAATGTAAGTTTTTGAGCTCGGGGTAGGGGTATTTTTACATTTTTTGCATTTTTGCATTTTTCATGTTGCATTCATATAGGTATAGTTTTGAATAATCACATGATTAGATTGCTCCTTGCTTAGAGTATGCATCCAATTGTGAGAACTTTGCACCAAATGAAGTGAGACAGTGAATTTTTGAACCTAATTTTTGTATTCTTGTGATAGGCTAAAAATAAAAATGCTTGAGATGATTTTCTGATAGTTGATAATTAGCATGTGGTTCCTTAGATTTGTGTTTCTCATTGATTTTAAGCTACTAAATGTGATATTTTTGAGCCAAAAAGGGGTACTCACTAAATCTACCCTATTCTTTGTAATTGAGTGTTTTATTCCTCTTGGATTGTATTCTCTACAACTTGACTTGAAACCATTTTGAATCTTAAAAAAAAAATTTGAAAACATATTTGAAAATGATTGAGGCACTAGGTATTTTTCTGGCCTTCTGAGCTTTGACTGATTAAATGCTACCCCTTAGTTGCCCAATTTTGAGCCTAAAAGAATAAAATACTTTTCTTGGTACCTTGATTTATTTTAATGAACGATGCTTGGTATGGCACCTTTTAAAGTATTGCAAAAGGGCAAAAAGGAAGTTGGAAAATTAAATTGTGGGATGAAAAAATTAAAAAAAAAAATCTCTGAAGTTGAAAATCTCCCCTTCTCCAAATAAATAAAAATAAAAAAATGGAGAAGGGGATGAGAAAAAGAAAGTGAGAAAAAAAAAAGGAGGAAGAAAGAAAGAAAGGTGGAAAAGTGAACTAAAGCCCAAAAAGGTATTTTAGAAGGTTGTCGTGCTTTGCATTTGTTTGATATTTTGTTTAGCCTTCTTGAATTTTCATTTTCATGATTTCCCCACATAACGATTAATCCCATGGCCCCATTACAACCAAAACAAAAGACCTCTTGATTCTTATGTGTTTTCATTAATAAAGTAGAGATTTGGTTAATAGTCAAGCTTATGGTAGAATGCCTTCCTTGAGGAAATTGAGCGAATTGTCATATACCCTTAAACACTTGAGTGAGGTGAGAAGAGTGCCTAAATTAGTGAGGAATATGAATTTAGGGAACCTAAGCTTCTAATTGGACTTGAAATTGATTGTCTCCTGGGTACTTATTTGGATGTTCCTATTACTTGGATTTATTACTCGGGTTCTTGGTTCACTATTCACGCTCTGATTATTTATCTTGTCTGGCCTTGGTTATTGCTTGAGGACAAGCAAAATCTTAAGCTTGGGGTATTTTGATGAGTGTGATTCCACCTCATATTCCTTTATCATATTGCTTGCATTTTCATGTAGCTTAGGCATTTTTAATTTTATTTTTGTTAGTTTTTACCTTGGAATGGGTAAGGCAGTTTTGTGGTGTTGTTGTGCAGGAATTGGAGATTAAAATGTTCAAGATCAACCATGATGGAGCTTGCATGAAGATGGAGCTTGAAAAGCAAGAAAATGAGCCAATCACCGTGATGGTCATCACGACCATGATCAAGTAGAGCTGAAAAGAAAGAATGGAAAAGTCAGAGCTGGTCACGGCCAGGCCGTGATGTCCATCACGACTGTGACATGCCAACTGAACCAGACCCTCACAGGTAGAACTGATCACGGCTAGGCCGTGATGGTGGTCACGGCCGTTACAGACCAACCAGCGAAGCAATCTCCAAGTCAGAATCCGTCACGACCTTGCCGTGACAGGCATCACGGCCGTGACGCGCAATATCTGGATTTTAAAAACTGATTTTATCTGATTATTGTAATTGCTTGGGATTGAAGTTACCCTACCTTATAAATAGGAACTAGAGGCTCGAAAATAGGGGACTTTTGGGCTGTTATCCATAGGCAAAATTAGGATTCCTCTTCTTCTCAATCTCTTCTCTTCTCGAGGGTTTTCTTTTTATGTTTTTTTTGTTAATCAAGCTTGCTATGAACATGGCAATGCTTGAGTAGTAGTCTTATTTCTAGGAATTGGGGCTATGCCCAAGATTTGTTTATGGTGATGAATTGACGTTTGGTTTCTTGTTAATTTAAATTTTGCTTTCGATTTGATTCCTATCGCTTTAATTACTCGTAGATTCGGTGGCCACTTATTTGCGTGTCGTAGATACCCTAAGGAGGAACCTAGCGGTGAACTTAGGTATTGGATCTATAGGGATCGAACTTAGGACTTAAATCACGAGAGTTAGAAGCGGTCCTTCGTGGGTTCACGAATTGTCACAAAGCTCAAAGGGTTCGATTTAAATTCAATTACCACGAGAGTAGGGGTTGGTTTAATTGTGCACGGTTCTTGTATCCCGAGAAGGAACATTAACTTATTTAGGATAAATTCGCCTTCAAGGCAAATTTCGATAATTAACAAGAGGGGTAGTCAATTTAGTAACATGAACAGTCTTGTTGGTAACCCAATTTCCTAGGAATCCCTTTTGATATTTTTAAATCTCAGATTTGATCAACTTTCTTATTTTGTTCTTGATTTCGTTTTAATTGCAACTTTAAATTTGATTATCTACTTGATTCAAAAATTAAATCTTTTCCAAATCTTTATATTTTATAGTCCAGTTTAATTGATTTAGTATTTAATTGTTATTTGATATCACGGTCTCTGTGGGATCGATCTTTTTTTTTACTTGACGACGAAGCCGTGCACTTGCAGATTCGAGCACAACATCAGCAATCTGAGTTTCTAACATCTTATTATGGATGGCTCAGTTATCTACCTTAGATGTTAAATCCTTTATTGCCTTATTGACTGCCTACCTTGTTTCCTAATCTCTTCATTTTGCTTTGTTTGAGTTTCAACAAAATTTTCCAAAAAAGACTCAAGTTTAGACTTTTGTACCTAAGGATACCCCGATGAGGGTTTCATATTACCTTAGTCTTCTTGGAATTCGTGGTTCAACGTGTTGTTTTAGTTCCCGTAGGAGAGATAATGGCTATTCTTCCTTCCTTAGTTGTAAGAATTTGTGGAACATAGTTTGGCAACTTCGGGTTCGTGTCATAAAAATTGTGATATGAATTCACTTGTTCACCCGAAGCGCCTTTTGTAGGAGCACTACCATGTGGGCACTACATGAAGTCATGTCCTTGCATTCCACAAATCTTACAAGCAACATTAATAACACCTATTGAACTCATATAGCTTTTTCAAGCTTATCAAAGCGCTTACTCAATGAATCAAATTTAGACAAAATCAATTCCGTACCACCTACATTGAACTTACCTCCCGAAAGCTTTTTCGGGTTATTACGATCTTTCTGAACCCCATTGGTGATAGTTGGTGGCTATGCTTTCAATGATATTGAACGCTTCAGTCAGTGGTTTATTCATCAATGATCCACCAGCTGCGGAGTCAAGTGACACCTTCGAAGAGTATTCCAATCCGTTGTAGAAGGTATGCACTAACAACGACTTCTCGAGCCCATGATGCGGGCAAGACTCTAGCAATCCCTTATAACGATCCCAAGATTCGGAAAAACATTCTCCGTCCTTTTGGAAGAAGCCGGTGGTCTGAGTTCGTCGGTAAGCAGTCTTGGATGATGGAATGAATTTTTCCAAGAATGTCTGCTCCAGTTGGTTCCAAGTTGACAAAGTATTAGCAGATACTGATTTCAACCAGCTTTAGCCTTTCCAGTCAAAGAGGAGGGGAATAACCTCAAGCAGATAGCATCAAATGGGGCACCTTGAATTCTTGTTGTATCACAGAATTTCAAGAATGTCTCCACATGATCAGTCGGGTCTTCCGAGGGCAATCCTCCAAATTGATGTTGCCTAATCATGCCAATTAACTAGGGTGGTATAGTGAAGTTCTCCACCTCAATTTATGGTCTAGCAATCCCAGTTCGCAAACCCCTAGCATTTGGGGTTGTGTACTCCTTCAGTGGTTTGGTATCCGGTTGATTGGTCATGAATAGAATGGGGATCAACTTTTCTCTTGCTCTTTGTCTTTGTAGTGTTCTACGTTTATGAAAAGTCCTTTCGATCTCGGGATAAACTTCAATAAGAGTTCCAAGACTTTGGAATCTTTGCATAAAGGAGAAAGATCACCTGAAAAGAGAGAGATAGATACAATAAAAAAAAGGAGAAAAAAAAGAAAAAAAATGTTCAGAAAAATTATTTTAAAAATTAAATTGATATTCAAGAAAGCACAGTCCCAGGCAACGGCGCCAAAAACTTGATAGCGTGAGTTTGCAAGTGTACGGCTTCGTCGTCAAGTAATAAAAGATCGAACCCTGATCCGCTGTCGTACACGGGTCAAAAATGAGTGGTTTAAGAAAACTGCAGTTAGGGCGCGACAACTCGAGTATCGTCTCTCAAGGACTCTGGGATTGTTATTAATAGATCGATTTTGGGGGGGTTGGATTGAATTTTGATTGAGAAAACAGAGCAGAAAATAGAGCAATTGTATGATTATCAATAAGCTAAAAACAATTAATCTACTGTTTCGGTTTCCCACTATCATTGATTCATATAAATTCCATGCCTTAAGCGGATTTTAATCCCTTTTTGATTGTAGCAGCAATTAACAAGCGAAATTGGCACTACGAGATATATGTTCCTAATTCCGAATTAAGCAAACGGATTGAAGCTCTCGTGAATTAAGCAAACACGATTGAACACATGTGAATTAAGCAAACGCGATTAGGTATAGGAACATAGAATCATCGAAATAAATCAATACTTATTCTATACAATCCTGAATTAAGCAAACAGAACATATAGCATAGTATTGAAAGGGAGAAGCAAATCAATTGGGAATTATAGAACCTCAAGTGTCGACGGAAACCGATTATAGCAGATTAATCCAAGGGGATTGGTTCTCCATAAAAAACATAATACAAACCCTAAGAATCAAGTGTAAACAATGAAAATTTGATATCTTCTGTGTCTGTTGCGTTCCTTTTTATAGAGTGGCCAGGCCGTGACCAATTCTGCCAAGGCCGCGCATTCAAATTCTGGTCCGTCACGGCCGTGACCTTCATCACGGCTAGGCCGTGATCAATTCTGACTTCCTGGGTCTCCTCATCACGCCCGTGATGGGTGTCACGGCTGGGCCGTGATGCTTTCTGACTTTCATGATCTTCTCATCACGCCCGTGATGCGTATCACGGTTGGGCCGTGATCCTTTCTGACTTTCATGGGTAGCTCATCACGGCCGTGACCAGTGTCACGGCCTGGGCGTGATGGCTTCTGCTTTTAGTGTCCTTCCCTTTTTTCTCTTCTTATTATCCTGAAAACATGAAATAGCAATAAATGCTTTATTTGACTCAAAATCAACTAAAATATCCTAAAACTACTTAAGAGACTCAAAATGTTGCTTGAGGACAATTACATCCAAATTTGGGCGAAAACGAGATTAAACTCGAATAAACCATGGTCTTACTAGTTATAAAACTAGTAGATACAGAGGCTGATCAAAATACCCCAAACTTAAACTTTTCTTGTCCCCAAGCAAACTAAAACTCAAAAAGACTCAAACTTGGCAAGCTTAAAGGATTTAATCAATTTCGCACAAATTTCATGCAATTTCAACAAAACAACTTTTCTTCAATGTTCCTCCCCCCTTTGCAACACTGTAATCCCCACATTCATTTACTTTAAACAATTGAGAATTCCATCATTCATGCAATCATTAATCTGAGTTGAGGATCCAAGTTACACACAAAA
This sequence comes from Sophora flavescens, assembly GCA_030762895.1. NCBI lineage: Eukaryota > Viridiplantae > Streptophyta > Magnoliopsida > Fabales > Fabaceae > Sophora > Sophora flavescens. Next base: position 29,643,059 of record CM061064.1, on the reverse strand, counting down.
GGGAGATCACCAATTTCAAGCAATTGCCATCCTCACAAGGGCATTTAATATTTCACTCATTCGCTCAATTTGTCTAGGCTATCAACTTTTCACTCAATTTCACATTTTAAGAGCACTTCCCATGAATTTGATTTTCATCTCAATCAAGGTTCCCGCGAAAACATGAATGCAACATAAAAAGGTCTTTTAAAGGTTGTAATGGGGCCTGGCTAGAGGTAGGATATTCAAAGGAACGAGGCTTAAGTCCCTAGGAACTAAGAGAGCATGAAAATTTTAACACATTGAATTTCTACTCAAATTCCTTTTTCCATTTTTCTTTTTGCTGTGGGTGACTACAGTCTTTTTCTTCTGGTACCCTTTCTTGACATTTTGTTCTTTTCTTCTTTTTCTTTTTTTTATTTTTATTTTCCTTTTTTTTCTTTGCCTTTGGCTCCAACCTTTATTTTTATTTTTCTCAACCCAGAATGACATATCAAACCTTGTAGCCACCCCAAACTTAGTTTCTTACAACCCTTGTCTTGCTAAGCTTCCATGCTCTCCTAATCCTAAGATTGGGTTAACATGGTTTTTTTTCCAGATTTTTGGCTTGTAACATAAGGTCATCAAGAAACAATAGGCTTATTAGGCTCAATGTGGCTAACTAGGGAACATGCATTAGGGATGGTTCTTTTAGGCCAAGTAGTTATTTCAAATAAAATTGCCTAAATCATTTGATGCACCCACATAAGCATGCAAACCATGAAGAGATTCAAGCAAATTCGGGAAAGTGCAGCTTAAAAGTGATTCACACAATTAAAAACATGTAGGAGGCTCAAATCCTCAACTGGACATTTTTCGCAAATTGTTTGACCGAGATTCAATCCCTAGTGTGTGCATCCCTTCACCCAAAACTTATCATAAATCATGCAATCACAATAGAATATCTCAAAGTTCAATTTTCAATTTTTCACATGGGGATCAATTTTCAATTTTCAAAACCTAGGGGGAAATCATCAACAGTCAACAAATATCATGCAATCCATCTATGCTAGATTTAATTAGAATCCATTCAAGCTCACCGACACAAGGCTCAACACACATACGAATCAAAGCAACACAAACAAGGAAAAAAACCAAAACAAACAATTTGTTCCCTCCCCCACACTTAAGTCATACATTGTCCTCAATGAAAGAACACAAATATAAAATAAGAGTGAGGGAAAGGAGAAGGTGCTCCCTGATCAAGTTGTGGTGTAGGTGGGCTCTCCCAAGGAGAGCTCTTCAACGGTTGCATCTTCAGGCATTGAGCTCTCATGGAATAGCTTCAAGCGCTTCCCATTAACCTTAAAGACTTTGTTGCTACCTGCACTTTGTATTTCTACTGCACCATGACGGAAAACATCAGTAACAATGAATGGGCCAATCCACTTGGATCGAAGTTTCCCAGCCATCACTTTCAGGCGGGAGTTAAACAATAAAACCTGTTGGCCCACAGAGAATTGCTTCCTAGAAATCATCTTATCATGGAAGTGCTTAGTTTTCTCTTTATAAATTCGGGAGCTTTCATAGGCTTCCAACCTAAGCTCCTCAAGCTGCTGTAATTGGAGTTTCCTTTCAATGCCTGCTTTTTGCATTTCCAAATTACAGCTTCTGACCGCCCAATAAGCTCGATGCTCAATCTCTATAGGAATATGGCATGCCTTACCGAACACAAGTCTATAGGGAGACATCCCTATTGGTGTCTTGAAAGCTGTCCTTTGAGCCCAAAGTGCGTCTTCCAGACGGTGGCTCCAGTCCTTCCTATTGGGCTGCACCACTTTCTCTAAGATCTGTTTGATTTCTCTGTTTGAGATCTCAGGTTGCCCATTAGTTTGGGGATGATATGCAGTGGAGACCCTGTGCACAACACCATACTTTCGGAGTAAAGCTTCCATGGTGCGGTTGCAGAAATGAGTGCCTTGGTCACTTATGATAGCCCGAGGTATTCCGAACCTGCAAAAGATATTGGACCTGACAAAATTTGCAACAACTCTAGAATCATTAGTCCTAGTGGGGATAGCTTCCACCCACTTTGAAACATAATCGACAGCAAGTAGAATATAGAGAAAACCAAAAGATGCAGGGAAGGACCCATAAAGTCAATTCCCTACACATCAAACACCTCACAGAAAAGCATAGGTTGCTGGGGCATTTCACTCTTACGAGTGATGGCTGTACCTGTTGTCTGAACTCTTTACAAGTGCGGTAAACCTCATAAGCATCCTTAAAAATGGTGGGCCAATAAAAACATGAATCTAGGACTTTTCTTGCAGTCCTTTGTGGCCCAAAGTGCCCCCCTACTTGAGAAGCATGAGAAAAATGCAGAATAGACTCAATCTCATAGTCGGGGACACATCTCCTAATTACCTGATCACTACCAAATTTCCAAAGATATGGATCATCCCAAACATAATATTTGGCATCACTCTTGAGTTTGTGAATTTGTGACCTTGTTGCACCTGTCGGAAAAACACCAGCAACAAGATAGTTAACAATATCAACAAACCAAGGAGTTACCCCATGTAACTGTAAAAGCTGCTCATCAGGAAAGTCATCCTGAATGGGGGAAGGATCCTCATCCCTCTCTATTATGCTCAAGTGATCAGCCACCAAATTCTCAGCTCCACTTTTATCTTTAATCTCCACACTAAACTCTTGGAGCAACAACATCCACCGAATCAATCTCGGTTTCGCTTCTGGTTTCTTCAACAGGTACTTTAAAGTTGCATGGTCAGTAAAAACAACAACCTTGAAACCTAGCGGATATGATCTGAATTTATCGAGAGCAAAAACAACAGCTAGAAGTTCCTTCTCAGTAGTGGTGTAATTAGCCTGTGCAACATCTAAAGTCCTAGAATCATAGTAAATCACATGGGCAACCTTGCCCACCCTTTGTGCCAGGACCGCCCCCACGGCATAGTTAGAGGCATCACACATAATCTCAAAAGGGAGGGTCCAGTCAGGAGGCTGGATGATGGGAGTAGAGGTCAATGCCTTCTTCAAGAAATCAAACGCCTTCTTGCAGTTGTCATCAAAGTTGAAAGTGGCATCATTCTTCAACAAGTTTGGCAGAGGGAGAGCTATCTTGCTAAAATCCTTTATGAAGCGTCTGTAAAAACCTGCATGACCAAGAAAAGAGCGAATCTCGCGAACGCAAGATGGGTAAGGCAGTGTAGAAATCACCTCAATCTTAGCAGGATCTACTGAAATACCCTTTTCAGAAATAATATGCCCCAAAACAATCCCCTGTTCAACCATAAAATGGCATTTTTCATAATTTAAAAAAGGTCAGTTTCAATGCATCTTTCCAAAACCAGATTCAAGCTATGCAAGCATGCATCAAATGAGGAACCATAAACAGTGAAATCATCCATAAACACTTCCATGAAATTCTCAATATATTTAGTGAAAATACTAATCATGCATCTCTGGAATGTGCCAGGAGCATTGCAAAGACCAAATGGCATCCTCCTGTAAGCAAAAGTGCCGAAAGGGCACGTGAAGGTTGTCTTTTCTTGATCCTCTGGTGCAATGTGGATCTGGAAGTAACCTGAAAACCATCAAGAAAGCAATAGTGTGATTTACCAACTAGCCTTTCAAGCATCTGATCGATGAACGACAAAGGAAAGTGATCCTTTCTAGTAGCCTGGTTCAATCTCCTGTAATCAATGCAAACTCTCCAACTATTCTGAACTCTAGTGGGGACAAGTTCATTGTTCTCATTCTTTACCACTGTGAGTCCAGATTTCTTAGGTACAACTTGCACTGGACTCACCCAATTACTGTCAGAGATAGGGTATATGATACCCGCATGCAAGAGTTTTGTTACATCCTTCTTCACAACATCAAGAATCAAGGGATTCAGCCGCCTTTGGGGCTGCCTAACTGTTTTAGCCCTATCCTCCAACAGAATCCTATGCATACACCTGGACGGGCTAATACCTGGTATGTCAGCCAAGGTCCACCCAATCGCCTTCTTATGCTTCTTCAAAACCTGTAAGAGCTTAGTTTCCTGGTCAAAATCAAGGTTAGAAGAAATTATAACAGGAAGTTTCTCATTCCTCTCCAAATAAGCATATTTCAGATTTTCAGGAAGTGGCTTAAGCTCTAGGGAGGGTGGCTGCTCAATGGATGGTATGTTTGGGGCAGCCGTGCTGTCAAGAACTTCAGCTGAACAAACAACTTCACTTACATTGTCACCCTGCAAGGCAACATCAATCTCAGCACAAACAGCACAAGGATCAGTGTTAGTGCAATCAGCAGTTGAGTAAACATCATCAAAACCAGAAATAAATGGAAAATCAGCAGCTGCAACCAATTCATCATAAGTGTCGTCGACAATTTCAGAGAGCAACTCTATTTGAAAAACAGAATGCTCTTCCAACAGATGCTTCATAGCATCGAAAATGTTGAATTTTACAACAATGTCACCAAACTCCATGGACATGGTTCCATCATCGACATCAATATTTGTCTTTGTCGTTTTCATGAACGGTCTGCCCAGAATGATTGGTGATCTGCTCGAATTCGTTTCCCCTGCCATGTCTAGGATGTAAAAGTCAGCATGGAAAATTAGGTCATTGACTTGAACAAGCACATCTTCTACTACTCCAATGGGGCGAGCATTGGTCCTGTTTGCCAACTGAATAGTAAGACTTGTATGCTCCAAAGGACCAAGATCAAGATTGTTGAAAACAGAAGTGGGCATGACATTAATAGAAACTCCTAAATCCAACATGCAATTATCGAATTTAGTATCCCCAATGGTACATGGAATAGAAAAAATTCCCGGATCTTTTCATTTCTGTGGCATTGCCTGAGTGAGGGCTGAGACAGTAACCTTTTCAGGTGCAGGCTTAGGTTGAATGAGGGCTGAAACATTTCGCCCCAAATTGACTCTCTCATTACCCTTCAACCTCCTCTTGTGTGTGCACAAATCCTTCATAAACTTTGCGTATTTCGGAACCTGCTTAATCGCATCAAGGAGCGGGATGTTCACTGCCACTTTTCTGAATACATCCAGAATCTCTCTCTCTTTGTCTTCCTCATCAATCTTTTTATTTTTCAGTACTCTTTGCGGGAAGGGAATTGGTGGCACATACTCCTTTTCAGCCTCAACAACAATAGAAGGTTCAGGTGTTACCTCAACAGTTTCTTTATCTTTTTCAGGGGCTGCCTCTACAACTTTCCCGGATCTCAAAGAAATTGCACTCACGTTAGGATTTGGAACATTAGGATTCACCACTGTTTGTGCAGGTAGTTGGTTCGATCCTTGAGCTTGCTGCATGGCATTCATCAAAGTGGCAAGCTGTCCAATCTGTGTCTGCAAAGCATGAATACTAGAATCCGTTCGTTGCTGAAATTGGAGGTTGTTTGCAGCCATTTGCTTGACAAGGTCCTCCAGTGAAGGTCCGGAAGGTGCAGAGATGGTCACTTGGGGAGAATTCTGTGATGGTAACATCAGCTGCTGTTGTGTGGATGAGTTTCCATACCGAAGGTTTGGATGGTTTCTCCAGTTGGGGTGGTACTTATTAGTGGAAAGGTCAGGAGTGTTGTACCTGTTCTGAGTGTTGCCTTGATTGTAAAGATTGGCTGCATATGCTTGAGGCAAATCAGTGACCGACTCATCTTTCAGAATAGGGCATGCATCGGTCAGGCGCTCAGGAGAAGTACAGATACCACACAATCTTGCTGTTTGAACTTTATCCACTGCCAACTGTTTCACTAGAGAAGTAAGCTCATCAATTCTGGTTTCAAGGGCCTTGTTGGAAGAAGAACCATGAATCTCATTCACACCCCTTGCTTCGACAGAATTGCTTCTAGTTGTGAACTACTGGGAGTTGAGTGACATGTTCTCAATCAATGACTTGGCAGCAACTGGAGTCTTATCAACAAGTGCTCCCCCACTAGCAGCATCCAAAATGTTTCTATCCATTGGTAGCAATCCCTCATAGAAGTACTGAATAAGTAACTGCTCGGAAATCTGGTGCTGAGGACAACTGGACACTAACTTCTTGAATCTCTCCCAGTACTCGGCCAGTGATTCATTGCCTTGTCTAATACCACATATCTCCTTCCTGATTGATGCAGCTCTGGAGGAAGGGAAGTATCTTTCTAGGAAGACTTTCTTCAAGTCATTCCAGGTTGTAACAGAATTCAGTTCAAGGTAATACAACCAATCCTTCGCAGCACCTTGAAGCGAGAATGGGAAGGCTCTCAGCTTGATATGGTCTTCTGTTATTCCTTCCGGTCTCAAAGGTGTAGAGCAGACAACCTGGAATTCCTTCAGATGCTTGTGCGGATCCTCACCTGCAAGACCACTAAACCTTGGCAACAAGTGTATTAAACCAGATTTTAATTCAAAAGGAGCAACGACATCAGCATATTCAATACACAAACCATTATAATTAACATTAGGAGCAGCAAGCTGTCTTAATGTTCTTTGATCAGCCATGTTATCAAAAGCAAGTACAGAATCAAAATCACTACTGGTTGGTGAACTAGTGCTAGCCTGAATTGCTCTACGGCGTGTGTGCAAAGTTCTTTCAATTTCAGGATCAAATTCAAACAAGTCAGAACAACCAGACCTAGTAGCCAGAACTAATTCAGAGATTAATCAGCAAATCCGTTAATAACAACAAGAGTCCCCGGCAACGGCGCCAATTTGATCCGCTGTCGTACACGGGTAAAAAATGAGTGGTTTAAGAAAACTGCAGTTAGGGCACGACAACTCGAGTATCGTCTCTTAAGGACTCTGGGATTGTTATTAATAGATCGATTGGGGGGGGGGGGGGGGGGTGGATTGAATTTTGATTTAGAAAACAGAACAAATTTTTTATTAACAATAAGCTAAAAACGATTAATCTCATCGTTTGGTTTCCCACTATCATTGATTCATATAAATTCCATGCCTTAGGCGGATTCTAATCCCTTTTCGATTGTAGCAGCAATTAACAAGCGAAATTGGCACTACGAGATATATGTTCCTAATTCCGAATTAAGCAAACGGATTGAAGCTCTCGTGAATTAAGCAAACACGATTGAACACATGCGAATTAAGCAAACGCGATTAGGTATAGGAACATAGAATCATCGAAATAAATCAATACTTATTCTATACAATCCTGAATTAAGCAAACAGAACATATAGTATAGTATTGAAAGGGAGAAGCAAATCAATTGGGAATTATAGAACCTCAAGTGTCGGCGGAAACCGATCACAGCAGATTAATCCAAGGGGATTAGTTCTCCAACAAAAACATAATACAAACCCTAAGAATCAAGTGTAAACAGTGAAAATTCGATATCTTCTGTGTCTGCTGCATTCCTTTTTATAGAGTGGCCGCGTGTCACGGTCGTGATGGCCATCACAGCCAGGCCGTGACCAATTCTGCCAAGGGCGCGCATTCAAATTCTGGTCCGTCACGGCCGTGACCTTAATCACGGCTAGGCCGTGATCAATTCTGACTTCCTGGGTCTCCTCATCACGCCCGTGATGGGTGTCACGGCTGGGTTGTGATGCTTTCTGACTTTCATGATCTTCTCATCACGCCGGTGATGCGTATCACGGCTGGGCCGTGATCCTTTCTGACTTTCATGGATAGCTCATCACGGCCGTGACCAGTGTCACGGCCTGGGCGTGATGGCTTCTGCTTTCAATGTCCTTCCTTTTTTGCTCTTCTTATTATCCTGAAAACATGAAATAGCAGTAAATGCTTTATTTGACTCAAAATCAACTAAACCCTAAAACTACTTAAGAGACTCAAAATGTTGCTTGAGGACAATTACATCCAAATTTGAGTGAAAACGAGATTAAACTCGAATAAAACCATGTTCTTACTAGTTATAAAACTAGTCGAGCCAGAGGCTGATCAAAACCCAAAGAGACCGTGATCTTAAACGACAATTAATTATTAAATCACTTAAACTAAACAAGGAAAGATTTGGTTTTGAAATTAGAATTAACTAACAAATCAACTATTAAAAATCACAATCAAACGAAATCGGAAAGTAAATCAATTCGGGTGTTTTTCAAATTAAAATAGATTTCCATGAATTGGGTTACCAACAAGACTGCTTATGCTACTAAATTGACCACCCCTCTTGTTAATTATCAAAATGCTTTGAAGGTGAATTTATCCTAATAAAGTTAATGTTCCCTCTCGAGATACAAGAATCGTGCCCAATTAAATCAACCCCTACTCTTGTGGTAATTGTATTTAAATTGGACTCATTGAGGTTTGTGACAATTCAATTAACACTCGAAGGATCGCTTCTAACTCTCCTGATTTTAAGTCCTAAATTCAATTCTTATGGATCCAATACCTGGGTTCACTTCTCAGTTTCTCCCTAGAATATCTAAGACATGCAAATAGGTGAGGAGGTGAAAATTGAAACAGCTTAAAGATGTCTGCTGATTTCCTTTTTCGGTGACAACAGTGACTAACTTTATTATTTGTAATGTTTTCACTTTTTTCTTGCAGGTTTGGAAACTATGGAGGACAAAAACCCTTCATGGGGTGATGTCATGTGGATTACTAATTTTCTGAGAGAGGAGTGTGCTCTGTGAGTGTCTTTAGTTTGACATTTTCTGAGTTTTGGGTTGTTCTGTTTCCGGGAGGCTTGAGTTTTGCTAGTTTTTCAGTCAGATCATGTTTTCTGGTGTGTGAGAGTTTTGCTAGTTTTCAGGTGTGTGTGTTTTTTTAGTTTGTCTTGGTGTGTCCTGTCTGTGGCTTTTCAGTTGAGTGGCTGGGTTTATTTTTTGGGCTCTTGTTTACTTTGAGCAGTGTGGTGTCTGTTTCTTGTCTCTGTGTTTATGTCTGAGTATTGGTGAGAGGTCTTTTGTCTTAGTGAGTCTCCTTTTATTTTGTTTTCTTGTGTTTGCTACATGTATTACGCCTAGTAGCATCTTTAAAGGCGTTGGTTTTGCTTCAAGTGGCAGGCTAAAACACCTCTGTAGTGAAATCCTTTTACCTGCAATCTTCTCTTTACTGGTGTGCTTTGAATGTTTCAACTGTACTTTACAATTTTGGGGTGATTTGATTCAAGTGATGGACTACTACATCTTTGGTTTCACCATGGGGTATTGGGATGTGGCCTGCAGTTTCTATTTGATTGTGGCTTGCTGCATCTATTGTGGGAGTCTGGTACTTGTGGAGTGGTAATTTTTAGATACTTTTGGGCTGTGTTTTAAAGAGTTTAAATATCATTGGGGGAAAATGTTCAGGTTGACCTTTTTCTTCATCCACTTTTTTGCCTAATTAGTTTGAATGACTGCTATCCTATTGGTTTCTTGGGCGTGATGGATATATATTGGTTTTGCTACTCTTTCTACTGGTTGTGGTGCTTTGGGCATCTTTTTCTTAGCCTCAGTATATTTCTACTGCTGCTTTGGGATTATTAGCAACTTGGTGCGCTGGTTTTTTGCTCTTTACTGCTATTTTATTTCTTCTATTGACTATTTACTACGGGTGTTTGTGGTTCGGTTTGGTTCGGTTTTGAGGGAAAAAGTCATCCGATCAGAAGTAAAAAAGTACATGCGGTTCGGTTTGGATGGCTTCTAAAAAAATATCTGATCCGATCCAATTAAATGTGCTATGGATTGGTTCATTTTGTTCGGTTTTTAACCACGCACCATTACTTATTTACATTACGTTATATAAAGTGCAAAAAAATATATAGAGTGATGAAAGGCCAAATTGTTTCCACGCATCATTGCTTTTTTTCTTAAGAACTAGTTCTACCAGCACTTTAAAAAAGCATATTGCATAAATAGTGGCTTAAAAAGCCATGCTAAATCCAACTTTAAAAAGCCATGTAAAAATCAAACAGTGGCTTAAAAAGCCATCCTAAATCCAAATTCTCAAATCCAAAAAATAATCATACAACCATGTTCTTAGGCTTAAAAGGCATGCTAAATCCAAATTCTCAAATCCAAAAAATAAACATACAACCATGTTCTTGCTCCAAAGTCCGAAAGTCTTAAAGTCCACAACATACATCAAATATAAATATTAAAGTTCAAAAACAGTTATGCTCCCAACCAAGGCCTTGCTCCAAAGTTTACGACATACATCAAATTTAAAGATCAAAATACAAAACCCCCATGCTCCCAACCATGTTCATTCTCCCAGCCATTGTCCGCAAAACAAAAATACAAATACAAGGAATTAAAAACATCATATTCTCATGCATTTAGTTTGTAAATATGACAATACAATGTAAATATGATCATACCATTTACCAAACAGCAACATCATTTGAACTAATCAACTCCAAGTGCAGCAACTAATCAGAGTCAATATCAAAATCCTCCTCAGTCAATTGTCGGATTGGAGCAAGTTCTGAAAATGTATAAAATATATTAATCAATATGAATGAGAAAGCTACACAAGACAAACATCTGTAATTGAGTTTAATAAATAAAATACAACAATAAATATCTAGTTCCAGCTTCTCCAAGTCCTCCACGAGCTCTTCAACATCCGTTGACAATGGGGAGAAGCGACACCAATTCTGTGTACAAATTAAAGCTTCAACCGTCTTTGGTGTAAGAGAGCTCCTATAACAATTAAGCACTCTATCTCCGGTGCTGAAAGCAGACTCCGAGGCAACAGTAGACACAGGCATGGCCAATATATCTCTAGCAATTTGACCAAGAATAAGATATTTTGTTGAATTCACCTTCCACGAGTTCAAGATGTCAAAGGTATTACTTTTTTTCTCCAAAGTCTCCACGAGATACAAATCCACTTCATTTTGATTCATAGTATCCTTAAGATTCATGTCTTTCTCAAACAATTTAGTAACTAAATCATCGGATGCATCAACTTCCATTTCGTTCCCATGAGAGGATTGTGTAGAATTTTCAGCTTGACTTTGATTAGCAAAAAGCCTATAACTATCAAACATTTTATATAATGTCTCCTTGACCTTTTCACACTAAAAATTAGCAACATCCTTCTCACAAGTCTTGTCCAAGCCCCACTTAACGAAGTGAAATTTATTTCGAGGATCAAGCACCATAGCAACAAAGATCAACATATTCATATTTTTAATATTCCCCCAATACTTATCATATTTAGCTTTCATTTTTTCAGCCATGCTACCAAGCAATGGGTTAGAACTCCCCATCCATGTCTTCACTGTCAATAATATCTCAAACAATGATCATTGAAATATTGAAAAGAAGTTACAAAATTTGAACCTGACACCTTCTTAGTGATATCATAAATTTTTTTCAGGAATTTAACAAAGCACCTTGTACTATCCCAATCATCATTATTTATGATACCACCTTGCATCATCACAAATTCAGCACACTTCTCACCCAATCTCTTAAATGCCTTCTGAAATTTCAATGCACTTTCAAGCATAAGGTAGGTGGAGTTCCACCTAGTGGGAACATCCAACTGCACAGTACACTTGTCTTGTATCCTAGCTTCCTTGATGCAAGTTCTAAACCTATCCATGCGACCGGGAGATGCACGAACATATCTAACTGCATTCCTAATCTTGCTAATTGAAGAATGCATATCCTTCAAGCCATCATTGACAACAAGATTTAAAATATGCACACAACACCTAACATGCAAATGTTCCCCCTTTAATGGATGTTAATTCCAATCCTCCCTTCTACTCTTCAGGTAAGAGAGAGAAACATTATTTGAACTAGCATTATCAATCGTAATGGTGAAAACTCTACCTATTAGCCAACCCTCCAAACATTTTTCAATTTTTCTAACAATTGTTTCTCCCCTGTGATTCATAATTGGACAAAAATTAAGAATCCTTTTATGCAACTTCCAGTCTTTGTCAATGAAATGTGCAGTAAGACAAAGATAACTCAAATTTTGCACAGATGTCCAACAATCAGTTGTCAGAATGACACTTTGATTTTATTTATTAAACATACCTTTTAACTTATGTTTCTCATTTGTGTAAACATTCCAACAATCCCTAGCAATTGTAATCCTTCCCGGAATCGAGAGCTTAGGTTGCACAACACTCATAAAATAACGAAATCCCTCTCCTTCAACAAACTTAAATGGAAACTCATCCACAATTATCATCCTAGCTAGAGCTTGCCTACATGCATCAGCATCAAAATGAACAACAGCAAGAGCACTACCAATTTTCCCATCTTCTTTTTTCAATTGTTGAAGGGTAACAGCCTGTTGAGTAGGATCTTTAGACTCTCAAGGAAACTTTTTACATTGATTCAACAAATGACGTCTTAGATTGCTTGTACCATTTTTATGTGAATCACATGCATAGGATATCCCACACCAATTACACGATGCTTGAGACACCCCGTTGTGTCCCTTTATGTCATTTAGTTTAAAACCTCATTATTTAATTACTTAATCGCACGCTTAACGTGAAAATTATGTAAAAATTGAAACTTAATTTCTTAAGCAAATAGATTCATATAGAATAGAATATGAAAACATAAATATATTAAACATACTTGAAGCATCAGAGTTATCAAAACACTGTTTTAGGGCATCCCATCAATAGGATCCTGAACTGGTGCATAGTTATACAAAACATAAGCGGAAAGATAAAGCTTCACGACACAGACGCACTGGCCATAACTAACTAGACCCTAATCACCTCACAGCTCGTCCTCCGGCATCCGGTTCGTAGGGAGTTCCATCCAACTCCTCCTGGTTACGTTCATCCACAGGGTCTTCTCGTACGGTTCCACAAGGAGAGAAAATACAATATACAGAAATATACAGGGGATAAGAAATAGTTCTATCATCAAAAGCAGAAAAGAGTCATAGTAAACTATACATTAATTATCACAGACACAACATCAGTCAAGTCATCCATCTTCCATAAAATTCTTATATCCATCCTACCCTCACTCCTACAACTAAAACTTGATACTGAAAATGGCTTTGGTTTCCCTATCATAGTTATGGTTATCGGTCAGTCGTCCAAGCGACACGTCCCATTCCCGGTGCACATCTTTAGTCATGGTGAGAATGCTCATGCAAAGCAATGACACTATAGCTGCACATTAAACCCGGTGCACACCCCGGACCGTGGGTGCTCATGCAAAGCAATGACACTATAGCTGCACGATTATCCCGATGCACACCTTCACCATGGTAAGAATGCTCACGCAAAGCATGACACTACAGTTGTACGATGATCCCGGTGCACACCTCGTCCACTCCCAGAGGTGCTCATGCAAAACAATGACACTCGTAGCTGCACAAGTTAAGTTTACCCTTTGGACGGTCCCACAAGGACTTCGGGTCTTGTATGTGTCCCACATACGGTTATAGAAACAACACAACTTATGAACCTCGCAGACTCCTATGGTCATAACCTAGTGCCTTAACCTCTCATCAAGACCTCAACACGTGTTCTATGTCACAACACCTCTTTAACATATTTCATGTAGGTTAGGCACCTCTAAAAATCATCATGATCCTCACGCCCAAAACAACTCATATCTTAGACCACAAATATATCTTCGCTTAATCCACTAAGCATAAAGTAAATACCACACAGATCATGCATAACATCAAGTCAATCAAAGATATTTCAAAACATCAACATAGCACTAAATCAGTTCAATAAAGGTAATAAAACTCAAATCAACCATCAACAGTATAAACATCAACCTAATATCGATCAACCTACAATCCCCGAATCACAATGGATGTTTTATAAAAGCAATTTAAAGCGATTCTGGTCTTGTCGATTATTCGACTTCTAGTAGGATTTAGGTCGCCCTACATAATTACTACATAATTTACTACTTATCGATTCTGATGATAGGTTGATTCTTTCCCCCACCTGGGTTATCACTGAACTCCTGAACTCGAAGCTCCTCGTCGTCACACCACAAAGTATTAACTCCACCTTCTGTGAAGGTAAGGAGATTAGATACTCGAAGAGGTATACCATGAACATCCTCGTTTCCTCCGAGATGGAAGTCTAAGGTTACAAAACATGAAATCATGAGTTAAAACTCAATCAAAGAACACTAACCACAAGGTATAGGTTCGGTTCATACAAAAAACTAGGATTAGGGGTTTCCAAAATTTATGCGACTCTTGGATTTATGATCCTTAAGTGCTAGAAGTTTCCAAAACACATGCAACTTAGGGATTTATGATCATTAAGTGCTAGGAGTTTAAAACAAGATTACTTTAAACAAAGTTGAACAAAAATCCCACCAAGTTACACTGGATGGAGATTCGGCCTTGACCAATAAGATAGGCTAGGAACATTTAAACTTTCCAATCTCTTTGGTTTAGCATCCATTAATAGTAAGGAGCTCAAAACCATGATCACTTTGGAAAATGAAAAACGAAACACCCTAGGTCCATAAACTTTAAGATTCGGTCATCCTTGGGTTTTCATGATAGAAATCTTTAAATTTTCTAATCTCTTAGACCTTTTAGCATCCAATAACTTATGGAGCTCAAGTCTATGATCAACTTGGAAGCAACATAGGACTTTAAATAACAAAGCTTATAAGCACATAAAGTAAGAACAACATAAGCCTATAAGTAATTAAAGCATAATGACATAAGTATATGAATCATAAATGACATAAACATAAATGACATAAAAGTAAATGACATAATGTAAATGACATAAAGTAAATGGCATAAATATAAATGACATAAAATAAAAGACATGAATATAAAGAACATGGAAATAAATGACATGAACAGAAACATAATGACATAAAAATAAATAAGCACAAGTAAGGAAAGTCATAAATAAAGCACAATAAATAAATGAATCAAGAATAAAGTAAAGCATCACAATGTATTAGGGTTCTAAGTTCATGATCACACTTGGATAAGTTGAAACATAGTATCCTAGGCCACTAATACATAGTTTTGGCCATCATGGGAAAACAAGCTATCAAAACCTTCCAAGATTTATGGATTCAATGATCAAGGAACACTAAAAAAAAAAACTAACACATGATCATGTAAAAGAAGTTGAAACAAAACACTCCCTAGGCCATCATGAGTAGATTCGGCCTCCTCAAGAAATAGAGGATGGAGATTTTTGATTTATACAACCTCTTAGTATGTTAAACTACAAGTAAATACAAGATCATAGAAATCGGTTTTAACTCAAAAGGAGTTTTCTACCATTTTTGAGAGATTTTTGAAGATAAAAGCTCATATATGACATAAAGAAGAAACTTTAGAAAAAGATGAGTTTTTTAAAGAAAAGAATACGTGAGATTATTACCCTAAGCAAGAGGAACAACTTTGGTGAAGAACACTTAGTGAAAAGAATAAGAAAAACTAGAGCTTTGGAAGCTTGAAGTTAAGAAAAATATGAAAGCTTAAGAGTTTTAATGAAGTAGAAGGAAGGAAAGTGATGAAGTGAGGATGAAGAGTGGTATTTATAGAGGAAGAGGGAGGGGTGCACGGCCTAGAGGAGAGGGAGCAAGGCTTGGAGAGGAAGTTTTGGTTTAGGGCATTGTTTGGATCATTTAAGAAATGTTTAATGGGTTTTTGGAATAAAATAGATTATAATTTGAAAAAGTAATCATGATCACTTTAAAGTGTGTCATAAGCATTTAATTAGGCATCCTATCAAGCCTTCTCTCATCCTTTAGGGTTCATTTAACTGCTTAAATACGTAACCGGTTGCACCTCCGATCGTATTTTCTGAAGGTTTCACCCGAATAAAATATTTTATTTTATTTTATTTTTGAACGAAATTTTTTAAAATAACCAAAGTTGAAGGAAACATGATAAAAACATTAACCGTCTCGTTCACGGGTCAAAATTAGGTTTTCTGCTCAGTAAACTCATACTGGCAGTGAAAACGCAGACCGACTTTCGTCTGAATTTTCAACCGAAAATTTTACTGTGACTTCATATGATAAGGTGGATTAGGAATATGATTTTATTTTATTAAACAAAATATTTTCTACTTTCATATTAAAATATAATTACTTATATTTTAATTGATTAAACAGTATAATGAAAATCACGTTGTTACAATGCTCTAGGTGGATTTGACGAATCAATTTTTGTAGAATGTTCCCAAGTCCAAGACCTAGGCCTACAAGCTTTTCTGGTGTTACCTGGATCTTCAGCTTTAGAGTCGTCAGGTGTGGCAGATGCTTCTCCAACTTTCCTTTTCTTCTGAACATTGGAGCCCCCCTCTTTGTTCAAATTGTCTTGCTCCTCCATAACTGGTGCAGTTGGTGCTGCTGGTGCCGATGGTGCCGATGATTCGATTGAAGACTTGACAGATTAAATATTTGAAGAAATTCTTCTCTCACCACTTTGATTAATTTCAGCCTGCAAAATAAAAAATCAAAACGCGTTGAAGAAGAAAACAGATTCAACAAACTGTGGTATGGTAAAGTGATTACCTCCATGGTGATGACCATTACTGTTAAAACAGACACAAATGGAGTGAATCAAATGAAACAATGTACCAGATCTGCATTAATACATAAGGAAACAAACTCAAATTTGAAACATAGAACAAAACACACACACACACACACAGACATTGCCACTAAACAACACCACAAAGGCCATCCGTACAAACACACCATAAGCAACATAAAATTAAATTCAAGACAAAAAAAGGGTACAACTTGAAAGGCTATGTACTCACTTGTCACCAGAAGCAGCGGCGGCCGGAGGTCGGCGACCATCGAGAAGGAGCGGCGAAGCAGGACGAGATCGTGAGCACCAAGCAGGGAGAAGGACGGGATCGCGAGCACCGAGCTGAGGTGACGAGATTGGAAGGCGACCTTGCTACGAGAGGGACGCAAGTGGCAGCGATAGGGAGTCTGGGTGGCGGCGACCACAGGGGAAGGGGAGGAGACTTAGGGTTAAGGAAGAGAATTGGGATTTAAAGTTAGAGAAATGAAACTGAAAAGTGAAATACTGAAATGTGTCAATCTACCCATTTAAGATTTTACATACAGAAGGGCTAGTAGACGAGCTTCATATGCCATGTCATTGGACGGATACTCTCATTAAGGTTTTAGCAAGTCCAAAGAACGTAATCCTAGTAGACGAGCTCTATATGCCTCTTTAGTGGATGAGCGCTTCTGTTACCTTAATGGACGAGCGATTTTGTTACTCCAATGGACGAGCACTTCTATCACTCCAGTGGACGAGTGCTTCTGTTACTTTAGTGGACGAGCGCTTCTGTCGCTTCAGTAGATGAGCGCTTGTGTTACTTTAGTAGACGAGCACCTCTGTCACTTTAGTAGACACTGGATTTCATTACTTTAGTGGACACTGGCTTTTACTTTAGTGGACGTTAGCTTTCATCACTTTAGTGGACGCTGGCTTTTACTTTAGTGGACGTTGGCTTTCATCACTTTAGTGGACGCTAGCTTTTATTTTAGTGGACGTGAGCTTCAATCACTTGCATTGGACGGATGATTCTATCATTTAATCTGCACACTCGATAGACAGGTTAGCAACCAATATGAAGGTTAATTAAATCATTAACCAATGTTTAGTTCTTATCAAAACTTAGGAAAATGCACATAAGACATTTTAGAGACTTAACAATCTCCCCCCTTTTGATGATGACAAACATTGAGATGATTTAATGAACCTCAAAAAATATCAACAAAGAAAATATCATATATCAGATAGGTTGAAATTTTCTTAAGCGGACAGGTCATGCAGATGTTAGATCAGACATTAAGTTTGACTTGTTTTACTTTGAAATTATTATCAGAGCAATCTTACTTAAGATTTATCTGAGCAATTATGGCAACTATCAGAGCATACTCATGTCCATGTATTATTATATTCATTCTTCTACAACACATTTCTGTCACATTTCTCATTTACCATTCTCATTTCTCTCATTCTCCCCCTTTTGTCAACATCAAAAAGGGTTATCAAGTTTTATTTGTAAGATATGTTTAAGGGCAAGATAACATGTTAAGAACATCATAGTAATGCAGCAAGCATATGAGACATACTCCACTTAAACTATTGTATCATCACTCCCCCTGAATTAATGCTTAGTTAAAAGAACATGTATATAGGAGTAATGACAGATTTAGCACAGACAGTTTAACATTCAGACATGTCATTCAACAATGCAATGCATGTTTAGATTATCTCTAATAAATAAAAACCTTTTTCTCATGAGGGGTTTAGTGAAAATATCAGCCCATTGATTTTCAGTTTTAACAAACTTAATATCAAAGATGCCTTTCTGAACATAATCCCTAATGAAATGATGTTTGATTTCAATATGCTTAGCCTTAGAATGCTGAATTGTATTTTTAGTTAAGCATATAGAACTGGAATTATCACACCATACAGATATGTTATGTTCATAAATAGAGTAATCCTCAAGTTGATGTTTTACCCATAAGAGTTGAAGCAGCAACTAGCAGCAGAGATTTATTCTGCTTCAGCAGTAGACAGGGCAATGGTTGTCTGCCTCTTGCTTGACCATGAGACTAAACTTGCTCCAATGAAGTGACATCCTCCACTGATGCTTTTTATTTCTATTATGTCTCCAGCAAAATTAGCATCACAATATCCCACTAATTTGTATTCTTTTGATCTTAAATACAACAAACCATGATTAGTAGTTCCAAGAAAATATCTAAATATTCTTTTAACAGCCTTAAGATGAGATTCTTTAGGATCAGATTGGAATTTAGCACACATACAGACACTAAATTGAATGTCACGTATGCTTGAAGTTAAGTATAGTAGAGAGCCAATCACACATCTGTAGACAGTTTGATCTACCTTTTTACCTTCATCATCTTTGCTTAGTTTTGCATTGGGTTGCATAGGGGTTTTCGTGAGCTTTGCATTTTCCATTTTGTATTTCTTGAGTATCTCCTTGGTATATTTTTGTTGATGAATGAAAATTCCATCACTTGTCTGCTTGATTTGTAATCCAAGGAAGAACTTCAATTCTCCCATCATGCTCATCTCAAATTCAGCATGCATTAGATATGAAAATTCCTTGCACAACTTTTCATTAGTTGTTCCCAAAATAATATCATCAACATATATTTGAACTATAATAAAGTTCTCTTTAGAGCATTTTTTGAACAAAGTAGTGTCTACTTGTCCTCTAGTAAAACCACTATGCATGAGAAAAGAACTGAGTCTATCATACCATGCTCAGGTGCTTGTTTCAAACCATATAATGCCTTTTTAAGTTTGAAAAGGTGATCTAGTTTATCAGTATCCTCAAAACAAGGGGGTTGTTTAACATACACTTCTTCTTCAATTATACCATTTAGAAAAACACTTTTTACATCCATTTGAAACAGGGTAATTTGGTGTTGTGCAGCATATGACATTAAAATGCGTATGGCTTCTATTCTA
Organism: Sophora flavescens; assembly: GCA_030762895.1. Taxonomy (NCBI): domain Eukaryota; kingdom Viridiplantae; phylum Streptophyta; class Magnoliopsida; order Fabales; family Fabaceae; genus Sophora; species Sophora flavescens. The sequence continues at coordinate 29,623,698 of CM061064.1, read as the reverse complement.
GCTACAGGTGCAAAGGTTTCAGTATAATCAATACCTTCTTGTTGGTTATAGCCTTGAGCTACTAACCTTGCCTTATTTCTGACAACTTTACTTATTCATCCAATTTGTTTCTGAAGACCCATATTGTTCCAATAACCGACTTGTTTTTAGGCTTAGAGACAAGAGTCCAGGCATCATTTATGGTGAACTGGTTAAGTTCTTCTTGCATAGCAAGAATCCAACTTTCATCTTCAAGAGCTTCTTCAATGCGTTTAGGCTCCAAATATGAAATAAAGGCTACATTGCTTGATTCTCTTAATGTGGATCAGGTTCTTACTCCTTCAGAAGGATTTCCAATAATAAGATCCTTAGGATGATGAGTGTTGAACCTCCAATCCCTTTCGAGATCATCATGAAGATCTTGACTTGTCTGCTGACTCGTCTGTTCCACTTGTCTTTCAGCCTCAGGCACATGTTCTGTTTTGGTTAGATCGGGTTGTTGACTTACTGACTTGTTTATATCAAGAACTACAAGATCATCTTCTAGATCTGATAGTTCTTTATCAGTCTTTAATCCATCATTGAATTTAACATGAACATATTCTTCAATAATACAAGTTCTTGAATTGTATACTCTAAAAGCTTTAGACTTTTCAGAATATCCTACAAAAATACCTTTATCTACCTTAGAATCAAACTTTCCAAGATTATCTTTGGTATTCAGAATAAAACATTCATATCCAAAAGCATGAAAATAAGATATGTTGGGGCTTTTTATTTTCCACAATTCATAAGGAGTCATTTTTAGAAAAGACCTAATAAGTATTCTATTTTGTACATAAAAAGCAGTGTTTACAGCTTCTGCCCAGAAGTACTTAGGGAGATTATTTTCATTGAGCATAGATCTAGCCATCTCTTGCAGAGATCTGTTCTTTCTCTCAACCACTCCATTTTGCTGTGGAGTTCTAGGTGTAGAGAAATTGTGAGAGATTCCATTCTCCTCACAGAACTGTCTAAACTTCTCATTTTCAAATTCTCCCCTATGATCACTTCTAAGGGTAGAAATACAGAAACCCTGCTCATTTTGTATTCTTTTACAGAATACTGAGAAAGCCTTAAAAGACTCATCCTTATGTGTTAGGAAGAGTACCCATGTGTATCTAGAATAGTCATCAACTATGACAAATCCATATTTGCTTCCAGCCAGGCTGGCAACACTAACTGGTCCAAACAGATCCATGTGTAACAACTGAAGAGGTCTAGAGGTTGATACTTAGTTTTTAGATTTGAAACTTGATTTTATCTGTTTACCTCTCTGACATGCATCACACAAGACATCTTTCTTAAAACTAATATCAGGCAATCCTCTCACGAGATTATTTCTTTTTAATTCAGAAATTAGTTTCATACTGGAATGTCCTAGTTTCTTATGCCATAACCATCTCTCATCCTCTTTAGACATCAGACATGTTACACTTTGATCTGAGAGATCAGACAGTTCAATCTTATAAAGATTTTGTTGCCTTTTAGCTGAAAAGAGGGTTTTGCCACAACAGTCTTTAACTATGCATACATCCTTGGTAAAGGAAACATCAAAACCACTATCACATAATTGACTTATGCTAAGAAAATTGTGTCTTAATCCTTTAACCATAAGAACATTAGATATATAGGGAAGAGGGGGTTTGCCACCAATAGTACCAATTCCTATAACTTTCCCTTTCTGATTCCCTCCGAAGGCAACGTGTCCTCCTTTCTTAAGTTGGAGGTCTAGGAACATAGACCTTTCTCCTGTCATATGACGCGAGCAGCCACACGTCCAGTACCAAGAAAGGGTGTTTTCTTTGTCACTGTTCTCTTTAGCTAGCTTCTCGCACTCTTGAGATTTCTGTTTATGTTCACTGGTGAGCTTTACATACTCTCTCTTGAGGGATTTGAAGGCTTTAGATAAGTAGTTGGATTCCTCCATCAACTCCTCATAGGCATCAAGTAATTCCTCATAGTCAGGATGTACCTCATCGTCAGAGTCAGAGTCAATGTTGGCCATCAAACAGAGATTGGCTTCTTCCTCTGTTTCTTCATCAGAAGATGTTGACTCCAGATCCTCCCAAGTAGCCATCATTCATTTCTTCTTCTTCTTGAAGAATTTCTTAAAAGGGGCCTTCTTGAGTTGTGGACATTAAGCCTTGATGTGACCAGGCTTCTTGCACTCATAGCAAACAATTAGACTTTTGTCTGTTGAGGTGGATTCTTTGAAGTTCTTGTCCTTGTTGAACCTTCTAAATGGCTTATCCCTCTTGAACTTCTTTTTCTGTAGGAGAAGCTTTATCTTCCTGGTCAGGAGAGACAATTCTTCATCACTCTCAGAATCCTCGAGTTCTGATAGGTCAGCATCACTGGATGACTCATCTGCCTTCAGAGCCTTGGAAACTTTTGCTGACTTTTGATCAGCTTTCAGAGCAATTGACTTGCCCTTCTTTGGTGCAACTTCATATCCAAGTTCTTGCTCATGAACAGTGAGTGTTCCAAGAAGTTCATCCATAGTCAAGGTAGTTAGATCCTTGGCTTGAGAGATAGCAGTGACCAAAGGTCTCCACTGTTTAGGTAGACTTCTCAAAATCTTTCCAACCTTCTCTGCATTGGTATAGACTTTACCAAGAGATTTTAAACTGTTGACTATAGTTAGAAATCTTCCAATCATTTGAGCAACAGATTCTCCGTCCTCCATGACAAATAGTTCATACTTTCTGACAAGTATTCCAATCTTTGACTCTTTGACTTTTTCTATTCCTTCATGTGTGACAGCTAAAGTGTCCTATATTTCTTTGGCAGAGTCACAAGCATATACCTTCTCAAATTCCTCCGGACTGAGAGCACAAATGATGTTATATCTAGCTTTGTGGTTCAACTCCCATTTTGTCTTTTCTGCAGTAGTCCACTGAGCTTTTGGCTTGTCAGTGTTATCATCATTCTTGGGAATGAATGGACCATCTGTAATGACATCCCAAAGATCATAGTTTGTAGATAGAATGAACCATTGAAATCTATCTTTCCAATAGTTGTAGTTTTCTCCATTGAAGTAAGGAGGTCTGGTTAGGGAAGCTCCTTCAGTATGGCGACTTCCACTTGAACTGGCTCCAGCAGTCATATCTATTCTTCAGGACCTTTTACCTCTACACTATTAGATGCTCAACCCAGAGGCTGAGCTCTGATACCAATTGAAATAGACAACTATAAACACGAGAAGGGGGGGGTTGAATTGTGTTTATCAGAATTTAAGCAAAGTTGAAATCTTTTCGAAAACAATAGGTTTGGACGAGTGGAAGGATACCGGATGGACGAGTGACTTTTGACAAACACACTACTTGATAGACGTAAGAAAACTAAAGCAACTAAAGAGTTTACGGAAATAGAGATTGACACAGTTATTTATCCTGGTTCACTCTTCAAAACAAAGAGCTACGTCCAGTCCTTGGCAGCACCAAGATTTATCCACTATAACTGATCAGGTTACAGACTTAAGTATTGTTTGGACACCTTGTCTCTTCAGGCTCCAAGAGAAGTATTCTTTGCACACTTAGCCTCTTCGGGCTCAAGACAAGTATTCTTTGCACACTTAGCCTCTTCAGGCTCACTCAGGTTTGTTTGAGAGATTTGGTTTGTAATAAATACAACTTCTCACAGACAGATCTTTCACTAACACGCAGAGAGTGGTTTAAATGTAAAGCTTAGGAAAGTCTGTGTAATAACTTCAAATGATTGAAGAATACAGAATGAAAGAATGAAGAAATTAATGCGCAGAGTAATGGCTCTTTGATGCTATGTGTATTCTCTTTACACTTCATCTTCAATGACTTTTGTATTTATGGTCTTCAAGCATTTAGTATCCGTTAGAGACATTCCCTCAGATGTTGGCTTCAAGTAGAACTTCATTAACTGCAATAAAGTCGTTCTGGGCAGCCATTGATGCAATAGGAACGTTGGTTGTACTCTAACATGAAGGATCATGGCTTTATGCATCGTGATACAGCCATATCAGAGTTGTACAGAGAGCTTTTTGTACTTTGCTGAGTACAATTCCCTTTTCGTGTAAGGAGCAGAGGTACTAGAGAACAAAGCATGTTGGAAGCATTCTTTAACTGGTCTTTGGTTCTGATAACCGAGGCTACTCAAGAGAGTAACTTCTGACTTTTCTTGATTCTGGTTCTTGAAATAAGATTCTGATAATTCTAAGAGAATTCGCGTTCATAGGATAAGCGCGTCCATCTTGAAAATAACCGCGTCCATCTACCCATTTAAGATTTTACATACGGACGGGCTAGTAGACGAGCTTCATATGCCATGTCATTGGACGGATACTCTCATTAAGGTTTTAGCAAGTCCAAAGAACGTAATCCTAGTAGACGAGCTCCATATGCCTCTTTAGTTGATGAGCGCTTCTGTTACCTTAATGGACGAGTGCTTTTGTTACTCCAGTGGATGAGTGATGTGTGGATTCCGGCAAGTGTACCGGATTCGTCGCCAAGTAATAAAAAGATTGATCCCTCAGAGACCGTGATCTCAAATAACAATTAATTATTAAATCAATTAAACTGGACTATAAAAAAATGATTTTGAAAAGATTTGATTTTTGAAATAAGAATTAACTAGAAAATCAGATATTTAAGAATTCAATCAATTAAAACAGGAAAGTAAATCAATTAGGGGTTTTTCAAATCTAAAGAGATTCCTAGGAATTGGGTTACCAACAAGATCGTTCATGTTACCAAATTGACTACCCCTTGTTAATTATCAAAATTGCTTTGAAGGAGAATTTATCCTAAATAAGTTAATGCTCCTCTCGGGTTACAAAACCGTGCCCAATTAAACCAACCCCTACTCGTGGTAATTGAATCTAAATTGAACCCCTTAAGCTTTGTGACAATTCGTGAACCCTCGAAGGACCGCTTCTAACTCTCGTGATTTAAGTCCTAAGTTTGATTCCTATAGATCCAATACCTAAGTTCACCGCTAGGTTCCTCCTTAGAGTATCTATGACATGCAAATAAGTGCACACTAGATTCACAAGTAATTCATGCGATAAAAACCAAATCGAAAGAGAAATTGAAATTAACAAAGGGAAAACATCAATTCATAACAATAAAACAAATCTTGGGCATAGCCCCAATCCCTAGAAATAAAACTACTACTCAAGCACGGCCATGGTTATGGCAAGCTTGATTGACAAAAACATGAATGAAAACCTAAGAGAAGAGAAGAAGAAGAGGAAGAGAAATCCTAATTTTGCCTAAGGTAGCAGCCCCAAAAAGTCCCCTATTTTTGAGCCTAATTGCTCTATTTATAGATTAGGGTAACTTGAATCCCAAGCAATCACAAATTCAGATCAAATCAGTTTCTAAAGATCCATATATTGCGCGTCACGGCCGTGATGCCTGTCACGGCTAGGCCGTGACGGATTCTGACTTAGAATGGCTTCGCTGCTGGGTCTGTCACGGCCGTGATGGACATCACGGCCTGGCCGTGATCAGTTCTGCTTGTGAGGGTCTGGTTCGGTTGGCATGTCACGGTCGTGATGGACATCATGGCCTGGCCGTGATGGGCTCTGACTTTTCCATTCTTTCTTTTCAGCTCTACTCAATCATGACCGTGATGGCTATCACGGTTAGGCCGTGATGGGCTCTGTTTGGCTCATTTTCTTGCTTTTCAATCTCCATCTTCATGCAAGCTCCATCATGGTTAATCTTGAGCATTTTAATCCTTAATCCCAGCACAACAACACCACAAAACCACCTTACCCGTTCCAAGGTAAAAACTAACAAAGATCAATTTAGAAATGCCTAAACTATATGAAAATACATGCAAAATGTCAATGAAATATGAGGTGAAATCACACTCATCAACGAGCGCTTTTATCACTCCAGTGGACGAGCGCTTATGTTACTTTAGTGGACGAGCACTTCTGTCGCCGCAGACGAGCGCTTGTGTTACTTTAGTAGACGAGCGCCTCTGTCACTTTAGTAGACGCTGGCTTTCATTACTTTAGTGGACGATGGCTTTTACTTTAGTGGACGCTGGCTTTCATCACTTTAGTGGACGCTGACTTTTACTTTAGTGGATGTTGGCTTTCATCACTTTAGTGGACGTTGACTTTTATTTTAGTGGACGTGAGCTTCAATCACCTGCGTTGGACGGATGATTCTATAATTTAATCTATACACTCGATAGACAGGTTAGCAACCAATGTGAAGGTTAATTAAATCATTAACCAATGTTTAGTTCTCATCAAAACTTAGGAAAATGCACATCAGACATTTTAGAGACTTAACAGAAGTTACTACTAGGAAGTTATTGTATTTTTCTACAAATAGTAGTAAACTCATTGTAACCAGTGGTCTGGTTTACTTGATACACATCCTACGCATCTCGATCACACAGCAGATTGACGGATTAATTCTAGTACTCCCTCCACCCTTCTCATTTCATTTCAATTCAATATTACAACCCAGTACAATACTGGCTTTATCCTTTAGAGTTCTTTACTTGTTCTCCATTATTCCTTAATATTTCGTTTATGTTCTTATTTTCATTTACCTTTTGTGAATGGTATTACTTAGATCCTATTTTACTTAACTTTACTTTCAAATTCTTGTTTCTTTTCATTACAAACTTAATGCAACTAGGAAGTTATCTTCTACAATAGAAACTACTTTCTTCTTTTAAATTTCAAACTTATCTTTTAAATCACAAGTCGTTTTATTGTCAAAATTCATTATTGACAACACTTTATATCTTTTTTTGTTAAATTTATATATTTGTTTTTGATACTAAATCTTTGCCAGTAATTTCTAATTTGGCTTCATTGTCAAATTCGTATACGATGCATAATTCACATACTTATTTTGACGAGATTACCGCATAACTCGTAGGTCTCACACTCGTTTGATCTGTAATTATTTGTCACGAAGGAATTTTTGGACACAACCAAAAAACCACGTTAACAAATTGGCACGCCCAGTGGGACGAGTTTAGAGTAACTCGTACAGTGTCACGAATTTGACATACAAATTTATTTGTATGCATCTACGGAGTGGAAAGGTGGTTCAAACATCATCTATTTCCCAAAACTCTGAATATGAGTAGTGCAAGTGATGCAGGCGTCGTAGGCACTAACACCGCTGCATCAACGGTGGATACTATTGCACCAGTTGACAATATTCCTGCAACCAGGGCTAACGCTACTAATGCAGGGAATAATAGCACTAATAGTTTAGGTACGAGAAGAGGCGTTTCTTACGCTCAAGTTGTCAATAGATTTGACGAAGTTGGCCAAGGAACACTCCCGTCACCAACTTCCCCATTTTACAACAAATAAATCCACCAACCACCGGATTGTCTCCATGAAGTGTTGTGAATTCAAACCCAAGAGGGACTACGCGACCTCTGTCACAACCTTTGTATGGGATGCCTTATGGTTCGACTGCTGTCACTCCAAATACCCCATTTGCATACATACCATATCCAAATGGAATGACGATGGCTGCCCATGCATCTGGACAGGCAGGACCATCGACTGGGGGGCAAATTCCCAGTCATGCGAATGGGATAACAGGGTCAATAGTAGTAATCCATTCTCGACAAGAGCAACCAGTAGTAAGGCCACATATATCCCCACTAAGACAACCCCCGCAAAATATTGTTGGTCTGTCAGAGGCTACATTAGCCAATGTTTGACAACAAATTGACTCTAGTAACCATGACACGGTGAATACATTTATTCAACAAATGAGTACAATGATTAGGCCATTGATGGAAAACATGAATAATGCATGCTTGACATTGGCAAATGAGATACGTAGGTTAAATAGAGCCTTGGGCGTTGTAGCCCCAGACGATAACCAAAATACCAATAGAAATCTCAATAGAAATGTCAATAAGAATAACCAACCACAGGTCGAACAACCATAAGTTATACAACTTGACAGATCTGAACAAGATGACGAGCGACCACAGCCCCATCGTCGGATTCCTTTGAGACGTGGAAATGTACATATTTTACAACCAGAAGAAGACGAGGACTTTTTCATAAACCAGGGTGCTCTTGGAGCGCTTCATCAAAATGTTCTAAACCAAAATGTTAACCAAGTTGTCGAGCAGGCATCGAATAGATTTGGTTTTAATATATGTTATGCCAATCAACCATTTTTTGCATCGGCATTTCCTATTTGGGTCCAACAGGCAGAAATGCCTCGAGGATACAAAAGACCCAAGCTGTCAAAATTTTTAGGAGAAAGCGGAGAATCGACTGTTGAGCACATATCCCGATATACAATCGAGTTAGGAGATTTGGCTTTATAGGAGGGACTAAAAATGAAGTTCTTTCCTAGTTCGTTGACTAAGAATGATTTTTCTTGGTTTTCGACCCTAAGGCGTAATTCCATACACTCCTGGAATCAATTGGAGAGGAATTTTCATGATCAATTCTTTAGGTGTGACCTAAAGATAGGGCTGACAGACTTATTTAGTATTAAGAGGATGAATAACGAGTCTGTCGATGACTACCTTGCCCGATTCCGTCAAATGAGGAGTCGTTGCTTCACCCCTATCCCTGAGGCAGAAATAGTGAAGATTGTCGCCGGGGTCTAGATTATCATATTAGGAAGAAGTTGGTCAACCAACATCTAATGGATCTTGCCCAGTTAGGAGATAAAATCCGACAAATTGAACAATTGAAAGCCGAAAAGGTTTTCAAGCAGAAGAAATTCCTCAAAAGAGAAAAGATTAACTTTGTCGGATGTTGTGAATCCGACAAGGAAGGCAACGATTCTGAGGAATATGAGGTAGGTTACGTTGAATTAAAAAATGGTCCGCCTTATATATGCCAAGCTTTGAAGCCTGCGAGGGCCAAAGAAAGGATTCCTTTCATCAATAAGAAAGTGTATATATTTGATGTGACCAAGGCCGATCAAATATTTGACATATTACTCAAAGATAAGCAGTTAAAATTGTCAGATGACCATAGGCTTTTGAAAGCCGATGAGATTAAGGATCGTAAGTACTGTAAGTATCATAACACTTTTGGTCATGTAACTAATGATTGTATGCATTTCAAGGACATTATTCAGAAAGATTTGGTAGAAGGAAGACTAAAATTTTCAGACAAGAAACCAGACATGAAGGTTGATACAGAACCGTTTGGTCCTGAAGTTAACAAGGCTGACCGTCGAGTCCCTATGGGAATAGGCATGGTCAATATCAAAGCTGGGCAAAATATCCAGATGGATCTGTCGGATTCATTTGATATTTATCCAAAGCCGGGAGAACCTCTTGTCGATTTCATGACATGCAAGAAATCTAGTGGTATACTTAAAGTTTGGCCAAGATGCAAAACATTTTATGACAAAGTGGCTGCCGAGAAAGCTAGGGGGCAGAAAACGCCATCATATCACCCACAAGACAGAACTGAGTCTCGTAATGGTGGTAACCAAGGCAGGTTTTCGCACTTGAGATGCCATGCTGGGTCTAACAATGTACCCAGAAGTGCTGCACCTGTTGTTAACAGGCAGGCAAATAGCCGTCAACAACACATGCATCAGACAAGACCTAGACAGCACCACACTGGAGGTTGGCTTGAAGAGCCGGTCAAAGGATCAGTGGGAAGTAACAAATTTATCGGTGGTAGATTCAATTCCGTCAAGACTAGGAAACCCCCGTCCAATATAATGGTGGATCAATGGGTAAAGAACTCTGCCACGGCTCGTTATCCAGAGTTACGAAAGTAGAAATGGGTCAGAAAAAACAAGTTCAATGACCACAATCCACCCTTTTGGAATGAGGATTACCGAAAGGGCCAACTAGCTCAGAATGCTCAGATAACAGGACCTGACTTGTGAGGACCATCAACTCAGTCGGCCATCTCTAAGAGCCAAAAGAGGAGGTTGCAAAGGCTCTGACATGCTCAAAAGAAGAAACTTGCCAGGCAAGGAGGTGTCACCATAAAAGAGATGCCTTTGCAGAATACTGGTTGTTTGGTTGCAATGGCTGACAACGTAGCTGACAAGCGTGGAGATGTCAAAATGAAGAGCGTGATAGAGGCTCGCCCAATGGAGATTGACATGAGGGTGCCTGTTACTCAAAATAGGTCAAATAAGTCCATACCCCAGGTCTGTGTAGCAGAGAAAAAGAAGGCCTTAGAAATGTCGTCACCGTCAACAAAATCCACAGGCAAATGGCCAGTTGGATTGGTAGACGTGGAAAAGGTAGCAGGGTTTGAGAAGAAGTTCGAGGCGAGGATTCAAGATCATCAGTTGGCAACATTCAAACCTGAATGTGATTTGACCAACAAGGAATTGTCTTTTGATGCTGTCATTGAAGCATTGAACGATCCAAATGATGATATTAACATCAGCAAGGGCATGGACACGGATAGCCAAAATGAAGATCTAGCTGACATCATCAAGGCACTGGATAACTGTGGTGCAGGGATAGCCCGGCCTTTGTCAGAAAGGTCAGGATCAGACGATGACAATGATTTGAAGAGAAATCATGGAAGAACTGTATGAGGTGCATTCTTAGATGAGGATCCAGAGAATGAAATCATCCTGGAACCAGGCATGAGAATGAATATAGGATTGATTTTCGTCATCCCAGCGGAGTATGAAGGATATCTTGAAGTGGATTTTTCCGACGATGAGGATATGGTCGACAATGACAAAAATTCAGATGATTTTTGGATGTATGCCTAAGAGAATTTGGTCACCGTGTTCGATAACATAGCCCAGTTGGAGAAGCCCACTGATGAACAAAGAAATCATTTAAGGCCATTGCATGTAAAGGCCATAATTGATGGGAGGCCCACTAATAGAGTTTTGATTGATGGAGGAGCTGCTGTCAATTTGATGCCAATGGCAATGTTTAAAAATCTAGGAAAAGATCAGTCAGACTTAATTCCGACAGACATGGTCGTCACTGATTTAAGTGGCAAAGCATCTCCATCAGATGGTGTTGTACTTCTCAATATCCATGTTGGCACTGTCGAGAGAATGACATTGTTCGTGATAATTCCAGCCAAATCAAGTTACAACTTATTACTTGGCAGGGATTGGATTCACGTTGTAGGAGCAATTCCTTCGACAGTACATCAGAAAATAATCTTATGGAAACCGCAAGATCAAGTGGAGATCGTCGAAGCAGACGATAGCGCGTGTTATGCCCAGTAGTCGCACGTGGATTTCAAAGTATATTCGTCAAACATCAGACCTGTGACTACCAACGAAGGAGTTACTGACAAAGATGCGCTAGAAGCAAGTCTTCTCAGTCAGTTTGGCGTGAAGATAAAGGAGGAGGCCGACAAGTCTCGACCCAGTTCCGACAATGAGCCTTGAAACACACCTGAGAAATTGTCGGTCTATCTGGCCGACAGAGAAGTACACACTGCAGGAAGTGTGTTGGCAGATTGTATCATTGACGACGGCCCTTTGGGTTTTGAGAAAGGAGCCGAAGTTAAGCAAAACGATGAAGTAGAAGATCCTATGGAAGAAATAAATTTAGGGACATAAGAAAAGAAAGGCCCATTTTTGTCAGTGCTTTTCTGCTAGAGGATTACAAACAAAAACTTGTCAGATTAATTGCAGAGTATAAAGATTGCTTTGCATGGGACTACGATGAGATGCCTGGTTTAAGCAGAGATCTTGTTGAACACCGGCTGCCACTTAGGGAGCATTGCAAGCCTGTTAAACAGGAAAGTAGAAGGTTTGCTCCAGAGGTAGTGCATAAAATCAAAGAAGAAGTGCAAAGACTGCTTAAAGCAAAGTTCATTCGAACAACCAAGTATGTCGATTGGCTTTCTAATGTAGTTCCTATCATTAAAAAGAATGGCAAAATGAGGGTATGCATAGACTTTAAGAATTTAAATATGACTACCCCCAAAGATGAGTATCCGATGCCAATAGCCGACATGGTTGTCGACTCAGCATCAGGAAATGGAATTTTAAGTTGTATGGATGGTCATGCAGGTTATAATCAAATCTTTATAGCCGAAGAAGATGTGTCAAAGACTGCCTTCAAGTGTCCAGGAGAAATTGGGACATATGAATGGATTGTCATGCCTTTTGGTTTAAAGAATGCAGGAGCCACCTATCAACGAGCAATGAATACTATTTTCCATGATGTGATTGGAAAGTTCATAGAAGGATATATTGATGACGTGGTTGTCAAATCTAAAACCAAAGATGACCACTTGGAGCACCTGAAGCAAGGGTTTGAAAGGATGAGAAGACACAACCTCAAAATGAACCCAGAGAAGTGTAGCTTCGGAGTGTCAGCTGCCAAATTCTTAGGCTTTCTAGTTCACAAAAAAGGAATTGAGGTGGACAAAAATAAAACCAAAGTGGTAATGGAAGCCTCAGCACCGACAGATAAAAAGGAACTACAATCCTTCCTAGGAAAGGTTAACTTTCTAAGAGGGTTTATATCAAATTTGTCGGGAAGAACAAGAGTATTTGCACCGTTGGTCAAGTTGAAAGCAGAACAAAGCTTCATATGGGAGCCTTGTCACCAAGAGGCTTTTTACCAGATTAAGCAATACCTAGTCAATCCACTGGTCATGATGCCAGCAGTGCCTCGTCGACCGTTGAAGTTGTACATATCAGCATCTGAAGACACTATAGGATGTCTATTGGCCCAGGATGACGATGACAATGTTGAAAGGGCCGTATATTATCTAAGCAAAGTCCTCAATGATGCTGAAAGAAGATATAGTGCAATAGAGAAGTTATGTCTAGCATTGTATTTTTCTTGTACAAAACTTAAATATTATATGATGACATGTAATGTATTCGTTATTTCCAAAACTGATGTTATAAAGTATATGTTGTCAAAGCCAGTCCTTAATGGACGTATTGGTAAACGGACCATTGCTTTGTCAGAATATTCTTTACAATACGTACCATCTAAAGCTGCCACAGGACAGGCAGTAGATGACTTCTTGGTAGAACATCCAGGATTGGACGTGCCAGAAATAAATGTTGTCAGTTTACAACCCTGGAAACTTTACTTTGACGGATCAAGGCATCAAGGAGGTAGTGGAGTAGGAATCTTAATCGTGACTCCACAAGGAACTCCTACTAAGTTCATGTTTGAACTTAAGTATACGTGTTCCAACAATGAAGATGAATATGAAGCTTTGATTGTCGGATTAGAGATACTAATAGAAATTAAAGCACGAAATGTGCATATCTTTGGGGATTCTCAATTGGTTATCAAACAAATTACTCAAGAATATAAGTGTGTCAACTACAACTTGACAAAATATTGTATCATAGCTAGTAAGTTAATGAAGAAATTCGATGACGTAATTGTCAAATATATTCCCAGAAATTTAAATCAAGAGGCTAATGAGTTGGCTAAAATAGCCTCAGGATACAAGATATCTCAAAAGACTTTGTCAAGACTAATGGAAATCAGAGAATTATTATATCCATTAGAAGAAAGATATATTTTGGTTAATGATGTAATTCTACCTAATGACTGGAGGTTGCCAATAATTGAATATTTGGAAAATCCAAGTCAGAATGTAGATAGGAAGATGAAATACAAAGCATTGAATTACACAATGCAAGGAGGACAGTTATATAGAAGGTATGTTGACGGGACTCTAAACAAGTGCCTGAGTGAGCAAGATGCTTATTTGGCTATGTCATAAGTCCATGAGGGCATATGTGGAGCCCATCAGGCAGGAGACAAAATGAAATGGGTGCTTCGACGAAGTTTGTATTATTGGCCAACTATGATTAAAGATTGCATTTTGTTTGCCAATTCTTGTGAACGATGTCAGATACATGGCCATATACATAATGTATCGGCCAGCGAATTGCATTCTATTGTCAAGCCTTGGCCATTCAGAGGATGGGCTTTGGATTTGATTGGCCAAATACATCCTACTTCATTGAAAGGACATCAATTCATTCTAGTTGGAGTGGACTATTTTACCAAATGGGTAGAAGCAGTTTGCCTTAAAGCAGTTACCCAGCAAGATGTAATTGATTTTATTGAAAACCATATAGTTTGTCGGTTTGGAATTCCACAAACGTTGACAACTGATCAAGGGTCAGTTTTTACTGGAAAGAAAATTATAGAATATCCCAGCTCTAGACAGATAAAGATGCTTACATCTACTCCCTACTATGCACAAGCCAATGACCAAGTTGAGGCCATAAATAAGATCATTATTAGTCTGATTAAAAAGCATGTGGGCCGACAACCGAAGAATTGACATAATACTCTTGATCAAATACTGTGGGCATATAGAAATTCACCCAGGCAGTCGACAGGAACTTCACCATATCGGCTAACTTATGGACACGATCCTGTGTTACCTGTCGAAATCAATCTTCAATATATTCGCATTCAAAGGCAAAATGACTTGCCTACCAACTAATATTGGAACGCAATGTTGGATGAATTGGATAAATTGAGTGATGAAAGATTGATTGCATTAGAAAATTTGATTCGACAGAAGGAAAGAATTGCAAAGTTCTATGATAGTCGAGTTAAATTCAAATCATTTAAGGTAGATGATTTGGTATGGAAGGTCCTATTGCCCATGGATAAAAGTTGTCGAGATTATGGCAAATGGTCACCTAAATGGGAATGACCATTTAATGTTGACAAAGCTTTTTCTGGAAATGCTTATGCACTTGTCGATGTTAATACGGGCCTAAGAATTAAATCAATTAATGGCAAGTATTTGAAGGAATATAAACCGACAATGCTGGAGGTAAAGATTGACAACGAGTGAAAAGAAATGAAAATTTTCATTTGCTAAATTGGCAATACATTCATATATCGTCAAAGGTACAAATTGTCAATTTAATCTAAAGCCATATATATCTCAGTTGGCAATATAGTAATGTATTATCAACAATACAAATTTTCAATTAAGATTGACCTAAAGTTTAAGACTATACTGAGTTCGATAGACTTTTATCTTCCTCTCTTCGACAATGCAGCAGTGTAACCTTATTTGTTGAGGCTTCACTCCCCATTTGATGAGGTTTTATTTGCGTCATATGTCGAGAGTACGCAGAGATGCGGAGAAGGAGACGAGCAGAAGCATATCTCACCATCATTTAGCCCAGAAGGTTATAGTTGCTATGGTCCAATAAAGATGACACCAAAAGAGAACCACTACCTTCCAGGATGAAGATGATGGAACTAGAGCAAGATGCACTCGTTCCGTTATGAGGTCGGCTTCTCCCCAGATGTGCAGTGAGGTCAGCTCTAGATGTTACGTTGGTTGCTGACCTCCACTACGTTTTTTACGTTGGTTATTGACCTTCACTAAGAATATGACCATTAAAACATAAACTTTGGTATGAGGTTTTAATGTGGTAAGGTCAGATTCCCATGGGGGATGAAAGAAGAATGAGTGAAAACGTTTTTCAGATGGAAGCATATTGTGTGAAATGCTTAACTATGAAATTGTTTGATTTGCAAACCTCGTTATTTATAGTTGGTCCAGAGAGACAACGAATTTAATACGAGTAGTTTACCTAAGTTTCGAAACTTATTATTGCATTTATTATGATTTGATAAGCATAAGTTACGAAGTTGGTTGGAAACATGCAGTCAAATCGAACAGTAAACAAACGTCCAGATAAGTGAAGAGACATTTTAAATTAATCACCAATTGTCGGACATTACAAAAATAGAATTTGACAAAGAAACGAATTACAATAGTCAACTTTGGTTTAAGTTGAAATCAAGGGATAACTGATCCCATGCAAAGGAAAGATCGGTTTTGTTAGCAGCGGCAGCTTCATATTCGGGCTGTAATGCATGGAGTTTGCCAACTACGCTTTCAGCTTTCTGACCAAGTTGAACAGATTCGTCGTCAATAGCTTTGACTTTGTCTCTACTCTTTTCTAGAGCTTTGTCAAACTTGGCACATTTCAGATCTGTCAATTCGATTTCTACCAATAGTTTCTTTCGATACTCCAGGAGACTCTCTTTAGTATGAGTTCCGGTGGAAATAAGATCAAGTTCCTTCTGTTTAGAAGTTTCCAGATCTCGGAACCTAGCTAAGAGGTCATCTTTAATCTTTTCTTCCTCCTCGTAAGAAGGAATGGCAGAGGTCATCCTTTCTAACTTTACAGAGAGCCGCTCCCAGAATTTATATATGGAGAGAAAGTGTGTGCGGCTTGACATGGGGAGATTGGAATGAAGAGGAGCGATCTTTTTGATGAGTCGTGACAATTCTTGTTGAATACTAGCGTCAGATAAAAGTGTATTAAAAGAATTGTCAAGATGAGCCTTGAGATCATGCATAAGATTGATGACTCGGGAATCACTAGAGTCATGTCGAGTTGATGAAGAGTTGGCAGAAAGTGTTGATTCTTTTCGTCTTACTTCCGACAACATATTAATCCAAGTGTTGAAGTGAAGAGCCGGTTTAGGGTCAGGAGATTTCATGATTGGAGGTCAGATTACAGACGGAGGAGGAACGACATGAATTTCTTCAGCCAGCAGAGCTTCTATGTCAATATCTTCATCTGGAATTTCAATCATGACGGCAGCCTCAGCTGGTGTGTCAACTATGGAAGTTGGAGTGATTGGAGTATGACGATGAGGGCTGGGGGGCAATTCTAGATTAGATTCAGGATTTTAAGGATCATCTGTCAAACCTCTAGTGTCGACAATAGTGCCTTCTAAGTTTTTGTCAACCTGAAAAAGGAAAGGAAGTAAGAAACAAAATACTAAAAAAAAAAAGAGAGTCAATAAATGACTTGTACCTCTGGATCAGGTCGATTCGCTGGTTTGACGGTCTTGTTGACAATTTCTTGAATAGTCATTGAGTCTTCAATCTGAAGAGATTTTTCCTGACAGGAAGGAAAATGAGATATATATGATTATAAAAATAATATGAAGGAAGATGACAAGATCAGTGGAAATACCATGTTAGAGTCTGAAGACATTAAGTCAACATCAGCACTTGCCTTTTCAGTTGCCTGGATAGTTTCGACAACTTTCTCTTTCTGTCAGAATGTGGATGAGAAGATGTGAACGAATAGGTATAACTTGATAGACCAATTTCAAAAGTAAAAATTTTACCTTGGATTGGTCGGAAGGAGAAGTGTTGGAGGAGCCAACAACAATGTCTTGAGCCATAGATGCAGTAGAAGCCTTGGTAGCATCAGAGTCTGCCGAGAATGAAGAGCATTTGGTGGATTTTGATTTTTTAGAAGGGAGGTCAGAAGCAGCAGCTTTCCCTTTTCTTTTCCTGCCCCCTTTTACTGTTTGAGGTTGAGGGACAGAAGCTTTGGTCGGCCGTGAGATTTTCTTGACAGTTTTGACCGTCACAGGAATTACGTCTTCATCTTCATCATCATTTTCAAATGCTTCTTCAGTCAGTACATCAGATTTGGACTTACCAGGAAGGGGTTTTTCAAGAGCAACAACTGTCAACATCGACATGAATAAGTTGATTGTCAGCAAAGTGGAAAGAATAAAAAACTTGTCTGATGAGCAAGTACCTGAGTTATGAGTTAGAATTCTCGAATAGAATTCAAAGTCGTCATCAGGTTGGAGAAACCGACGAGTGAAGGTAACTGGATTCAGTTTTTCGAGAGGGTCAATATAAGCACTTACGCTCTCTAGAAAGAAAAAGTTACCTCCCTTCATCAACTTTCCATGATGTGAGTCGGCTGAACCAAAATGAGCACAAGGAATAGGCACAGGTTTAGGGAAATTAGTCTTTAAGCTGTCAAAAAATTTTCTAGTCATATTTGGGATGTCCCAATATTTGGCAAGCCTTTCGGATTCCTTGTTATCATGCTTCCTTTTGGCTTCAGCTAAAACACTGTTAACATGACGAACCATATCATATGGTCTCAGGGGATTCCACTTGATTTTGTAAAAATTTTCAAAGGCTTGAATTTCTTTTTGAAGTTCACCTTGAGTTTTTGATGCTGAATCATGTTCCTGCATAGAAGAATCATCACCGTAACCCGCAGTATCTTCAATACAACTCAAGCAAGCCTTTAGACTTGGATGATAATTGGAATAGTACTCACCCCACCAGTCAAGAAAATTTTGAGTTACTCCATGGAAGACAGAGAATGGAACAGGCTGTAAGAAAGTCCTACGAGCCTTGTCTTTGTCACTGATGGCCATAATGTCTTCATATGTTGGAGCTTTGGTATCAATGAAGTCCTCATCAGAGTTTGATGAGTAAGGGGCAGGGATGGATTGACAGAAACCAAGCTGACAAGCAGTGGTATTGGGCAAGTGAAAATAAATGCGATGGGTTTTGAAACCAGGACCATCGACAAAAATGACCTTTTGACAGAGAAATTTGGTCCAAATTGACTTGTTAGATTTGGATATAGTGGTACTTAGATTAGTAAACCACTCTGGACCATATCTCCAATCAACGAAAGGAGTGAAATTGATCTTTGGAGAGGTGGACGAAAGATAATGAAAGATTTTGAAATAAAACTTGAAATTGGCAGTTTCGTCTCTCGACAAAGATTCAGCAGATACGTAGCAGAGGTAAGAACCATAAGTGTCAATTGACAAATCCAAAGGAGCTTTGTATGAGAATCGATGCTCTAAAACAGCATTCAACCACAATTGAAGAAGCCAGAGTAGCCCTCCTATGTTGGTTTTCTTTTGTCTAGACCTGACAGTATCAACCAACATGCTCATGCTATCATAAAGATTGGCAAGAATGCATTGGCCTAATGCTAATCTCTTACCAGTTGACAAGAGATTAGCAAGAGGGACATAAGAAGCAATTAGGGTAGCAGATTTGCTGCAGAAGACATAGGCACATAGCCAAAGAAATAGAAAGGCTACGTGTTCGGTATCCGTCACAGGTTCTCGATCTTTACCTCTAAAATCTGTTATGTATTTAGAAAAGGAGCACTTTGGAACATAAACATCAATCTGGTTTTCTACTTCGACATTGGAGTGCATAGTAGGGCCATCTGGACGAAAGCCCGTAATAGCCGACATGTCAAATAAGGTCGGACCCATCATTCCATAGGGGAAATGAATTTTTTTTGTAGTTCTGTTCCAGAAAAAGACCGACGCTCCTATTAGAGAAAAATCTACTAATTTGATATGACGAGAAAGCTGAATAAACTCAAAAATTCCAACTTTCTCCCACACATTATGTTTCTCAGTTTGGACTCGGTCAAGCCAGTTGATGTAGGCATCAAACCGAGTAGCAGGGGGCATTCTAAAAATTCTATTGCTCTTTTCAAAGACGTGAATAGGGATTGGGGTTAATGAAGCTAAGATAACCTCATTTGAGTTAGCGGAAGGAAAAAAACCACGTAAATCCTTAGAAATGTCATTCTGGGTTATAAGGGGACCTAAGAATGCAGTAGGTGGATTCAAAACAACGGAAGAATCATGAACATGGTAAATTATCTTAGATTCCTGCCATAATTCTGATTCTTCCAAGATTGGGTCTTGAACTACTGCCCTAGGAGTAGCGACTGTGGCCTGAGGTATTAAAGTTGACATCTTTGAAGATGTTGCCATGGAGATTAAACGAAGTAATGAAGAGGAAAGGTTCTTTTGTAAAGAAGATATTTTTGCAGAGAGAGAAAGCAAGATCAAAGGAAGTCAGAAGGAGTTAAATAGTGATATGACGAGCATTTATAGAAAGTGGAAGTTGTTGGTTCGAATTCCAAGACAACTGCAACATTATGATTATTCCTATTAAGTAGGGATATGATTAGTTTGATAAGATTTAATTCCTGAGATTAAAACCCAGAATTAAAAATCTGTTAAAGATTTTGCTATTCTTTCGGACAAGACTGTCGAAAAGCAAAATTTGGGGAGCATCTGTTAATGGAAGAATTTCAAATTCTTGACAGGAATAATTCTGACTGGTTAACAAAGGGAGTGAAGTTAAAACTATTGTTTTTCTAAAGTATTGAAGATACTTAGTTGGCAAGAAGATGTGCATATTGACTGATGGATGGTTTCTCCGACAATATTCATGAAAGAGTCGCCAATAAGGTAGAAAAGGAAAAATGATAAAGTCTTAAAGTCGACAAAGCAGTTAAAATAAGTTGTCAAGCAGTTAATTATGTCAAAGACAAGTTAGTTAACACGGAGCAGTTCAAGGCATTGAGAAATTATTAGAACTGTTTTGACAAATAGTTAGGTTTAGAATCTAAAAGAACTGTCAAAGACATGTGGCAGTCATTTAGATAGGAAGTTATTGTATTTTTCTATAAATAGTAGTAAACTCATTGTAACCAGGGTCGGTCGGTTACTTGATACACATCATACACATCTCGATCACACAGCAGATTGACGGATTAATTCAAGTACTCCCTCCACTCTACTCATTTCAATTCAATTCAATATTACAACCCAGTACAATACTGGTTTTATCCTTCAGAGTTCTTTACTTGTTCTCCATTATTCCTTAATATTTCGTTTATGTTCTTATTTTCATTTATCTTTCGTAAATGATATTACTTAGATCCTATTTTACTTAACTTTATTTTCAAATTCTTGTTTCTTTTCATTACAAACTTAATGCAACTAGGAAGTTATCTTCTACAATAGAAACTACTTTCTTCTTTTAAATTTCAAACTTATCTTTTAAAACACAAATCGTTTTATTGTCAAAATTCATTATTGACAACACTTTGTATCTATTTTTTGATAAATTTACATATTTGTTTTTGATACTAAGTCTTTGCAAGTAATTTCTAATTTGGCTTCATTGTCAAATTCGTACTTGACAGACAATTCACATACTTATTTTGACGAGATTATCATATAACTCGTAGATCCCACACTCGTTTGATATATAATTATTTGTCACGAAGGAATTTTTGGACACAACCAAAAAACCACATTAACAATATACTACTGTTTACTAGCATGCTTGTGCCTTTAAAGTATGAGGACAACTTTTAATTGATCCTCGAAGCAAAAAGGGCGACAGAGAACATGTGTACGTATACTACAAAAGAATCGTAAGTCATAGTTAAGTAAGTTGTCCTGGGCGTATCGATGTTGTTACCTGTTCGGATTGTTTGCTATATTGATGCTATCTGCTAGATAGCTAGTATATTTTAGGAGCAGAAGTTTACGCTTTAGCTGCACTGAAAAGTTTTATCCAGGATTCTAAATGGCTCTTTAGCTTGTTCTCAAGTCACCTAGACTAAATTATGTAAACATACAGCTTTGAGCTAAGCAGTACTACCTAATTGGTGCACCACCTACTATATTATTTATGTGGTAAGTTTTGGGCCAATGAAATTATCACATGGATTGACGAAGATTTCAAACCCAACCATGTATTTGGGTTGTTGAAAAATTAAATTGACACATACAAAAAATTGATGAAACTCTTAATATGTAAGTGGTGTAACGGATAACATAGGTGGTGTATCATAACCTTAACCATATTCCAATTGTAATTATGGAATAGTGGTACGACAGGTACCACACTAGGTACCTAATTCTAATACAACATTAATATATATCACTGTCATCGTTGATTAAATGCATGCACCCGCCACCTCAACGTTTATCTTGCTTCTCAATATTTGAGATTCCGTCGCTCCTCACATTTAGCTTCATCCAAAACCATAATCCTCCTTCTCTGTCGCCCCTTTCACGTGCTGAGAAATGGTTGGTGGTATTGATTAAGTATAGTAGTGAAATACAAAAAAGGTTTAGCTAAACCGAAAATTATATGAACATAGAGAGCGTAAAGTACGTATCACCTGTTGTTTGACACCAAGAAAGGTGAAATGTGTATGTATATAGAAGTATAGGCAGTGAGCTAGAGCTAGTGATATGAGAGTCCGCATCTACTCTATACGTTTATAATTTACAAAGATATTTTGAGCTATGTTCATTAAATACTAGTGCTTATCAAAAAAAAAATGTTCATTAAATAGCAGAAAAAAAAAAGGAAGAAAAAAGGAGCGATTGGTGGATGTAGATTTGGTTTTCTATAGTTTGGTATTTGTGATTGCAGTAGCAGAATCCAGTATAGGCTGATGCTTAAAACGAACTTTCCACGTTGCCAAGTAATTACAGATATGCAGTTTTCTTCTTTCAATTGGCTTAATTAGCGTGCAGTTATAATAACAATCTCCTTGGAAAGTAATTAAGCAATTACATAACAACTTTTATATATAATTCTGGGTGAAAAGACAAACGATAAAGTAAATTACTAGTCAGACTGCAAAGATGTGGAAATATTAATCACTACGTGCAGCAATAAGAATCTACAATTTGTCAAAAAATAAAGTTGATGATTAACATTTAGGCATTTAGCTAGACCACCTAGCCAGTGATGCATATCATACATTATAAAAGAAAATGTGGGCTTAGAATTAAAAGATCTACTCACTTTCTGATCCCTACCTATTTGACAGATCATGTAAATATATATCATGCGAAGCTTCCATGAAACTTCCCCAATAATTATAGTAGTATTGATGTGTGCATGATGCTCCAATATCTGTTGCTATCATTCCCAGACACCACATCATCCACATTTAAACAAAGCAATCAAGCTCGTGCTATGAAATTAAAAGACAGCGCTATCAGAATGTGCTTGAAATTGAGTAAACATCAACTTTTGGTCCCATGCACGTATACATATATTTCATATCTAAGTAGCTAGCAAGATGAAGATTTTAAAAAAGAGTACATGGTAATGACAACGGCACTAGATGCATTGCATCATTTGCATGATATATGTATGTGACATGTCAATTGATTGATGCTGGCTTATCTCCAAATAAAAATAAATAAAAAAACCATCTTAGGTGATTGATGTTATGCTTCAAAGTAGGTCTCTAGGGTGTGTGCGTGCATGAGATAAGAAAAAAAGGTGTAGGGATGGTGAGGTTTGCGTCTTGTTTGAAACAAAATCACATAGCGATGCCAAAAACGTAAAGGGGTGAGCCAATATTGTTGTGTGACCTTTAGACTTTAAAAGTTTAACCACCCAAAACAAAGGGGTGGCTATTAATCCTTCTAACTTTCCCAAAGAAGTGCGGCACTTGCAACTCAGAACGTGAACTTTAAATATGTTTATGTTTATATATAGCATATATAAAAGTAACCAACCTTCAAAAAAGTAGTAGGAGGGAGGACAAAATAAATATATGCAACTGATACTAAATTAAAGACACGTGCGCAGCCGACTTTGGCACGTGAGTGGAGGATATATTAGGTTCTCTTAATGATGAAATGGGTCCCCAAGCAAAGGAGCAAGCGTACGTGTGGAGGGATTGTGGGAATCACGTGACAACACACAAAAAAAAAAAAAGATGACAGTTGGGGGAATAGCACAGCAGGGAGAGAAGAGAACCAGAGAAGGTTGAGCTGTCAATTTTCCTTCTGGTTTGCAGTTGGAAAAGGAGAAGGGAAAAAAAAAACAAGTATTTCGTTTCCCTCTCAACTGTGGAAACCAAGGTTTACAAAACCGGACCGGCCATCGAACCGGTGAAGGCAGCGGTTCAAGGTTCAATGGTCCAATCGAGGTTGAACCGGTTATATATACTTCACATACAAATGTCATAACTCAACATATATAACATTCAAAATGACAAAACCAAATCAAATATGTCATCAAAGTCATCAAACCACAACATTTAAGTTCAACAAAAGTGGACAATGTTTATTGGAAAGTGGAAACTAAATAACAGATACATCGAACATCATAATATTCATTGAGGTTGACTCCTTCATATTCAAACACGTGAGCCATAGCATCTTCACTAATTTGAGTAATATCTTCACCACCACCACCACTTTGAAGTTGAATCTCTATAGTATCAAGTTCTTCATCACCTAATTAAACAACAAACAAGTAGAAAAATAAAATTTCAACACTAAAATAATCAAGTTACATACAAAACATGTTCGATATAATTAAACATTAACCTTCGTTGCTTCTTGGTGAATCACCAACTATTGGAATATCACCACTATCATGATAAAGAACATTTTCAATCTCATCAATATCAAGTTCAGGAGAGGGTTCTTCATCAATCACCCAAAAATCAACTTCATCAATGGATTCATAATCAATGGGATCACGGCATGCCTTCTTGTACTGTCCCCTATAACAAAACATTACAATAGCAAAAAGCAGAATTATTATGCTTTTCAAAAAATCTAAAAGTAATGTTTCAACTTTTGACATAATGAAATTTTTATACCTATTCCTCAAACGCAAGTTATAAGTAACATAAACAATATCATTCAGTCTCTGATGTTCAAGTCTATTTCTTCTCTTTGTATGGATGCGTTCAAAGACACTCCAATTTCTCTCACACCCCGAAGAAGAACAAGTTTGGCTAAGAAGACGAATTGCCAACTTTTGCAATATTGGAGCACTACCCCCATACATTCTCCACCATTCATCTACAAAACACATATTTAGTTAAATAAAACAAGAAATATACATAACTATGTAAGTTTAAAACATTATTTAAAAATTAAAACTATAAATTGGTACTCACCAGGTTGTATATCCTTTGCCACTTTAAGAGCACTTTCACGACTAAAAGATCCTTGTCTTTCACGATACACTTGCAACTCTTTAATGGCTTTGGCCACATCGGGACAAAAAGCTTGTATATCAAATAAATCAAGAAGTGCTTGCATGACCCTACTCTTATCACAATACTTGTCATCATAAATGAATGCGGGGATTAAAAAGTATGCAGCTGCATGAAGATTGCTCTTCAAGTGCTTATCCCATCGAGTCTTAAGAATATCCGTGTATGGCTTATACAAGTTCTTTCTATGCTTAAACATTTTCTTTATTGCATTTTTTGCCCTTTGGATGCCCTCATAAACATAACCAATAGAAGGTTTTTCATCCCCATCTACAATTCTTAGTAATCTAATGATGGGAGCCATAAGTTTGGCAATCATAAAACATTCATTCCAAAATTTATTATCCAAAATGATAGCACTAACAACTTTTCCTGGTGTACCCTTTGCTAACTTATGGCTAGTAAAGTGTTTGTCCACAACCAATGCTTGCAAATCATGCTTATGATCATGAATATTTTTCAATGTGATAAAAGTAGTAGTAAATCGAGTCGTTCCTGGATGTACGATTTCCTTCCAAACTTCTCTTTTTCTTAGCCAAGATAAGAATACTATATGATTGTACAGAAACACAGTTACCTTTGAAGTTTTTTTGGCAAGCTTTGCAACATGAGGCATACTAGCAATATCCTTCAAAAGGAGATTCAAGCAGTGGGCAGTACAAGGAGACCAAAAAATGGTTTCATATTTTTCATGCACCAATTTACCAGCAGCTACATAGTTAGATGCATTATCTGTCACTATATGAACAACATGTTCAACTCCAACCCATTCAATAACTTCGGAAAACATATTGCACAAAGTCGCGGCATCTTTCACAACATCCGATTCATCAATAGACTTCACAAATGCTATCCCTATGGAATAATAAAGTAAAAAGCTTATAAAATAAAAATTAAATGGACTATCAAGTTTATTAAGGAATCTCAAAATTTCACAAATGTTGTACCTTTAGGACAATAAACTAGAAAGTTTATCAACGTCCTTTGTCTTTGGTCAGTCCATCCATCAGCCATGATTGTACATCCACTCTCAGCCCAATTGGCTCGATAACTTTGCACAAGCAATTGACATTCTTTCTTGCAATCTCCCAACAAGTTACACTACAAAAAAACAATTGTTTAGCGACCGTAATTTTCGGTCGCTAAACCATGTAAATCGGTCGCTATTTGTTTTAGCGACCGAATCAGAGACCGATTTATGATGGTAGCTGAATACCTGGTCGCTAAGGTTTTAGCTACCGAATTATTATTTCGGTCGCTAATTAGCGACCGTAAATTCGGTCGCTACATAATAATAATCGGTCGCTATTAGGTTGGTCGCATTTTTGGGGTAACCATTTCTAGCGACCGATAATCGGTTACTAGTTCGGTCGCTAATTTTGGTACCTGTTAACCTATATTAGCGACGGTTTTTCGGTCGCTATACATCATCTGTAAATGTTAAATAAAGTTTAGCGACCGAATTATTGGTTTCTAATTCGGTCGCTAAACTAGTTATTATTATTTTTTTAATTTTAATTTTTATAATAATTTTTTTCTGATTTTCTTTAAACGTTAGAAAAATTACTAATAAAACACACCAAATAACTTATGAAATATACAATCATAAAAAATAATAAATATATATAAAAAGAATAATCCAAAATGTCGTACAAGAATGTTTAAAGACAAAAATATGGAGAGAAAAAATCAGTCATGATGAGGGGGAGATGGAGGAATCCAATCATCCTCAGCGTCCGTACCACCGACGTCTGCTAGCTGATCGTCCTCTGCAGTAGCGACATCGAGGCGGGCGGCGAACCGGAGGAGCGGCGGCGAGAGCGGGCACAACCGCCGTGAGCATCATCTCCGAGCAACTGAGTCTGGATCCTCATCTGCTCCAACACCAGCCGCAGATGTCGCCCTTCTCGATGCTCGCTGCATCGATTCTTTGGTGTGCCCGAGTCAATCGTGCAACTGTTCGCCATCTCGCCGCTTTCTCTCTCGCTCTTCTCCCGAAGCTCGCGTTCAGCTGCGTGATGGTGTCCTGCATTTGGTGGAACTGCTCTTGAGGGACGGTATCACAGCGCGGAAGGAGCAAAGCGTCTTAGGACAATGAAGCGATGAACTCGGCTCCCAGTGTCCGAGGCCATACACGTGCCCCTTCTTGTTCCCCGCCCCGACGACCTCCAAATAAATGGCATTATCGTCGACGGAGACAGGAGAGCAGCCATCACCAGTCAAAGCCTCATCTTGTGACTGTGAGGCACGTGATATGGCATCGTCCTTCTTCTCGTTGAAGCCCGCCTACAAAGTATAGTTGAAGAGATTTAGTTAAAATAATTATATCCAATATTAACAAATCATTTATAATAAATTACAAGTAAACACTAAATTATTTTTTTGCTTACAGCATAGTTACGGGCCTTGTCGTTGACCCATGTCCCCGACTTCAACTTCTTCGTCCTCTCCACCAACTCCATAGTAGTCGGGGTCCGCTGTTTCTGTGCTTTCTGCATAGAATAATATAATATTAAATTCATAAGAATAATTAAAAATGAAAACTAATTAATTAAATAGTATATTAAGTCAAAAGTTTAATGTATTACCAGCTCGTCGTAGTGGGCGGCGGCTGATTTAGACCCACCGGTCCAAGCACATGCGCCACCATCAGAAGCTCGATTACGTCGAGATGTGGCCTGGATCTCCTGGAACTTCTCAGTAGCCCAGTATTGGTCCAGCTGCCTCTTGATCTCAGGATCCACCCACCTCCCCTTATTCTGCCCCTTCCTCAGCTTGTTCATCAGATTCTTCATAACCAGTGAGCCTTTATGCTCAAATATGTCCCTGACGAGAGCCTCTAAAGCTAAGTCCCACCTATACTCTTTCTGCAACTTACAGTTGTTAGGAAATTCATGTGTACATATATATAATGTAAATTTAATTTAAAAAACTTAATAAATTGTTACCTTAAACTCTAGAAACAATCGATCCCTATGGCCCGGTGGGATGGCCTTCCATGTAGGCCATGGACCATCAAACTTGCGTCGCAGGATCTTCGATATCGAATCGAGGAGGGCCCTTCAGGCGAAAAGCTGCAGCAAAATTAGAGCATTAATAAATGTTATAATTAAATTTTAAAAACAAGTAAATAGAAATTAACGATACTTTATATATATTAAAAAATTAAATTAGCATACTCGTTATCCCCCCGGGGATAAGAAGAATCCTCCTGTCGGATGGACCACGACTCTCTGTCCCGATGATGATGATGGTCCTATCGTCGTAGGTGTGGATGATGAGGGTGCAGCCTGTGTCCCGACCACATGAGGATGGGTGGGGGTGCAACTCCATCACCCCGAGGTGTCCCGTCAACGAGGGGTCTGGTAGGATGGTCTCGATCCAAGGGCGTGGGTCGGCCGCGAAGGGACTCTCGCAGCCACGACCTCCACGATGACCTCCACGACGACCCCTACCTCTGGAGGAATCTGCCATCTGTGAAAAAAATGAAAATATGATTACACAACAGTGTAAATAATACAAAAATAAATTACCTAATAAGTAGAATGACATTGACACAATGAATTATGACATAAATAAATTACCTAAGTAGAATCTCCGTCACTAAATTCACCCTCACTCTCATCAGTATCACTTGATCGGAATGTACCTTCGCTAGATGCGTCCAACTCGGATTGATCCATTAACTCTCTTTCAACTTCTTCCCCATTTCCGGAAATGTCCGCCAGAGAATTAACAATAATGTGCGGCGTAATTTGCAACGGTACGTGGGGTCTTGAAAACTCATCATCTTGGTACGGAGCATCTTTTTCGGGCTGGTTGATTACATTATCAGTAATTATACTGCGAGCCTTTATCTTAATAACACCCAACCAGCCATGATGTCCTTCGGGATATGGCGAGTAATAAACCTGCTTTGCCTGTTGTGAAAAAATGAATAGGTCGTACGCCTTATTATACCTTCGAGACAGCCTAACTTGAACAATACCATAATTTTTATCTATTTTTGTCCCTATGTCAAGAGTAGGATCAAACCAATCACACTTGAAGATAACTAATTTCATCACGGGGAAACCGGTATAATCGAGTTCAAGGATGTCAGTTAGAACCCCATAGAAATCATCCTCTTCATTGCCATCAGTGGCTCGCACACAAACACCATAGTTACACGTCTGCATTCCTTCATTCCATGATTTTGTGTTAAATTTATATCCATTTACAATATAAGTATTCCATGATGTAACCCATCTGTTAGGCCCCCATGCCAAATTTGTCAACAATAGATTTTGAACATTGTTTTCTGGATCTAGTACCTAAACAATCAAATATTATATTATTCTTATACATGCTATATATTTAAGGAGATAAAATGTATGCTTCAAAAAATGAAGATGCTTAACCTACATATTTACTGAACCACGTAGCAAAGTGAGAAGTAATTTCTCGATCAACCTGATCGTTTGAAATGTCAGGTTGGAGATCCCTTAGAAAATTGCCGTACATCCTACATATGGGAGATTAACAGCAGGATGATTAATAATAATAAATGTCAATTGAACTTATTAAAGACGTTGTAGAAACTTACTCTAAATATGGCGCCACCTCTTCACAATTTTGAAGGATATACAGATGAGCGGTATTAATGTCACGCTGCTCCAAGAAATATCCTTTTGATTTGCCACTAAATCTGCCCGGATAGTTGAATATTGATATAGGAGGACTAGTTGAACATCCTTCGCCCGAATCAACGTTTCTAGGCATCCTTGTCCTTCTCGTGTTAACTTCGTCCGGATAGTAATAAGAGGCAAAAGTGGAAGTCTCCTCTACTAAGTATGCTTCACAAATGGAACCCTCCACTCGTGCCTTGTTCTTGACTTTGTGTTTAAGGGAGTGCAGGAACCTATTAAAGAGGGATACATACAAATAATTACTAGTTTTAGGGAAAGCTAAACTACGCTCTCGTGTTCGTGAATTTCATATGTATTAAGTAAAATAGTTGATGTTGTTTACCTCTCAAATGGATACATCCAGCGGTATTGGACTGGGCCACCAACTCTTGCTTCGTAAGGTAGATGAACTGGCAGGTGTTCCATGGAATCAAAGAAACTCGGCGGGAAGATTTGCTCCAGCTTACATAACAAAACGGGTATCTTGAATTCCATATCCTTTAATTGATTCACATTTAGTGTTGTCTATGTAAGGCATTTGAACATTGAAATGACTATTGTATATAAGGCATTTGAACATTGAAATGACTATTGTACGAGTGTGAAAAAGGTTTTTTCCCAAGCTGTCCCACTTGGACAATTCAAGATTCAATACAATGAGCATGCATACCTTGATAAGTTACGCATGCTCATTAATATTGAATCTCAAATAGGAAACTAAGGCTTTCGTAAATTAATTATTAACTCTAACAGAAAATAAAACCATTAACCTATAAATATTGCAACATTGTTGAGTTTATATAAATTGCAGCGTAAATCAATACAAACTTAGATTAAATATTGTAGCAAACATCCTTTTGAGCTCCGCTCTCCATTAACAAGTAGCAGTTAATTGTCAAACACATGCATAATTTCTAAATTATCAAGACACAAACCAAAGATCCCGCCTTTCGGACAAGATCACATCCTATTGAGCTCCGCTCTCCACTAACAAACAACACATATTGACAAACACATGCATAAACATTAAATTATCAGCATACAATCAGACAAGATCACATCCTATTGAGCTCCGCTCTCCACTAACAAACAACACATATTGACAAACACATGCATAAACATTAAATTAATTATCAGCATACAATCAGACAAGATCACATCCTATTGAGCTCAGCTCTCCACTACCAAACAAGACGATAATTCACATAATACATTACACTGAGTGTTCAGAGAACTGACCTGAGAGAGAAAACACAACTGAGCAAGGATAAGTGGAGGAGCCGGTAGAAGAATATGATAACAAGGACCTATCTTGCATAGATGAAATTATTCATTTCAAATCAAATCACTATTCTATTATGTTAAATTGTTATACCTAAATAATTTATCTCATGAATATCTAGTGTTAAAGCATGTGCTCACGAAAAAATAATCAATGAATCATAAAAAATAATAAGATTGGAGAGCTGAAGGTCAATTTATTTTGATTTCGACTTTTTTTTTAAAAATTATCCTTAAATCGGGCCTAACTGTTTACACAAATCGAATCAATATATTACATATCCAGTACCATAAAAAAAATGTGGATAATGCTAGAATTTCTTTCTATCAAAGAGAAGATTTTCCATGTTGTTCAATGTTCATGTTAGTAAACATGACAGTGCCCATTAAAATAGAAAATAATAGAGAGAAAACTGAAAGTTGTAATTGATTGAATGAGAAAGTTTATTACATCAAGTCATATATAAAAGTGACTTATATTATATGTAAGATAAAGCAACTGATTTGTAACTAACCACTAATTAACTATATTAATTATATGATCTAATAGTCCATCCTAGATAGACAAGATGTTAGGGTCTTAGTTAGTAGGGAAAAATTGTCATAACTCACAAATTCCATTTCTATGATTTTCTAGAATTTAAATCATAAAAATCAAGGAATATGGAAAGTTGTAGCAACTTAGTGATTTGAATGAAAAACATGAAGAGAAAAGAAGGATGATCATTGATAACTAGACAAGCACAGATATCAAATTTGGAGATTTGTTTCCCTTTATGCAAAGAGTTACAAATTTTTGAAATCCAAGAGTAAAATAAAAGGGTATGGTTCGGCCAAGTGGGGGAAAATAGGGGAGAAATTTTTGTTCATCAAATCATTTGGCAAGCATGAAGATTATAGAAGCACCAATATTAAGTTTCAAGACTTAAATCAATGGGTACAAAGAGTTATGATTTTTCTACCATTTTCAAGCTTAATTCTTTTTGAACAAAATTAAGAACAAGCATGAAGCTAATCAACTCAACATCAATTGTAATGAAGAAAGGTTGGAGGAAAATTACCTCTAAGTGATGATCCTTGAGTAAGAAATCAAGACACCTTGAGAAACTAAGAGAAAAGAGAGAAAATGTGTTGGATGAAAAAATGAAAATGATGAGTAACAAAGAAAGGGCTGGTGCAAAACAGGGAAAGAAAGGAAGAAATTATCTTAGGAGGAATCTTATGTTCTTGGATGATTCAGCATGATGAAGAGAATAAGAACTTGGAGCTTTAAGTATAGAGTTTCCTTTTAGTTTGAGACATAAGGATAATTAATTGTAAACTTAAGGGCATCAGCAACTTAATCACAGTGGATTCTAGGATGAAGCATGAGAGAAAGTGATACACCAATGAAACATTAAAATTACCTATGATAATATTTCCAGTTTTTTATTTTACTTTTTAAAATTCTTTTATTTTTTAAATTACACTTTTATCCCCACCCCACCCCACCCCAATAACCGTATATGAAGACCAAGACCATCACAAGATGACCATCACGAAGGAGCAACTTCACTCTCTGGTCAAGCAGGAAAAGGAGAATAAATGGAAAGCGGCCTGCATCAAAATCCAATCTTTGCTAGATATACAACAAACAATTCTTAAAAAGTGTTCACATATTATATAAGCAAGCAACCAAAATTGAGTATAAATAACATGGCTTGTCCTATACCCGCTCTTGCTTCTCATGAATTTCCTCAATAAAGACTCGTTTCTTTAACGTAAAATGAAAATGGAACATATAAATTCCAAAGAAATCAATGGAAATTGAATAGAAAAACCAGCAGCATAAACATGCACTTCATAATAATGAGACAGTGAGACATAGAGAGATATATGCGAGAGAAACAGAGACAGAGAGATGGAGTAGAAGAGAGCTTACCTGAGCAGAGGGGAGATGACGGTGGTGACCGGAGGTGTCTTGGGGTGTTGAGGTGGACGGAGCGCGCGCCGTAGAAGAGAGAAACAGCGGGTGGAGAGAGAAACGCGACGGAAAAAATGAGGAAGAAGGAGGCTCTGTCGAATTTAGGGATTTCAGTTTTAGCGACCGAATTAATTCGGTCGCTAATATGGTTAGTTTTAATTTGAATTTGTAATTTTAGCGACCGATTTAAATTTCGGTCGCTAACACGCGCAATTTTATTTTTTTAACGCGCCATTTAGTGACCGAATTAATATCGGTCGCAAATATAATAAATTTTAAAGTGTTAATTCATAGACTTAGCGACGGATTTCTAAATCTGGTCGCTAATCTAAATACTGATTTGACCGTTGCATTTAATTCGGTCGCCATTTCGGTCGCTAACAATTCATACATTTCTGACTTTTACTTTCCTTTGTTTAGCGACCGAAGTAGCGACCGATGTATCTGCTACGCTCTATTTCGGTCGCTATTTCGGTCGCAGATTCAACTCTAACCAGCGTTTCATGTAGATCCTGCAATCGGTCGCTATTTCGGTCGCAAAAAGCAACCAAAAAATTCGGTCACTATTTTCGGTCGCTAAATGGCCTTTTTTTTTGTAGTGTTAACCCGTAGATCATGATAAGACGGAACTTTATAACCGGGGCCAATAGCAGCAATTGCATCCGCAGCTTCTTGAAAATATGGTGACTTTGTTGCATAAAATGGAATGTTAGCATCAAAAAACCATCTAGCAATTGCCATCCCAGCTTTGTAACGTGCAGCCTTGCCAGATATTACACATTTTATAGTTGGTTGAGAGCCAGGAGTTGTCCTTGGAGCAAAAGAACCACCAATTTGAACATCAACTTTTCTTTTTCCTTTGTTGGGAGCAGAAACAGATGCAGTATTTGGGGAAGGTTGAACTTCTTGCACTTCCCCCTCATTACTACCATCATATGCATCATTGAGGTCGTTAGTCTTCTTTTTTTCTTTTATACCTTTCAATAACTCAATCATTTGGTGACGAACATCGTGAGGAACTTTCTTACAAGAGCTTATTTGACTAGATATACCCGCAAGATGGTGCTTCATTCTGTTTATGCCTCCTCCTCTGTAACTTATTCCACAATGAATGCAAGTGTACACATTAGTTCTCCCTTCTTTTCTAAATGCAAACTGCTCCCAAGCAGGATCACTTTTCCCACGAAATGCAGTGGAGCCTTCTGCTGATTCACCATGTGATGATTGTGTATTAGGGGCATTGGTAGATAAATTAGGATTATTTTCAGGAGCATTCCCACTTGGCAATTCCTACAATAGGAACATGTTCAGTGAAAAATTAATTTTTTTTTTGCAGCAAGTCGGTAACAAGCCAACAAGAAGAGTACAAGTATTTTTGGACAAGTATTTTTGGAGAACAGTCAGAAATCAGAATACAAAACTTGGAGAACGCAGTACAAGTATTCATCATTGAACAAGTATTCATCATTGAACAAGTATTTTTGGAGAATACAAAACTTGGAGAAGAAGAGATACCTGGTTCGAGTTTGACATTGGAGTATTGGACTATTGGAGTAGGGAGAACCGGAGAACTCGACCCGAGAACGAAGCAACCTCGCGCGGAGAACTCGACCAGAGAACGCAGGAACCTCGCGCCGGAGACCTCAGCCGGAGAACGCAGCAACCTCACCGGATAACGCAGGGACGCTGCACCGTCAGAACTCGTCCGTACTGGCGATGGCGAAGGCGAACAGGGAAGCACCGAAGCAGAGGCAGCCAGGAAGGTTTGGTTTAGGCGTTTAGCAGAAGCAGAGGCAGCCAGGCAGGTTTGGTTTAGGCGTTTAGCAGAACTGCAGAAGCAGAGGCAGGAAGGGTCGAATGTCGAAGAGGAAGGAAGAGATGAGTCTGAGTCTCTGAGATAGTGAAATCAAACCCTTAAAATTTTAGGGTTGGAAACAGGAAACGGCGTCGTTTTGGCATGCGGGTTTTTTTTTTTTATAAACAAATCTGCACATTTCGAGAACCAGACCAGACCGGTCCGTAACCGGTTTTGGCCGGTTTCGCCGGTTTTTAACCGGTTCAACGGGTTTTGCACCGGTTCACTATCTGGCCGGTTTTCCTATCTGACCGGACCGGCCAAGGTCCCGGTTCCCGGTCGGACCGACCGGTCCGGTCCGATTTTCAAAACCTTGGTGGAAACCGATTGGCCAGTGGATAATGACTACACTTGGGAAAGGATATTACGAATTCAATTTTCCATCACAACAAGAATTCAGAAATGTTTGGTCTTCAGGAACATGTAATCTCAAACCGGGATTATTGTGATTATCTAAATGGACACATGATTTTAATCCCAAAAATAAAAAATAAACTCATACTCAATGTTGGATAGGGATCTATGATTTACCTTAGGAATATTGGCGCCCTAGACTTCTTTTTGAAATAGCATCTGGAATTGGAACTCCTATTTCCATTGATGAGATGACTCGAAAGCAGGTATATGGTAATTTTGCGAGAGTGTTGGTTGATATCGATTTATCTGTTAAATTTACTTATAAAATCTTAGTTGAAATGGATGATTTTCCTTTCCATGTTGGGATTGATTATGAAAAAATGCCTTCATATTGCAATTATTGTCAAAATATTGGTCATTCATTTGATTATTACAAGAAAAAGGAAGGGACAACTATTTCTAATAATCGGCAATTCTATGCCTCATAAGGGCAGTACTGTAGCTCCTTATGTTCCTAAATCTGTTAAACCAGTTGTTGTGGTTGATGAAAATATCCAGCAGGATGCAGACAAATAGAATAATGCAAATGAGAATGATGTTTCTTATGAGGAACCTATTAGTGTCCATGAGGATGCAAAAGTCACTAATGGTGTTCAGGAAAAATTTTCAGATCCCGTGGTTAATGTTGTTAATGACTTTGAGGATACTGCCATGATTTTTCAGAATGATCATGAGGATGTTCAAAATGATGATACTGATTCTATACAATCAGTATATGATGAAACAACTCTTGACATGAATGATAAGGATGATGACTTTGTTGATCATGTTTCTCAAACTCCTGCCTCTCCAAGCGGCTGTAGTGCAAAGATTATTTCTCCAAAAACTGTGCCTCCTCAAGTTCAAAAAAATCCAGTTTCTGTTGCTACGTCGAGTCCCCTCAACATCAGCCCAATTTATGCTCAAGATCTTAACTCTTTTTCAGCTGCTGTTCAGAATGATTTTAATGTTTTATCTGCTTTGTGGGAAAAGCAAAAGGATGCATGTACTTCTAAGGAAGAAGAGCATAATAATGATAATTAATGTTGCTAAGTATGGTTTCACAGTGGTTATGTCCAAATTTAAGAAGAAGTATAACCTAAGATTGAATAAAAAACCTAATTCTAGATTTGCTTGATTCTCGTTTATTTTGCATGGGTTTTGGTTTTTGTTCCCCCATATTTTTGTTTTTTTTATTTTATTATTAAATTTATTGTGACTTGTCACCTTAGGTAAAAAAAAAATATTTAAACCAGAACTATTTTCATACCATTATTTTTTACATACCTATCAATTAAATTATTCTTGCTTTGAAAACAGTGAGCAAATGATAGATACTAAGATAAAAAAGAAAAAATGGTGTGCTGAAAATGTGATCATGAGATATTTTCCTTTGACAAAATTTTTTTTCCCAAGAAAAGGGCCTCATTAAAACCTTATGATGCAAAACCCTCCTTAGGGATAAAAACATCATGAAGGAAAAAAGAGTACCCTGAATTTATTAATAAAGAGAAAAGAATACCAATAAGAGGGAGGGAGGGGGGGGGGGGGGCGCATAAACCTGACCCATTCCAACAAATTAAGAAAATCTATAACTAGGCCTACCATATCTATCATGGTTAAAATCCTACCAAATAAAATTAGGAATTGTATTCCACCATCTAAAATTATTAACCAAAACACCATGAGAGGCCAATTTGTCCGTCCGCACATTTGTTTCCTTCTCTGAAAATATGAGTGCAATGAATGTTCATATGTCTTCTAAGCAATAAACAATTGTCTCAACGGTTTCATAGCCTCCAAGGAATGTTAACCGATCCATTAAAAGCTTGAACCACCAAAGAGGAATCACACTCCAACCATAATTTTCTCCAACCTCTGTTGAAAGCTATTTCTACAGCCAACATAGACCCAATTAACTCAGCTTGATTAGCAAAAGATCTGCCCAAGTTTGTAGCAAAACATCCAAGGGCCGATGCTCTAGGACCTCTAAAAATGCCCCCACAACTAGATAGACCAGGAGAGCCAAGAGCAGCTCCATCCGTATTACATTTTATCCAAGTGTTGGAATGAGGGAACCAATTAACTTCAACAATTGATGGAGACTTTCTTGGGTGACAAGCAACATTAAAGAACTTGAGAATGTTGAATTCTTTTAAATCAACTGACATAATTCCCTTACTGTAGTTTCCTGTTAAAGATACACTAGCCATACCATGTTTTTTGCTGCACTGAGATAGATGCAAGAGTTGTCAAATTTGAGCTTGTTCCTACAGTGCCATATGATCCAAACCACATTAATAACAGCAGCAACTATGACATCCTTAGCCTGCGAACTCCAATTTCTATAGCAGACAGCAAGAACTTCCTCTATGGACAGAGAAGAAATATTGATTTGCAGAATGTAAAACAGCCAGCTCCACAAGCTTTTGGCAAAACAACAATCAAAAAATAAGTGAAAGGTGCTTTCCTCATTGGACAGACAGAGAGAGCAGACTGAAGCAATAGAGCAACCTCTTCTTTGTAATTGTTCATCAGTTGGCATTTTGTCTTTCAATAATCTCCAGACAATAAAAGATTTAGATGG
This sequence comes from Sophora flavescens, assembly GCA_030762895.1. NCBI lineage: Eukaryota > Viridiplantae > Streptophyta > Magnoliopsida > Fabales > Fabaceae > Sophora > Sophora flavescens. The sequence goes on along the minus strand of CM061064.1, from coordinate 29,586,353 downwards.
TGGAATAAAATTATTCCAAACTAAGTTGTGCCAAGCTACTTGTTGTCCAACATGACAGACAACAGAATAAGCTTCTTTGAGAGATAGATCACCTGAATCATTATTCCACATTCTAGCATCCTCCAAATCACTACCTGCAGGGAGATGGACTTTGTGTAGTTGACTCTGAATAGCAGGACATTTATGCAACAGAACATTAGGAAAATGAAGTTTTCCATCAATGATAAAGTCACTAAGAGGGGCCTTTAGTCTAAACAGAATGTGATCAGGAAAATCAAAGTAATCAGCTAAAGGTTTGTCAAGCCAACAATCGTGCAAAAGTTTATCAAATTACCATTACCAACTCGCCAAGATGTAGGATCATAAACCTTATGAATCTCAGCTTTCAAACCAATCCAAACTCTGAAACTGTATAGCAGCATGCTTTGAGCCACCGTTTTGACTAACATAACCCTTCCCATGATAGATAAAAGGCTTGCTTTCCAAGAAGCAAGCTTAGATTTGATTCTGTCTATGATAGGTTGCAGGTAATATTTTTTAGGCTTGCCCTAAAAAGAGGAATTCCTAAGTATGTAAATGGAAGAGATCCTACAGAGAAGCCAAGGTAAGCAGCTATCTCAGCTTTTCTTCTTGTTGTGATGGGTCCAGTGTAAAATTTTGATTTGGCACAATTTATCAGTTACCCTGAAGCCTCACCATAAGCTAAGAACAATTTCATCAAATTTCTCATGTTCTTTTGAGTTCCTCTACAAAAAAAAATGATGCCATCTACATAGGGGATATGAGATGGAGTAGCATAACTCCTAGGACTTGTCATAAGCTGAAGCTTGCCTGAATCAACTAGCTTGGCAATTCCCCTACTAAGAACCTCCCCAGCTAGGCAAAACAAAAGGGGGGGGGGGGTCACCTTGCCTAACCCCTCTATTACAGGAAAAATATCCAACTGCCTTACCATTAACAGAAATAGATAACTTGGCAGATAAGAGAATCTGTTTAATCCAATTGCAAAACCTGTCATTGAAGCCAAAGCAGTGCAGAACCTTTAAAAGGAAATTCCATTCAAGAGTGTCAAATGCTTTTCTAATATCAATTTTCAATGCAAGATTTCCACCAAACACCTTTTTATCTAACATATTGATGGCTTCTGAAGCTGTGCATATGCAGTCTTCAATGTGCCTTCCTTTGATAAAGCCTCTTTGATTATCAGAAATGATACTAGGTGCAATTTTGGCTAATCTGTCAGCTAACACTTTTGTGATAATTTTGAATTTGTAATTAGCCAAGGTAAATGGCCTGAATTGATCAACTCTGTCAGCTCCTTGCTCTTTTGGAATCAGTACCACAGTGGTAGCATTGTAGTTAGGCAACATCCATCCTGTTTTGAAAAACTGCACTACAACATTGTACATATCATTTGCAATCAGATCCCAATAAGTTTGGAAGAAGGAACCCCCAAAACCATCTGGTCCTGGAGCTCCATTAGCATTCATTGAAAAAACAGCACTCTTGACTTCTTCAATTGTTGGCAAATCTGTTAAAAACCTGTTATCCTCAACTGAAACCAGTTTAGGAGTTAACTCTTCCATAATGCCATTATCAACACATATGTTATTAGAGGCAAACAAGTTCTGATAGTAACTAGAAATGTGCTGCTCTATATCCTCTAATTTAGTCAAAACCTTATCCTCATTTTTTAAGATGGAAATCCGTTTGGTGACATATCTCACCTTAGCAAGTTTGTGAAAAAATTCAGTGTTTCTATCACCCTTAAGATGCCAATCTAGCCTTGACCTTTCCAACCAATAATCCTCTTGGTATGAAAGAGCCTGTTGCAGTCTCAAATGCAAATCCTTTTCCTTATGGAAAAGCATATCAGAAGCAATACCATTATCCAATTCTACTTGGATTTTCTTTAACTCATTCTCCACAACAACAACCTGTTCATTTACATCACCAAAATCACTTTTGTTCCAAGCCTTCAATTTTGATTTGACAATTTTTAATTTCTCAGAAACAATAAACGTGGGGCATCCAGCCACAAGAGTTTTCCAAGCCTCTTCTACAATTTTGGAACAATCTGGATGACTTATCCACATTCTCATGAACTTGAAGGATGAAACAATCTTTCTAGCACCATTTTCTAGATGAAAAAGGATAGGATGATGATCTGATATGCTTCTAACCAGAGTGCAGCAATTGATGGAAGTCCAGAAATCAATGCTTTGGTTATTTACAATAGCCCTATCCAATCTATTTTCTATCAATGCAGCCCCTCTTCTACCATTAGCCCAAGTAAACTGAGCTCCTCTAGTCATGACATGAATCAGGTTGTTAGAATCAGACCAATACCTTAACTCTTCACAAGAAATTCTTGGAGGCCTTCCACTTCCTCTATATTCATGTGCACCAAGCACAACATTAAAATCACCTATAAAACATCATGGCCCAACATAACTGTCCTAAAGAGCTATTAGATCTTGCCATAAATACCTTCTAGCAATATAATCAGTGCTTGCATAAATAGCAGCATAAAAAGTTTCTGTTCCATCCATCAGAAGAGAAAAGGCCACAAACTGATTAGAAACTTTTATAATGGTTCGATTCTAAAGAGTGTCACAGATACACCAAAGATTTGGAATTAAATTATCTATCAACAACTTCAAATACAGATTATTCCAAAAATTCTTAGGAAATCTATCAGAACTTAACCAAGGCTCAACAATGAGAATTAAAGAAGGTTTGTTTACCAATGCATAGCCTTTTCAGGACTAACCTTGTTTCTTTGTTAGCTAGTCCTCCAGCATTCTAAAAGAGGGCATTCATTTGGAAGAAGTTTGCAGGGCAGCCCTTGATCGGGTTATGACCTTCTTTTGCTACTGAGCTATCAATTTCTTCTACTTCTTCTTTTGGGATTTAGTCAAGACTTGAGTCAATTCAGTTTCGTCTTCAAGGTTGGAAATGTCATCCTCCTCTTCATAAGCATTTTCATCAGCCCAAAACTTGGTGATAAGTCTAATATCTGCTTGAGCTTTGTCTTTTAACACTATTCCTGAACCAATCTGAGTATCAGAGAAGGCCACAAATCCTGACACTGTTTTACCATCTCCTACTTGAGATTGGGAACCAAAAACAGTATCTGACACATGATCTTGCAGTGGCAATTCATTGTTCTTGGATGAGACAAAAAGCTGAACAGGAGTTGGAATATCATCATTTCCAGGAGATTCGGCCACTGTTGAATTAACTTTTTGAGGAGATGAGATAACAGCAACAGGAGTCACTGGATTTTGTGAAGCTTAAACAACAGTATCATCATTTCTGCTACCAAAATTCTGAGAAGATGAATTGCACACAACAATATTTTTGTTTCTATCAATTGATGAAGGAATCACCAAATTAGAAACAGATTGGGGAACATGGGTGATTGACTGTTGCTAAGAATGCCCATCCTGACTTGAATGTTGAACAAAACTCCCATCCTGACCAGAACCCATATTACCATCATTAAAGCCCAAAATTGGATTAACATCCACATCCTGCTTTTGAAATTGAACATTATTAGTACCAATCAACTCAGTCCTATCAATTGACTGATCTTCCACTATCACATCATATATTTATAACCAGATTCTCCTTATCAGGAGTTGAATCATGAATGTCAATCACTTCTTTAACACATTGTCTAACAGAATTAGGATCCAAGACATTTTGATCTTTGCTAGTTTGACCCCACTATAAAATTCTTGGGCTGTGATCTATCAAGATCGCCTTCCCTTTGTTTTTACTAGTGTCCACCAAGGCATTCTGGTCTTTGATTTTATCATTAGCATTCTTCGTACCATTCTGCTTGGGAACATACCGCACTCCTGGTTTCTTGGCCGCCAAGCATATGTTATTATCCTTTTTTGGACCATCTCTAGCAGTCACATTCTTTTTGCACAGTGAGAGATCATGCCCAATTATGGCACATGCATTACAAAAGGGAGGAAGGCATTCATATTCAATTCTGACCAAGAATGCCAGCTTTTCTCTCTCAACCATGATTTGTTCTCGAAGGGGCTTGAGCAAATCAACATCCACCAAGACTCTTGCAAAGTGGCCAAGGGTTTTGTTAATTGTTGCATCATCCAACGAGAGAGGAGCTCCAACCCCTCTTGGGATGGCAAAGAGGATTTTAGGCCGCCAATACTCCTGTGGTAGTCCAATGATTCTGACCCAGCACTGAGTGTTTGTTTGTTTAACCGAATTCGGGCAGAAATCAACAGTCCAAGAAAAAAGTCTCAACGTCCCTGGATTTGTTATCCATGACCCCACCGATAACACTTTTCTCATATCCTCAACCGAGTTAAAGGAGAACTCAAAGAACCCTTTCCCAAGAGGAGTCGTCTTCCAATGCTTGATCGGGCTCCATAGTTTCGATAACTTGTTACGCAGGTCAACAGTTTTGAATGGAGTGTCACCCTTTGAAAGCATCAGGCGACCATGGAGATTATTCTTACAGCTCTCCATCTAGCCTTGTACTCATCTTCAGGAATCTTGACGAAAAGTGCATCACCTTTGAGGCAAGGGATAGGCAGTTGGCTCAGGGGTATATCACAGGCGCTGTTAAGGGCCTGTGCAAATGTTTTTGTAGGTGCAGGTTGCGGGGAAAGAGAAGAAGAGGAGGAGGGAGGGATGGAGAAGAGGTGGATTATGGGAACAAGACGTGCCATGGAACATCCATGGAGAAGGTGGCTATGGCAGCCAAACTTTCATGCAAACCTTAGCAGAGCCATCAGAGATTTTTCTCCTTTGACAAATTAATCAGTAGCTAATTGGAGTTTTCTGAAATTGCAGAAGCTTTTTTTTTAAGAAAGAAATTGCAGAAGCTAGGCAGAGCTAGTTGCATTTCATCAATGAAGATAATTCCCACTTTTTCTCATTTCCATATTCCAAAATCCTACATGTATTTCTAGGAACCAAACAAACGTTACTGGTATTTATTTTTTTGTTAAACAAAAAATATATTTGATTGAGTACAAGAGGTACCCGTTCCCGTATACAATGAAGTCATAGGTACATTACATAGATGGAGAAAACAAAGATATAACCTCAACCTCTAGCATAAAAGGCAAAGAGGTTGAAATATAGCTACAAATCCACACTCAACAAAAGATCAATTAGGCCAGAGTTGACCCCTGAAGCAGCAAATTCCCACCCACAAGTCAGACCCAAAGTGACACTAACCAACTAATGCAAAAACCAAGATTATGCAGAACCGGACATAACTGCAAAGGCACAATTAGTAATTAAATATTTATAATTGAACCTTCCAATAGAACCGATCTTGGAAAAATGCTAACAAGTATTCTTGGGGTTTAAGCAACCAATAAAAAAAATTTTGTATGGAAAATAATGTATTTATCATTTCGAAAAATGTTACACTTAGTTTTTCAACACAATTTTTTTTTTATGGATTCCTTAACCAATATTCCTAGGACACTCGTTAGCAAGATTTTTTTTCTAATTATAAAACTAGGGTCGTTAATGCTAACCATAGTAAATATCAAAGGATCGATCGAGGGATTGAAGGTTCCCGTGTAGTTATACTATATATGTGATATAAGTAAGCTGAACTATATTGTATTATATATTGTGGAAGTCTACACTTATATTTAAGGTTGTTTGTATACACGTAAATGATTTTAATTAATTGATATAAAAAAAGGATTTAATGTATATGCACTGATAATATAAAAAAAAATTACACAGTCATCTAATCATATATATCTCATCACATAGATATTTATGGAGATATTTTATGAATTAATATAACAAAGTGGAAAAATGGTGAAATGTGATTGAACGTCCGTGTAAAACTTTTTTACACTGACGGAGTATATTTATTAAACTCATAAAAATATCTGTGTTTGTTGAATTCTTAGAAAAAATATATTCAAATCATGCAATTTTTTCCTTCTTGTAATAACAGAGATTAATTATTGGCTCGTGTCTCTTATGAATCTTCCACCATATTATTTTTAATATTGTCCTTAAAATCTTCTGGTGAGCACCAAGTCGTATTGATGACGTACAAGTTATAAAATATAATATACATCGAAGACCATACACAACAAACCCCGTATTTTGCAAGAACACTAAATATACTTTCACAAACGGACGATTTTGTCTTTGCCTGTTTGATTGCAACAGTTGAGACATAGCTAGAGGAAGATTTTTTTATTCTTTTCTTTTTTGGAAAAACAATTATTTACGGTTTGGTTGAATAAGTATCATAGGTTAATCACCACTCTATACGTTGCAAGTTGTTGAGTTAATCAATTTATGCCACGGTTATATATATATTAGTCTACTTATTTAATTTTAAGGCATAAAATATATGTTTGCTGAGGCTTCTTAATGTCTCTATAACTTCAACTCTAAACCGAAAGAAATAGCCAAATTATTTTTATTATATAGATTAACTGATTATGTATGAACAGTTTTCCGATTTGGGGTAATATAAACGTAAAATGGGGTTATGGTTTGTTAGAAAAATGGGGTCTGGTCTGCAACAAAGAAGAAGAAAATAATGGTAATGCGCAATCTCCAAGGCGTGTAAGAACACTAGGCTTTAGGTTCGATACGCCCCCATCAATCTCTCCTCGTAGATTGGATGCAACAGGTAAAACCGGCGAATCCCCTTCAGGATACAATGGAGTAACCTTGGTTTGGTTTGCACACCCTAAACCAAGCGTATCGTCAATGGCAGTTTACAGAACAATAGTCTTCCTAACTCTCTCTGCACACAAGGGAGAAAAGAAGGTGATTTGGAGTGAATAATGGTTGAGAGATTCTGAGTTTTTCGTGTCTCTCTTCTGCATGCAGATGGTTCTATTTATAGACCAACTCATGTCACTTGGTGAAAGAAAGCAACTCTCCAAGTGTTTAACCAACAGTCAATAATAATAGTCAAGTATCATTAATATTCATAACATGACAAAATATATCCGTTAGCCCAGTTGGCCAACGGTCGTGTCCCATTGTCTTTGATAACTGTGTTCGAATCCTCACAACCGCGTTTTCCCAATTTTTAACGTTTTGATAAACATTAAAACATATACGCCGTATAAAATGCTCCACATGAGATTCAAACTACGAACCTCTTGGCTGTAAGGCATGCAACGATGCCACTGAACCAAAGCAACACTTGATGCAAGTTGAAGACATTAATTATATTTAACTGTTATATGAAACCTTAAATAAGGTGCTACATTTAATTTGAAAATCTCTCACAATCCCCCACCATTTTCAAAATAAATCCAAATCCCATTATTCCGGAAATCGCATGCTTTCAGACAAAGTTATCTTGGCGATTTGAACCTTTGCTTAGTAAGCCATGGGTTTCACTTATCCCCGAATAATTTGGTAGACAAGCTTTGAACCAAATATTCATTAGTACAAGCGTGCATGACTTACACATGAAATCTCGGTACCATTGAACGACGTGGTAGTGTGACACATTTGGTAAGGCCTTGTGTCGTGTATCCTTTTCATGAGAGCTTACAGAGTCAAGCCCAACTCTAAGAAGCGGCCCCACTTCACTCTCATATAGGTGGACTTTACCAAAAGCACCCCCATAAGTTGGGGCACCTCAGCACACATATGCTATAGGTTCATTAAGAGCAAAAGCTCACCCTTTTCCTTTGGTCCTTATGGTATCCAAGTACTTTTAAACCTTGGGATGTATCTATTCGTCAAGTACTTGCAATCACTCTCATAGTGTACTTTGGCCATATTGAACTCAAGACTTGATGCTGCTCAAGTGTGAGTTGGGTTTCCACCATTGGTGATCGTGTAGATATGGGCTTGATTCCCATCCCTAATGATGTTTTTCAACATCATATCACTTGTCAGTCCTTTCGTCAAAGGATGCAAGATTTCTTTCCGTCTTATAAAGACCTGGATATTACTCCATTTGCAATTAGTTCCTCGACATAACTATGTCTTAGCCCAATGTTCCTGGACTTTCCATTATAAACCTGGCTATATGCCCTTGATAGTGTTTACTGACTATCCCATTGTATGGATACTGGCGCCATTAAAATTAGTATCTCATACAACAAATTTCTAACCCATTCGATCTCTTTATTACTGCTGCCAATGCTATGAATTCTGTAGCCATGGTGGAACCGGCAATGCCGTCTTATTTCTTGAAACCCCAAGAAATAGAACCCCCACCATTTGTGAAGACTCAACTGCTTATTGAAGCATGATCTTCTTGTATAAGTCACCCAACTAGCATCCATGTAACCTTCTAATACCGAAGGATACCCATTATAGTTTAAATTTTAAACTATAGTTCATTGTCCCTCTCAAGTATTTCAATACTCTTCGGACAACATGCCAGTGGTCTTTGCTTGGATTACCTGTATACCTACTTAGTCTCCCTACAACATATGCAATGTTTACCCGGGTACATGTCATGGCATATATAAACATCCAATTACTTTGAAGTATTCAAGTTGTGCTACTAAACTACCTTTATTTGGTACTAAATTAATGCTATGATCATATGGAGTAGTGATAGGTTAACAATCAAAGTGATTAAATTTCTTTAATACCTTTTTTACATAGTGAGATAGGGGTAAACCTACATTCTCACCATCTCTTATTATTCTAATTCCTAGAATCACATCAGCTACCACTAAGTCTTTCATATGAAAATCTCTAGATAAGAAACTCTTAGTTTCTTCTACCACCTAGACCAGTACCAAATAACAACACATCATTAACACACAAACAAATCATGACCCCTTTTCCACTATTGAATTTACTATAAATACACTTGCTGGATTCATTCATTTAATATTCACTATCTAGCACAACTTGATCAAACTTTTGATGTCATTTCTTAGGAGCCTTTTCTAGTCCATACTATGACTTTTTCAATCTACACACTTTCTTTTCTAGACTATTCATCACAAACCCCTCAGGTTGTGTCATACACACCTCTTCATCTAATTCCTCATTTAGGAATGGTATTTTCACATCCAATTGATGGATGACAAACTTATAGATGGATCCCAGTTCTAATAGCACTCTAATTGAAACAATTCTTGCCATAGGTGCATATGTATCAAAATAGACAATACCCTCCTTTTGTGTAAATCCGTTAGAAATTAGTCTTGCCTTAAACTTATCTATGGTTCCATCTACCTTTATTTTCCTTTTGAAAACCCATTTACAACCTATTGTTGTGGAACCAGGTGGGAGGTCTACTAATTTCCAAATTTTATTCCCCATTTATTGAGTCCATTTCTTCTAGTATAACTCCCTTCTAGAAAGTGACTTCTTGAGACTTTAATGTCTCTTAAAATATTTTTGGATCACTTTCTATATTCTAATAGATTGGCCCATAACTGTCTATGGACTCTCTTGTTCCTTCAACAAGGAACATGAAAAAGTTTGGTCTGTACGTTTTCTCTTTTCTAGGTCTCTGAATCCTTCTAAGTTCCGAACCTTCCAAAGTATCTTTATTAGATACATTGATTTGCGGATTATGTTCATTCCTATGAACATTATCACCATGACTTGGAGTTGAGTTAAACCTATCTTTTGAAAGATTGTATACTAGACTCACTTACTGTATTTACAGGATATGAGTCATTGGATTCGATAACCATGAATCTATATGCTTTGCTATTTTTAGCATAGCCCAGGAACACACATTCAATTCACCTTTCACTTAATTTCTTTATTTTGGTTCAAGAACTTCTATTATTGCCCAACAACCACAAACTATGAAATAGTTGAGATTTGGCTTTCTATAATTCAAGAGCTCATATTGGGTTATCATGTTCATTTTGTTTGGAACTATAACTAACTAACAAGTCTTCAACATGGCTTCTCCCCAATATCATTTTGCTAGACCATAATAGGATACCATGATTTTTATCATTTCTTTTAATATCCTATTTTCATCTTCAACTAATATTAATTTGTTATGGGGAATAAGATGCAGTTGTTTGGACAACTATTCCAGTAGACTCAAACTAACTAGGGTTATAAAATTCTCCTATTCTTATAACTCCTAAAAGCATTTAATAAATGCCATATGACAAACAATTTCAATTTACCCACACTATATAATAACATATATAAGCATAAAAATTTATGGGTAATTGAGAGTACTCTTATAATCTAACATTTATTTTCCTTTATTTTGTTGACTAATAACTCAATCATAATTATAATTATATATATATATATATATATATATTGATTTCGTTTTGACAAAAAATGCAAAGAAAATGTTCAAAATAACAGAACTTGTGAATCGAACTCGTGAGATGTACGTCTGTGAACAGGTGCGTCTACCACTAGACCAACACATCGATTCATGCCAATTTCCAACCATCATTTTTAATTAAAGCAAAGAAACGTTCGGGTACCACACCTAACCCAACCGGGTCAACCAGATCCACGTTGAAGAAATTTGGGTTCACACGACCCATTCATGAGCCAAAGCGATTTTTAGCCATTTTTATCAACCCAAAATTTAACATATTTCATTGTCTCTGTATCTTGGATTCATGTCTAAACACGTTCTAAAATAAAACTATATAATTGTTTAGAAAACAAATAACACAATGACCCAAAGTCATTTTTGGTTTTCAATAACAATCCTCCATGAATATTCATGTCCAACTTAACAACTTAGAACACTTCAAAAATTAATTGGTTCTTACATGGATCAAATCCACTAATGCATGCACATGATATAATCATTCATATATTAGACAATTCTATCAAAATAGAGCAACATTGCATGCATAATAAACCAAACATATTCATGTTCATCAAAATTCACATACTTGATTTTATTCTAAATCATGCATTTAAGGCTCTAACATCATATGTTAATTTTAACATAAACAAACAATGAATTTAGGATTGTACACACATGTATTTAGAATACCAAGTATAACATAGCCATTAAAAGTAATTGTGTACCTTTCACCATTGTCACAAATAAAATATTTTGATGAAGTCTAGGAGTACTCATCTCTTCTTGTTCTAAAAAGGCCATGCATCACTTTCTTCCAACGAACAAAGTTTTCACCCTTAAACCTCTCCACTTTGACAATGTCAAAATGTCATCTCCCTCAATGTTGCAACCATTATTATAAATCGAAAATCGAACCTAAAGATTATTAGAAAAATGGGGTCTGGTCTGCAACAAAGAAGAAGAAAATAATGGTAATGCGCAATCTCCAAGGCGTATAAGAACACTAGGCTTTAGGTTCGATACGCCCCCACCAATCTCTTCTCGTAGATTGGATGCAACAGGTAAAACCGGCGAATCCCCTTCAGGATACAATGGAGTAACCTTGGTTTGGTTTGCACACCCTAAACCAAGCGTATCGTCAATGGCGGTTTACAGAACAATAGTCTTCCTAACTCTCTCTGCGCACAAGGGAGAAAAGAAGGTGATTTGGAGTGAATAATGGTTGAGAGATTCTGAGTTTTTCGTGTCTCTCTTCTGCATGCAGATGGTTCTATTTATAGACCAACTCATGTCACTTTGTGAAAGAAAGCAACTCTCCAAGTGTTTAACCACCAGTCAAATATAACAGTCAAGTATCATTAATATTCATAACATGACAAAATATACCCGTTAGCCCAGTTGGTCAGCGGTCGTGTCCCATTGCCTTTGATAATCGTGTTCGAATCCTTAAGGCATGCAACGAACCTCTTGACGGTAAGGCATGCAACGATGCCACTGAACCAAAGCAACACTTGATGCAAGTTGAAGATATTAATTATATTTAACTGTTATATGAAACCTTAAATAAGATATTACCTTTAATTTGAAAATCTCTCACATGGTTAACAACAGACGGGCGTACTCATATATGAGCTGATACTAGTTTTGCATGGTAACATTGTCACCACATTTTCACATGGCAAAATAGCATACGCACGCATCCTAACGGCTTGTATTATTAAGAGAAAATTGATAACTCCTTTCCTTTGGCACCAACGTGGAAACTTGTCTTTCAAAAAAACATTAAACCATATATCAAACATTACCTTGATTATAATTTTTTTTTTATTCTTCTCAATCGAAGTCCTTAAATAATTTGGCAGGAAAGCATCATAAATTTGTGGAGAGAGAAAGAGGGAGATATATATATATAATGGGTGTTGCTACGGTGCACCACCCACATTTTACACCACCCATTACTCTCTCGTCTACCCAAAAAAATGCCACTTTGACCAAAATTAAATAAGTGAAAGATTATATGAAAACTCTCAATTTTGGTCAAAATTAGTATGTACTTGTATTTGGTCAAAATACAATTTCATCATTTTGTGATGATGATAGGCTCCTATTGTTGAATTTTTTACTGCCTATAAAGCAATGAACTGCAGTGGTAGAGGTGGTGGGTATATTTCAAATGCAATGATTGATACCAAAATTAGTAACATATTGATAGGCTAAATTTGAAATGTTGGGTTTGTAATTTATTGCAACTTCTAGACTTCTTTTTTGGTCACCGAATGTGCAGCAAAATAGTCCTGCTAAAAATGCCAAAGAATAGAGAATGGACTAGATTGATGACCAAAAGCATTAACAATTGCCCTAATTAAGAAAGAATGAAAATGATACCAGGGCATACCATAAAGGATTTGGGATGTTAGGGAAGAAAATTTTGGAAATTGATCTTCCTTATCAACCAAATAATGGATTCTCTGTCATTAATTAAATATCATATCAGTTTTCAAAATTTTGACAGTAAAAACCTGGAAATAATAATTGAGCAAATGCAGGGAATATGAAACTCGGACATAGTGAACCTTTTGATCTTGAGAGTAGGATGGTAAGTTGTTCTGCTTGTGCCAAATACCCCAGCCTTCAATAGCATCTTCAAGGTAGCCAGTAGATATATGATGTATCATATGAAAACTAGGTCACTCCTGCAACAACATACAGGCATAATAAGCAAATTAAGATCTAAAACAAGAAGAACTAGTGTGTTTGGTTTCTAGTTGGAAAGGTATCAAACTAGCATTTGGGCAAAAGCTACTAGTGATTCTAGTTAGTAGCACTCTTGGTAAAAGTTGAAGATTGGAAAAGGAATTTGAAAGTAAAAATGCAACTGAAAAGGATAGCATATATACCAAGATTTTGAAGTTATTGTAATGAGCCCTTCAAAACTCTGAAAATTAGTATGTACTTGTATTTGGTCAAACTTTTATGTGAAAGATTATATGAAAACTCTCAATTTTAAGCTACGAAAGCCTTAATTAGTTTCCTATTTGAGATTCGATATTAATGAGCATGCGTACCTTCTCAGGGCACGCATGCTCATTCAATATTTTGGATGTGCTTGAAGGATTCTTGAAGTTTGAGGTTTTTCTTTAATTCTGCCTTAAGGCCAAGGTCTTAGATAATGAAGGATTAAGTATAGGGTTAGATAAAATGAAGGGTGTGGCACAATTTGCCAGGCACATGACGTGCCGTCATCATTCAAACATTATTCACATTAATTAGAAAACAGCTCTGTACACAATATTATAAAAGCAACTCTGGTTTTCTACTCATTTGTTTCACTAGGCAATGGAGCTTTCCAGAAATAGTTGTTGATGACCATCCTTACTAGGTTATCTAGGCATTTTCAGTAGGAAAAGTCTTCTCTATGACCATCCTTCAAAACGACGTAAAAGCATCTGCTTTCCTGAAAACTACTATGTTTGCTAATCTGTAAAGTTGCATGTGAAGTTGTATTTCTTTGTTCTATTTTAACATGCTAGTATGCTACATGGATCTTTCCATCTTTTCTTATTATCACTTGATGAAGTTTAGACATATGACTTGTTTTCCTTATCGTTTTATCAGAAAATGGATCCGACTAAATGTTTTGAGACAGCCATCCATATAGACCAGGTACATTATCTCATCAACTTAAGAATAACGATCGGATTCACGTAATGATGGTTAAGGCATAAACTAATCATTACTAAATTGTTCTTGTGTATTTGCAGGATTTGATTTCAATCCCGCGATCATTCTACCGTCGTTGGGGATAAGAAATACCGCGTGTTGTGACTATTGAAGACAAAAGCGGAAATTTGTTCAATGGGAATATAGTAATCCATGAGGATCGCCCATATTTTGCAATAGATACAAATGGTATCAGGGAGTTGTATTTGTTGTCCACTGGTGCATTGGCAAAGTTTAAGTACCTTGGGGGTTCTCGCTTCTACTTGTTCATCCCTTTGGAAGATTGATGAGTTTTGATATTTTCATTAGTACTTATTGATTGTGGTGTGTTTTTATGTTTTGATCGTTAATTAGTACATTATTAATTTTTTTTTATAAACAATTATTAAACTTGCGTTAATTAATGTATATGTTTTCTTGATCATATTGACTGTGGTGTTTTGGATCGTTAGTACATCATATTTACGTTTTCTATTTATTCAAAAAAATATTGGTGTATTTTGTTTATATCAGAAATTAAAAATCAATGGGGTAATAGTTGAAAAACAAAATTTGGTCGGTAGGATTAAGTTACAGGAAAATTTTTTAAAAAAAAATTCAAAATTTGCGACCGAAATAGCGACCGAATATCGGTCACCAAATTCGGTTATCTGAGCATGCGACCAACTATTTTACAAATTTGGTCGCTAAATATTTAGCGACCAGGGTTTCTGCTACCCCCTTAATTCGGTCGCTACACAGTATAGCAACCGAATTATCATGTTTAGCGACCGAAATCTTCGGTCGCTAAATAGTTTTTTTTTTGTAGTGGTCGTTGATGGTTTTGACCGAAATGGCACACGTTCATAATGAAAAGGGAAAATGGGGTATCGTGGGTTTCGCAGGATTTTTGGCTCGTGGGTTTTGGGGTTGTAAAATGCAAATGCATTAAAATTAAAAATAAAAATTACACAAAAAGTAAAAAAAAAAAAAAACTATTGCCTAATATGTCAACAATGTAAAAATTGTTACTTAATATAGATAAACAACAGTTTTATGTTTTATTCTTAAAAAACATATGAAATACATATAGTATTGTCAACGGCCAAAAAATTGTTGCTTATTCCATATTTTAGGAACAGTTTTTCAACCGTTGGCAAGATTAGTGTTACCTAAAGTCAAAAATGTTGTAGTGAAACACAGATCTAAAACGGCGAAGGAAAACTTTAAATGGGAAGAGACCTCAGAGCTAGCAGAGTCGCTAGAGTTTGGGATGAGGTGAGATGAGAATTGAAGTGTCGAATGAAATGAACACATCTTCACTTATTAGGTTTAACACTCCCTGGATCTGGAATGAACACAGAACGACGTTGTAGGTGTAAAAAACATGCATCTGGTTGTATAGATCGGTTTGGTACAGATGGCCCGGATTTTACCCAAACCGAACCCCCTCAAGACAATCTGCATGAGATTGAATTTCTGACCCGCTGACCCGCAAACCCGGAAAGATCCTCCCGTTTGATTTGTCCCTCTTCCGGGTTGTTCGAGTGCGAGTCGGTATGGATATTTTGTCCTCCCTTACCTTGTACATACTAGACCTCAATACATGCTTGGAACATATAAAAAGAATATGCTTAATTACACTTTTGGTCCCCTTGCTACTTGTCATTTGAAATTTTGGTTTCTATGTTTTTTTAGCATATTTGGTCCCCCATTTTTTCAATATTACAAATTCGGTCTTTATGTCTGATGTCTGTCAATTTTTCAATGATTAATATAGAAAAATCACTGCTTTAAGCGCATAGAACTTTTAGTTAAACTTCTGTAAAAAATGACCATGTGGTGAGACTAAAAAATGGTCTCATAAAAGAGGAATGAAACCGATAAAAGGTATGAAGGAAACAATGAATCATGTCGAAGCGGAGAGGCAAAGGAAGGAGAAGTTCAACCAAAGATTCTATGCGCTTAGAGCAGTGGTTCCTCTTTGTTAATCATTGAAAAAATTGATGAAAGGGTACACCAAGAATGAGATATGGATGGGACCAGGGGCAGATCCACATTGTCCCTAGTGTGGGCATGTGCACCCACTCACTTTCTTAATTTTTTTTTTAAATACCTTATATATTTTAATTTGCACCCCATATTTGAAATAATTGCACCCATGTCATTGCCTTTTTTTCGATCATTTCTTTCTCTTGATGATGGTTAATTACAAATATTAATAGGTTAATATTTTAATATGCCCAAATTCGAGGATTTTGTGACAACTATGTTATTTCACCAAATTGATTGGTTAAACATAATATTAAATGTATTAATTTTTTTAATGGATTAAATTAGTATATATTATTAGTGTAAAAAATTATACACTGACATCCAGTAACATTTTGACAAATGTAACAAGCGTGTTTTTTTAATAACAAAAAAAGAGAAATAATTAACAATAATGTTGATTTGTCAAAATATAATTAGATGTCATGGTTAAAATCCCTTACAGTGACAATGTAGAGAAATTAAACTCTTTTTCAATTGCAGGATATAATGGGAAAAAATTTTAAGAGGAAATTGCCATCAAATGAACAACAATCTTCAGGAAAAAAATTGATATGAAATTACCAACAAATGAGCAACAATTATTATTAATTTTAAAAAAAATAAATTGCTCCCACTGACTCAGGGTCCTGGATCCGCGATTAGGTGGGACCCACTAATATTAATTACCCTCTACTCTATTTCTTTGTCAATCCAAACGGGAGAGTTTTGTAATGGCTCCTCTATTTCTCTCTTCCCTCGTTCTTTCTCTTCAAATACATCCATACCAAACAAGCTTTAACACCATTTTTTTTGAAAGATAAAAAAAACTACAGGATGATAATTAAATGCAAGTAAAAGAAGGCGAAACATAAAAAACACCTGTAAAAATAAAAGGGTACACCAAAAAGGAAAATGAACATGACCATCGTGACAGTGCCAAACCTTAAAGTGGTTGGGCGAGTTATGGTGGTACATTTTTGGTGAAAGGTGACTGAACTGGTTGCAAACGGTTTTACACAATACGCAACTCTATTAGTCCTTTTACACAATAGTATGCACAAAACTTTTTAATATATTTCAATCAAATGAAATGGAATGTTTCATCTTCCTCGACCGACGACGCAATCGGTTCCACCGTCACGTCCTTTACATAACTCATTAGTTAGGCGCCCATAGAAAATGTTTCTCTCTTCATTTGTGCTGCCTATCGAACACCACTTACAGGCTTCTTTGTATATCATTGGACTTTGCCGATGAATCTATATTGTTCAAAGAGTTCATGGGGGATCAGGTCGGGTGCACGTTGCGGACTCGTGTTCAATTATTAATTGAGTTTCGGAATATTTGAGTTTATGGTTAAAACCCATATTTTAAATTGAACCTACCTCTTTTGATTTTCAAGAGTACACTTTTGGTGTTTAATTGTTTTCAAAGTTTTCCTTCGAAACCATTAACTAGAAAAGGAGTTCAGTTTTAATAAAAGGAAATTGAAATTTTTTAGATTAATTGTTAGGAAGATGGTAGATACAGTTGCTTTAGAAGAGGCTTCATATAATATATATGCAATCATACAGTTACTCAAATTTAGTTGAGATGAAGTCACCGAAACTTGGTGTGGTGTTGTCAACTGGACCCGGGCAACAGGTGCCAAGTATTCGATCTCAACTATATACAGTTATACACATCATTTTCTTACAGAACCAATGGTAGAAAATACAGAGACCATACACCGGCAACATGATCAATTTAAGGAATGCACAGTAAACAGCACCAAACGGTTATGGGTGCTTTTCAGACCCTATTTCTCCCACACAAACCTAACTTGTCTGTTTTGCCCATCCACTCACACGTGCCATCGATCCACTTCGTGTAGCATTCCTTCTTTCTAAAATTTCTCTTTCCCCATCTTACTTCACTTGGTCTATTGATGAATTTGTAGCGCCTGAGATGACCTAAATGACCTTACCAACTAAGGGGGCTCAGCTCCATCGGCAATGATTGTCCAGGGCATTATGGTCATCTCAACATATCGGAAAAGATGATAGTAGTTTGGATGATTGAGATGACTTTGTACTCACCTTATCTTTATTTTATTCCGTAGTTTGCGTTGGTATCCAAAGGACGTATGCAAATGACAATAAAAGCCAATACTTGGCCACGGCACTGTGGTCATTTCTCAACACCATATATGTTGTTAAACATAGGAGGGTTTGATTGATAACTAAACACAAACTAGTTTCGTATAATGATCAATTCCTCTGTATTTGTGTATTTCTCTTCAATGAAATGATCCACTTATATATAATTTTGACAAAAAAAAAATGATAGTATACAAATCCATGGGATGTAGTCCCTCTATAATGAGTTTGAGGGTAAAATAAATAAATAAATATATATATATATATATATATCCTTAATAGTTAAAGTAAATTAAGATTTTAATATACTTTAATTTTTTTTTACTTTCTTTTCAATATACTTTAACTAATTAAGAATTGATAAACTTTTACTTATCCATTTTTCGTTTAAGCTCATTTTGAAGGAACTTTTTCAAAATCCATATAGTTGGTTAAATTTTAGTAATCGCCATTTTGCCGAAAACGTCAGTTTGGATTCCCTTGCTTTGACTTGTAATTCCAACCATTGTTATGTTCGTAATATTTGTTTAGAGTACTATACAAGTAACTATCGTCATGAACAATTTTTTTAGTACAATTTATTACTATAACAATTTGAAGAATATTAATACAGAAAATTTTCAGGTAAGCACAGATTATATAAAATTTATTGAATATTATCTAATATGTTTAAAAATATTTTTTATATATATAAATAGGTCTATTTTTATTAAAAAATGTGTATGATAAATAGCGTCTAACTTTTGTCAAAAAAAAAAAAAACATTTGTCAAAAAAAGATAAATAGCGTCTAACTAATAATGGCTAGCAATATAAAGATAAAAAAAAGGTATATATAAAGACATTATTGGTGGGGGGAAAAAACTAAAGGAAGAGGTGAAGAGGAAGAAATAAGAATAGCGACCTGGTTCCCTTCCCTCTCTCTTCCCTCTATCACTCTCTCTGTTTATATCAGTGTTCCAACCCAAGCCTCGATTCTTAATTTTATATTTTGTATTCGATATTTTTCGAGAAGGTGATTGGAAGAGTTAACACTTACCGCGAAGAGCAACAAAGGGAAAGAAAAGGAGAGAAAGAGACGACAAGCGACAACAAAGAGAGAGAGTGTGTGAGTGTGCGAGAGAGAAGGGAATTGTTGAAGAAGCTTTCAAAATCACACAGAAGGGAAAACGATGTCTAAGAACTTTACACCCTTTTAAACTCTGCAGCTCTAAGAGGTACATCATACATGTATGTGCCTACTGTATATTTATACACATGGTGAGATGAGCAAAGCTGAAAATGATAAAAAAGCAAAATTTAACATTTAGAATTAGATAAGATAAAGGAGACGGGGCCTAGACCTTGTTTCTTTACACTCTTTCTCTTTCGATCACTCACTCAATATATATAATATATATCCATCTACTCTTTCTTTCACTTTTTTTTTCTTCTATTTCTTTCCTGAATCATATATATAATTGACTTCAATTACACGATGGTGGGTAGTGTTTGTTGGATATGCTTATTCTCCTTATTACTGATCAATAATTCAATTATTGGACAGTGGTAATAATAAGGTGAGGGGGGTAAAGAAAAAGGAGATGATGATGATGATGATAAGGAAGAGGAGCAAGCAGAATTTAATATGGGAATAGCAACACCACCACCACTTCCAACCATTCTCTCTCACTCAAAGACACACCATTCGTTTTCGATCTTCGAGGACAAGCCAGGTGATTCTTGCTCCAATTCTATGTCCCAAGATTATCAACAAGGAATCTTCACCTTCTCCAATAATGGGTTCGAGAGATCCACGGTGACCCATCATCAAGAGCAGCAGCAGCATCAGATCCGGAGGGACAAGGTGAGGTTGCAACAAGGCTTTGACGCCGCGGCACCGCCATTAGTTGGGATAGAAGAAGAAGAACCGGGAGGGCTCCCAGTTTATCAAGAAACCTCAGGGATGATGCTGTCAGAGATGTTTAATTTCCCTCCTTCGGTGGCGGCCGGCACCACCGCCTCTGGATTGTTGGAAGAGCAGCCCATGACGGCGACGTTTCGGTCACCGAGGCCACAAGTAGTGGCCAGTGGCAGCGAGTGGTATGGAAGCAGACAAGGTATAATAACTGGGTTGGGACCGTTGGGGGATTCAAAGAATCATCATCCTCAGATTTCAACCATTAATGCAGACTCAGCTGCTGCCATGCAACTTTTTCTCATGAACCCGCATACAAGATCTCCTTCTCCTCCTCATCATCATAACCACGCAACTCCTAATTCAACATCTTCCACACTCCACATGTTGCTTCCAAGCCCTTCCTCCAATTCCCTTCAAGGTTTCAGTTCAGGTCATGCAGGAGGGTCTTTTGGTCAATTCACATGGGTTCCTGATCACAGTACTCAAGAAGGAGGTACCACTGGCCCCCCAGCTGAGATTGGTGGCGTTGTGGAAGGCCAAGGTCTTTCTTTATCACTGTCCTCTTCGTTGCAGCACTTGGAAGCTGCAAAAGCTGAAGAATTGAGGATAGGGGATAGTGGTTTTCTATATTACAATCAAGGACCTGGACCTGGAGGTCCTTCTTCTTCAGCTCAGTATCCATACAAGAACCTTGGTAGCAGTCATCACCAGCAGGCATTGCATTTACAAGGTGCCATGGTACACAACCACCAGGGACAACATGTTGGGTTTGGAACATCGTTAAGTACAGCAAATGTTCTGAGAAACTCCAAATATGTTAAAGCTGCTCAAGAATTGCTTGAAGAGTTTTGCAGTGTTGGGAGGGGTCAGTTTAAGAAGAACAAGTTCGGTAGACAGAACTCAAACCCTAATAATTCAAACCCCGGTGGTGGCGGCGCTGCTTCTTCATCTTCAACAAAAGATCCTCCTGCTGCTGCTACTTTGTCAGCGGCAGATAGGATTGAGCATCAGAGAAGGAAGGTCAAACTTCTATCAATGCTTGATGAGGCATGTAATCTCTCTCACCCTCTCTCATCATTCAAGAGTCAAGCTCCCCCAATATCTTTTTTCTTCTAATTTATTTAGTCCATTAATGGTTACATTATTCTATTATTTATCTTTTTTATTAACAATTGGGATAATAAAACACACGGTTCTCCGGCCGGTATCTTTGAATTATGAATTTTTTAATCTCAGAAAGGAAAAAGCCGGCTGGTATAGTTATAGTAGTAGGGTTCCATTGCATAGGATCAGTTGGTAGGGATTTGTTCCTTATTTTTAATAGAAACCCTTTTTTTTAATCTTTTGATTTGATTGGTGGGGAAATCTTATAGTATTTTGGGTTTCTTAGTTTGGTGAAAACCATGAGACTAACCTATTAGGAGAATACGTCCATCAAGAAGCGACGTTCCTTCTGATTGTTGAGAAAGACCCCAACAGAAGCAAGAAACGCACTCACTCACCATATCTATATCACGTACCAAGTTGTTATCAATGCCCACTTCCACCTTACAGATCCATACCCATCATAGTAATATTGCAGTGGAAGCCATTGTTATCATATCTCAGTTGACCAGAAAGGGATCCAGAGAGCTTTTTCTTTTTTTAATGCTTTTTTTATTATTATTTTATAAAAAAAATTAGTGTAGAGTGCGGATAATAAACCCAAGGATATTTTTTTTATTCTTGTTAACAATTTGTATTTCAATGCATCCCCTATATCATTGGATTCACACATTTATATATATATTTTTCCCAGATGTAACTATGTTATTTTTTCACTAAATTCAAGTACTTAAATAAGAACATCATTTTCTACCTCGTCCACGCCATCCAATATTTCAAAATCATAAACTAAAATATGCAAGTCTTCGTTTTTCACTATCTGCATGAGTTAATTCCCATATATCTTATTAATTACACTAGACTAGACTATCTATATTTATTTAATTTGACATATATGTGTGTGTGTTGCAATGTTGCTTTCCTTGATTAATACTAATAAGTTGGTTCGTCCACCTTTTCACAAACCGCAATGGATGAGTAAATAGGAACATGCATGTAACTAACTTTCTTTGAGTTTTTCAGGTGGACCGGAGATACAACCACTACTGTGAACAAATGCAAATGGTAGTGAACTCATTTGACCTGGTGATGGGTTTTGGGGCGGCAGTTCCATACACAGCACTGGCTCAGAAAGCAATGTCTCGGCATTTCCGGTGTCTGAAGGATGCGATAACAGCGCAGCTGAAGCAAAGTTGTGAGGTGCTGGGAGAGAAAGATGGGGCAGGGGCGTCAGGTTTGACCAAAGGAGAGACCCCAAGGCTTAAAATGCTTGAGCAAAGCCTAAGACAACAGAGAGCCTTCCATCAAATGGGGATGATGGAACAGGAAGCTTGGAGACCACAGAGAGGGTTGCCTGAACGATCTGTCAACATTTTGAGAGCCTGGCTTTTCGAGCATTTTCTCCACCCGTACGTCTTTGCTTTCCACTCTCTCTCTCTCATTATTAATTACGTATATTTATTATAATTATTTAATTATTTATTGATTAATAGATGACTTAAATATCTTTTGGGTCATGTTAACGAATACTTTTAGGACATTATTCAAGGAATTAAGAAAATTTAATTTTTATTGGAATAACATGTTTACTTTGTTTCCAAATTCTTATTTTTATTTACTGTTTTAAAAATAATTACAAAACTATCACCATGTTTTCATTCTGTTTCCTCTTTTCAAATATTTATACAGAAAACCGTCAAAACTGAAAAAAATTGTTTTCTGTGTTTCTTCTACAAATTTTTGAAAATAAAAAACAAAATAAAAATAAGATGACAGTTTTGTAATTATTTCTACAAAAAAGAAATGAAAAATTGAAACCGAAAAGAATTTTACTATTTCAAATATTAAATTCATTAGCATTCTCCATATCTTTTTAGTCATTCAAAATATACTAATGTTTGATTTTAGTGCCGGACGATTTAAAATGTATTTTTTTAACCTCTTATTTCTTAAATTGTGTCTCTCGTGAACTTCTCATGAACTGATTTAAATATATATTTAGTCCTCCAAAATGTATAAGAGAGGATCACCATGGACACATTTCAGAAAACAGATAACCAAAATGATATTTGTTAAATTTTAGTGATGGAAACCAAACGTTAATAAATTTTGAAGGGAAAAAAACATATTTAATTAAGTCTTAATTGATTTATGAAATATATTTTTTTAGCTTCAAGATAGAAATGCACGTATCCTTAAAAATATTTTAATATTGTATTTAGAAAACATTTTATTAATAGTATTGACCTTACCTATGATATAAGTTACACCTGGAAGTACTGAACAAGATCTTTGGATAATATACCATAATGATCCATATGATCCGAAAAAATATAAAAAGGATTACACACAACACGATGTATAATGTGATCATTATTAACAAGAAAAAAGCAGCAGGGCTTGAGTTAATTAAAAAAGAGAAAAAGAAAGGAGTGGCAGAAGGGAAAGAGAGAATCTAAAAGGCGATTATTTATGTGTGCCGTATGCATATATGATCGATCGATCGATCGTTTAGAGCAACAGTAGTAATGCAGTAAAATTGCAGTGTCCTTGTATGTTGTCTTCACCAGCAAAAAAGGTGTAAAGATACATATAGTATCACTGCTTTAACTAAAATTTCTTGGTATCTTTCTCTGATCACTTTCAATATCTCTATTAGAAAAACACAAACGCATAATTAGTTTAACTGATTAAAGGGAGGTGGGGGGATAAAGTAGTAGAGACAGTGGTCAGTGTGTACAGTGATCCACTTTACTTCTGCAATGGCAGCTAGGACATAGTTCTTTCTTTCTTTCTTTTGCTTAGATTCTCACGCCCATGAAGGGAAAGAAAGAAAGGTTTGAAACTGAGCTTGGGGTGCAGAAAGCTGGGTGTCTCTTTATACGGTTAAGGCAAGGACTCTGATGTCATTTTCTGGTCTCTTTCTCAGGTATCCAAGCGATGCAGATAAGCATCTGTTGGCACGACAGACTGGGCTATCGAGAAATCAGGTTCGTCCCCTCCAATCTTAGCTTTCCACAATACAATACATAGAGACAAATATTAGCTTGCTTCTCTTTCTCTGTGATTAATTAATTACCCGCACGGCCCACATCGACAAAGACCAGTTACAATATACTATACCAAAAAAGTAAAAAGAAAAAGGAACCCATGGATGTGGTCACGGAACCAAAATAAGGGACCAGCAGTAAGTTCAGATGCAACTTACATCATTTTGGGTTTTGATTTCTCTGTCTTTCTCTAAAGTGCCAACGTGGGTGGGTGTTATTATTTTTCACCTCCTGCCCTTTTTTTTTTTGGTTTCACTAGAAAAGAAAAAAATTCTTGAAAAAATATTGATTTTTTTTTTCTAGTTTTAATGTATAATATACTTTGGCACCTTTTCCTCCATGACATAAATTCTGAAATTAAAATAGCAGACGTAAGTACAGAAGCAATGAGACATGTTGCTGTTTTCGAATCGCGCCCACTTTCCCTGTCGCTTCTTTTTTTCTCTGTCATATCAATTGGCTTCACCCAACTACACCATAGAATAAATATGGGAAATAAATGTGTTCTTTACAGCAAGGATATCCTATCTCCTTTTAGGTGTAAAATATCATGTTTCGATCAATCATATCCTATTAAAATTTGTTGTGATTTTTAAGAGTTATCATAAGTGGGATTGGTCGGGACAAGATATATTAAAATGGGCTTCATCCTTATTTAATATATTATATCATGTCCTTACCAATAATATTCTATTACATCACTTAAAATTTTATACAATGTTAGAAAGGTATAATATGTGAAAAAATATTGATAGAACAACAGTATGAGACATATAATTGATTATTCTCATAAGTTATGTATTATTTGTATATTATTTTCTATTTCTGTTTTTTTTATAAAATTTTCTATTTCTGTTATTCTTCATAAATAATAAAATAAAATATGCAAAGATAATACCCAAAAATCAGTTTCCTATTTTCAATAATCAGTTTTCTTCTGCAGAATCATCTTAATCTTTTCTTCAAATGTGCAAATTATGCATTGATTGTGTACTTGTATTTTTCCGACAGACCAAAATCCAAAAGCTTTCGTACGTGCTATATACAATACATGAATACTTTTTTTTATAGGCAAATATTAGTAGTTAGTTGTTATGTTAATTTCTTTCTCATTTGTCAACGTTTGAACCGTGAACCTCTTGCTTCTCTGATTTCTTGAACTCTTAGCTCAAACACTTGAGCTACCCAGCCCCAACAATACATGAGTACATGATATTATTGAGGAGTTTTGTTCTTTGAATATTTAAAATATAATATTTAGATTATATTTTATTCATATTTATATGCAATATATTTATTTAAATTTATCACATAATATAAGATAAAACTCAATCTGCCTGATTGTATATAGTTGGAGCATCCGTTGATAATATTCAATCATATTTATACGTAAATATGATATTTATTTATTTTGGTGTCACATTTTAGATGAATAAAACAATTTTTATTATTAAGTGATAGCACAAAAGTTTTTTTTAAAAAAAACCTATTAATTTTCTAAGCCTTGTTTTCCTGCATCATGTAATGGTCATTGGTCGGTGATACGGGAGAGGAATAGACTCCTTTTAAGGTTACAATGCACTGTCCCTTCTAACAAGAAACTGCTGATGAATAGTTCCATATGTTGGCATGTAATCACATTTATCATTTTAATCTGTCATTTCGCTGTCCTTTGTGTCACACCACAGAAGAAGATACCTCGGTGCCTAATCACAGTTTAGCACGGAAAACACAAAAATAATGATTAATCAAGTCAGAAAGGAAGTTTTTCCTTTTTCCTCTTTTTTCTTGTTCTAATAATAATTTTGAACGATTAAACGGGAATTAAATCAAAGTAGATTCTCTCATTCCATCATGCCTATCTGCAGCAAGGAAAATGAGAGTGTGGAATGAAAGAGAAAAGGGGGGGGGGGGATTGGGAAATGAAAAGGAAAGAGAGAAAAAAAAAAGAAAGATGAAGAGGATGGAGAGGAGATAGAGAGAATCCAAACCCAAATGATATATGTACGTACTTTCAATATCGAAGAAATAATGAACTATGTCAATGTTTATTATTTATCCCGTGTTGTCCATGTTATATACTACTATTAATGCAAATCAATGCATCCTTTCTAGGTGTTGATGCTCATGCTGTCATGCATATCAATTTCTTGCATCCTGTAATATACGTAGTATATGTTGATACTGCTCCCACGCGCGCTAGCTTATGATGAGATATAATCATTGCTTTATGTGACAAATTCTAGCATCATATATATATATATGTAACTCTCCTTTTCCTTTGTAGGACGTACGGGGATTGATGTATATATATAGTATGATATAATAGTAAAATAAAATTACATCCATGTATGTAGCATTATGTATACTGATCGAGTTGGATGGTTTGGACGTGTTTGTGAATCCAGGTATCAAACTGGTTCATTAATGCCAGGGTTCGGTTGTGGAAACCCATGGTGGAAGATATGTACCAACAAGAACTTAAAGAAGTAGAGGGTACTGCAGAAGAGAGAGAAAGAAACCGAAGCACCAACAGCAACAATAGTGGCCAACAAGCACAAACTCCAACCACACCATCAACAGCAACAGCGCCACCACCACCACCAACAATAACAACGACACCAACAGGTAAAAGATCCGATATCAATGCTAATGAAAGCGACCCTTCACTCGTTGCAATCAATAGACAAGCCTTCTCGGGAAACCAAGCAAAGCAATGTAGCTCCACCACCACCACAACCTCCATTATGGCCCCCAATACGGCCATCAAAGCCACCCCCTCTGAGGTGGCGCCACCCGTAGCGTCTCAGTGCTTCGACGTCTCAGACCTGCCCCAACACAGATCAATGGCCACTGATGACACGTGTCGCCATGGCAGCATTGTTACAGGAACAGATTATGGGACCGTGTCTGCAGCTGCTGACATTGGATCCACTCTCATTAGATTTGGGACCACCGCTGGTGATGTGTCACTTACCCTAGGGCTTCGCCATGCTGGGAACATGCCCGATAAAACACCTTTCTCTGTTAGAGACTTTGGAGGCATTTAAACTTCCGCATAGTACTTCACATAAGATATAATATATATATATTTATAGGAAGATGCTTAATTTGTTATATTATATCATCAAAAGAAAACATTTTCCCCCCTTTGATCTCTTTCCGATATTCCTCCCTCCTTAATTTGCATTCTATGAGAAACGTACGTAGTCATAAATTAACTAGCTTAGCTAGCTAGCTAGGTATATATATATCTATGTTATCTATTCTATACTGTATAGAATGTTTTCTATTATTTTTCCCCAGTACATGTGTACTTAATCAATTAAGGTTTTGTATCTTGGTTAATTTGATAGGACTTGATGTAGTTACTAGATAAAATAACAAGTTTTTTTTTTATTTATTTATTAAGAACACAAAGTGTGTCTTTATAGTACCCTACAGGCCTGCAGGGTATTCCTACACGTGTTTATAGCCAACTGAATATTCTTACATTATATATTGTCCACTTACGTACCCTTCTAATTTATTGTAATAAATTAAAGCACCAAAGTGTCTTTAGCATGATGGAAGAACAGCTATACGAACAGAGAATTCTAATATTGAACATTTAAGTCATGAAGTATTCATAAACATAACATTGATCTCTGATGAGTTAACTCTTGTTAAAGAGTCTATTTAAACTTCAAGTGCTAACTGATAAGCAAAAATAATTTGTCCCACATATATGTTTCATTTTTTCCATAGGAAGAATGTAAATTTGAATTTTTAGCTTCCAGTTTAATTTCTCATCTAGAAAAGTAAAAGACTTCTGCAGGCCTTATTTTAAAGTGGCATGACCATTTTTTACTAAAATCAATATAGTTGTTTTAAATTATTATGGATCTTTTCAAATTTGGTACAAGTTAAGTTTACATTCATTATTTTTATACTATTATTAAATTATGTATTGTTGTGTCAAAAAATTACCTTGTCCTTCTAGATGATTGTATCCTAATTAATTTTTTTTTCCCTGGACTAGCTTATGTGCTCTAGTCAAAGATAGGTCGGTCATCCACATCAAGAATATAAGATCCATAAGGACATTATTTGTGACCTAATTCTAAGCACTTAACATAATTTCGATTCGAAATTTCATCCACGGTCTACTCATATATCATATTACCATTCTTTATATACAAAATAATATATTACTAGTGGTGGAGTATAAGATGTGTTTTATATATACTTCACAGCATAAGGTTTTGGGTCATTTTTGGCCTGGAATTATCCATTTAGTTCGTTTTTTCTCTCATTTTATTTAAATAAGTGGTTTTTCCACATAGAACTAGTTTTTTTTTCTTTGTGTTTTTCGTCGTCTGTGTACGGCGGTATTGTTGGTCGTCATCTTGGTGAGGGGTTGTTTGGTTTCCCGTCTTGATGTGGTGTTTGTTTGGTTCAGATTGGCAAATCTGTTTCGATCCATATCACATATTTGATCAAGAATTGGGCGTCAATGTTACAGATCCGGAGACATGGGTATTCCGGTGACTTTGATTTTGTCGTGTTATGCTATTAACATGGGTGTTGTGAGTTCACAGATTCATCCTTTTCGGTTTTTAGTGACGTTGGATTTATATTATTTTCAATGTATTTTACCCATTTGAATGAATTAATACATTTTTAGTCAAAAAAAAAGCACCTTCTATATAGACAATTTTTATGGCCATGAAAAAATCTATAAATTCGTGGAAATTAAAATAATAAGTCACAATTCAAAAAAAAAAATTTGATAATAAAAAATTATTTATAAACTGGGTACTAGTGTACCCAAAACCATTTACGATGTGACTATAATTACAAAATAGAATGACCTTCAAAAGTTATTACAACAACCTAAAGCAAAAGGAAAGCCAAAAGGTTGCAAAATAGCTATAGAGCCACCTCCTATAGCCAACAAATGGTGACACCAAAAGCCACTGCATCATCTTGATCCTGCAACATAGTGAACATAGTAAACCCAAAAGATGCATCTCCCAAAATGATGTTTGTTAAAATAGTTTTGAACGTGTCTTTGAATAAAAATGGAAATATGGCCATCCAATTATATAATACTTCTCAATTTTCTATTAATTAGACATAAACCAAGCATTGGTTGCTTATGCATTATTAAGGAAAACCAAATCCCAGTTCTTGAAAGTTGAGACAGTAGCACTTCTCCAGATTAGGACGTGTTTGGATAATTTCTGCACACCTACAAGCTTGTCAATTCCGTTTCTGTTACACGTAATTAATGTGGGCTGAATAGATCAACAGAAATTTGTTGTGGTATATAAAACAAATGCCACACGTTTCTTTCGTAAAAACCAAAACAAGAACTTACAAAGCAACAAGCACTTCTCACCTAATATCTTTCTTGTTGTTTGAGAAACACTGCATATTGCTAACTGAAAGAGAACCTCCTCTACATCCAATTGATTCTTACTAGGTTGTTCTGCTGCAACGATCAACGTTGCTTTTTGAACATTCAACTATAGATTTCTAATCAAATGAGTTTGTTTTGAATATAAGTAAAGTTTTAGGATTTAAGTTAAGATGTGGCAGCACAGTTAGCTAAATACCACCAAAAACACAGATCTAATGGAGTTGAGTGATTCTCTTTTTCAGTTGTGAACAGATATTCACTCAATTTACAGCTGTCGTTAATATTTGGTCTCGGGAATTCCAAAATTGACCTTCAAGAACAAGAGTAAGGGTTTATGATGAATGGACCACTACACATTGCTGTTGGTATAGGATTTTTACCAAAATATATTCTTGAATAAAAACTATATCATGTTATCAATGCCTATTCATCTCAAAGAGTTTAGTTTCTCTAAATAACATATCAGACTTAAGGTCTTAAGGTATTAAGGAGTAGCAAGGTACAGGTTCAAATCTTAACAAAGACATTTAATTTCCTAACATTGATCTATAAAAAAAAAAAGATCTCAGACTTGAGTCGTGTGAAAGAAAAAAAGTAATCCTTGATCTGTCTTAAATGAATCTTCCCATAATTCAACTCATAGTCAATGCAAAGTCGAGTCCAAGACCAAAATGTATAGCATAATCACTGGAATTGTAGGAACCAATGTGTTTGTTAATTCCATAGCCTAGACGATGGAGGTAATCTGAATCTCCACCCTAGAATTGTTTGTTTGTCTTGTATGGGTGCAGCTTAACTTTGCACATTGAATGGGGAAAGAAGCTGACGAAAAATTGATACGAAGGCCTTGAATTTCATGGTATTTAATGAAGGAGCCCACTGTTGCCATCACCAATTAGCATGTTGCAGGCTGAGGAAGTAAGTGACAGCAAATTGGGCTGGGCCCACCATTTGCCATATGACAGAACAGAAAAAACAGGTACCCGTCACAGGCCAGATCCCCATACGTGGGCCCCAAAAGAAAATTGTAGATATGGTATGAGCGTCATAAAACTGAGATCTTTATATTGAATCATTTAATATTTTTAATTAACCATTTTAATTATTTAAGGAAAATTATTGATAGATATCTTTTGGTTTTGGGTTTTTAAGATATAAATAAATGTCTCTATTTTGAGTTCAAATATCAACAATTGCTTGTTATTAATATTCGGTATGTTATTTATAATCTATTGATTGATGATTTGATTCATTCGAATTTGGGCCCGGGCCCACCGGTGACCCACTGAAACATTTAGGAGACTAAACTAAATGGGACCGAAGGAAATGGGGGCCTTATAAAGGTTGACAGGCTTTGGTAAAATTAGCCCACGTCGTGCTACCAATTGCTAATTGCGACAAGGTAGCAGTAACAGGGTACGGGGCTACTGCTCTGTCGTGGACTAACAAGTTACTTTTATTTTATTTCATTTTGTATAGAAAACTAAAATGAGTACTTTAGAATGATCACTGCATCGTCATTTGATATCTATTATATCGGTAATTAAATACTTTAACATAATTTTTGTATTTATATTTTTTTAAATATTCTTTAAATATTATTTATATTTACATATCGGCATTGTATCATATTTATGTCCCATTTTCATATTTATACTCCCACAACCGTGCTTTGCTAGGCTAGGCCCATCTTTAGAGATAAGTGCTCTCACCTTTCCCTAGTCCATTATAAATACTAGTTCGTGGTCCATGCTCATCAGAAAAATCTACAAATGTATATTTTTCAAAGTCGTCATGAAATGATATTTACATATCAACAATAAGAGATATTTTTTTTTAACCAAGCAGAATCTATAATATAGGGTTGTGCAAACCTTTTGGGATAGGTATTTTTTGTTACCAATTGAACAAGTCAAATTTATCTTGGATATAATAATGAATAGATGGTAAATGATTAAGATTCAAATTTAAAAAGGTAGTGTGATAAAAAAAAAGTGCTGAGATCAATTTTTTTCTTCAAAAAGAGTGCCATCCAACAAAATATCTATTATCATCATCCATTTTTCGAAAAAGCAGGGAACTAGAGGGCCTGCAAACAACTTGACAAAGCGCACATTCATCTAGCAATCGACACTCATTTTGGGGAGGAGGGGGGGATCAGGTTAGGACCACTACCCCATTCAAGTCCTCGGCTCAAGAAAGTGTTTATACATATTACTATATTTTCCAGTAGTTATTAGTATTGTAAGACCATGTTCGTAGTATTAAACTATTAATTACTTTTTCTTTCTTTAGTTTGGTAGTGTTGTGACTATTGTCTATGCAATATGCATGCTAAAAGAATCTAGATCATTTTACTCGTGCAAATAATAAATAAATATGGAATGGAATTTTGTTTTGGCGTAGAAAGTTACATCAGACAGAAACCTAGCTATAAAAATGAGGCATAGTTAACAAGGAAACGATATGTATTGTTTAGTTAACTTCCTCCCCTTCTTTACGTAAATGTAAGATTGAATGATTCATCAGTATCTATTATACTTAGTTTGATGTTTAGTTCCTTATTATTCTTTTGTGTTTCCATTCTCAGTGCAGGTTCCATTTAAAATAGGGTTAAATATGTTTTTGGTCCCTGAATTTTGATTTTGGTTCCTGTAAAAAAATTTCATTGGTTTTGGTCCAGGTAAAATCTGAAATAACTATTTTTGGTCCCTACTATCATATGACATTTATTAAGTACTTATGTGTCTAACAGAAGGTCATATGATCATCCCAAGTAATACACAATAACCTATGTGATGTCATATTAGCATATAGTTCCCCTAAGATTTTCCTTAAATTCTAAAATGAATTACAATTATCTTTCCTAAAATGGATGCTAGGGACTAAAAACGGTGATATCAAATATTAGAGGGATTAAAACTAAAAAAAAACAATTTATAGAGATCAAAACAAAAATTTGTTTATTTTATAGGGGCCAAAATTAGTAATTTCATATTTTAGAGGATGAAAACTAAAGAAAATATTTTACAGGGATCAAAACCAAAATCCGCTCATTTTTTAGGGACTAAAAAACATATTTAACCTTTAAAATATTTCTAGGCGGGTGAAAATTATTTCCATGGACACAGGGAAGCATGCTTGTAGATTCACTCACCCTACATTTTTAATTTGTTTTTTTTATAAGCAAAAGTATATTAAAACAAATACAAGTGGTGCTCAAACCCATATACAAAGAAAAAAGAAAAAGTGTCCCTATGTAGAAAAGATATTATCCTAGACCAGAAACAGAATCCAATATACAAAGATTCTCATGTAAAATCTAAGCCAACCGGAAAAACTACCTCCCACCATAAATAAACAATCCAAGATAACTATAAAACTATTCACTGTGACATCAAAAATTCTTCAAATGCATCTTCCTATGTGCTTCTCAAAAATAACCCAAGGTGTGTAAAAAGCCCTCAATCGAATTCTACCAAAATCCAACACCCAAACTGCATGACAAAATTACTTTTCCAGAAATCAACATAAACCATCTATCCCCAACTTTCTTGGAAGGGACTCGCAACAGGCTGCAATAACCACAACAAATAAAAAGAGACTTGAGCAACCAACATAAGTGCATAAGACAGCTTTCAATAAGGTGAACTATAACGGCATCTTCAACATCCTAAATCCTCAGCCCTCTAGAACAGTCCAGCTCAATTCCCTATTCAAAGAACAATAATCCAAGACAAAATTCTTGCAGATTAATTTTTCTTTCAATCCCATAGCATCCAAAGCCTACCTACACAAGCAACATAAAAAAAAAAGGCTCTAAGTCCATAAAAAACTAGTTAGTGAAAACTTTTTGAACCTCGGCCTCTACTTTTGACACTCAACTGAACCACTCACTCTCAATTTCTAAACCTCTCAATTTTTGTAGCACTCTTTCCTCTAGTATGAGAGCAAAACCAGCACCAAGCCATCCCTTAACTCTCAAACAGAATCTCTTAAGTATATTTAAGGTGTATAGATCCTCCTTCCAAGCTGCTTCAAACAGAATTTCAGCATCCCACACACCACAACACTCTATGTCAACCATCATAGCCATATAACAAGGAAAGGACTATCAAAATAAGCCCATCACCATAACAATTCAAACAGATACCAACCAAAATCATGCAATCGAGATATAAACAAAGCAGTTGTCAGAGATGTCTTAAGCACTCCACCGGATTCATGCATCAGTCCGAAAAAAATTGGATAGAGCTAGAAGCAGCTGATATAGATGAAAACCAAGCCCAAGATCTAGTCTTAGTGTGACACCCTAACTTCGGTCATCACATGGTTACCCGTTAACTCATTTCGGAAAATAAAACTTCAATTCGCTGGTTGCTTCCGGAAAATAATTTATTATAGGGCAGAAAACTTGGGTGTAAAAATTTTCTTCCGTGAATAATTCTAAAACACCTTAATACATACAATAAATAGTAAAGTCATATTCTTAAAGAAGTCACCACAGCATACCGTTTTTGTTTTCAAAAGGTCTCAATTTCAAAAAAAAACAAAGAAACTTAAAACAAAAAAAATATTACAACATCACATTATTGGAAAGACCCCTGTGGTCTTTCCCACCAACAGATACTTCTTCAAACATCCAGAATCTAAGTCCGCAAGTGACTTAAAGAACTCATCCACTTCATCTGTACTAGTATCCCAAGATACAACGGTAATTACCAGAAGAACCTGATATATTTGTAAGGGTGAGAAACCAATATATAGATTTAACTCGATAACTACATGTGCGACTCAAAGGAAAGTATATAAACATATATATTTTCATACAACATCGGTTCTTAAATAAACAAGTAGTCATCATTGGGTTTCATACCCGATCATCGTCATTGAAAAATCATGCATGTACGCTTCAATAATCGTCGTCTAACTCTTACCTAATCTTCGGAGATCCCAACACCGTGTAAATGATCTGATCAAACTCGATAGCCAGGTATATTAGGCACTTCGTGGCATGGAATACTTTATTCATCAAAGCACCATACATACTTCGTAGCACGAAATACCTTATTTACCAAGGCACCGTACATAACTTCGTAGCACGGAATACCTTATTTATCAAGGCACCGTACATAACTTCGTAGCACGGAATACCTTATTTACCAAGGCACCATACATAAAATGTGGGTACGTCTACAATGAATGCATGTA
The DNA here is from genome assembly GCA_030762895.1 of Sophora flavescens. Lineage (NCBI taxonomy): Eukaryota > Viridiplantae > Streptophyta > Magnoliopsida > Fabales > Fabaceae > Sophora > Sophora flavescens. The sequence continues at coordinate 29,551,544 of CM061064.1, read as the reverse complement.
AAACATTTTATTCTCGACGTTTTCTTCATGTATAATCTTTCCTTTGCCAGAGCTCAAAAACTTACGACCAATGTAGTTTTCAATGTCTTAAAATCTTTTATTACCAACACAGGACATGCAGTCCAAGTGCTCAGTCACGAAACCCTAGACCGATGCATCAATCATAGGTTCGTGGTAATAGAAAACATCTTAAATGTTTAAACAGTATACATCACGTACACAGTAGACACCAAGTCTACAGGACCTCAAAGTCCAAAGGACCCCAAGTCCATCACACAACAACGAACCTTAGTACCCCGACGTCTCGGTTGCTAAGTCCAACACCACTTTTAACACAGTTGAGTTAAACTTGATTTCGGAAAGTCGTTTTAAATGGGAAATTCTTTAATAAAATCGTTGGTTACCAAATCTTGGTTTTCAGAAAAGAGAGTCACTTGAGGTTTAAACTTGCTTAAAATATGTACTGCCGTTTCAAAACACTTGCCGTCGACACTTTTCCAAATTGCCGTCAATTATCATTTTTAAAGCCATTTAAGCCAAAACTTGGCTTTTTTCACTTAAATATTTTTCTAAAATCATAATTAAATTATTTTCAACAATTAAGTTCATAGAATAACTTTTTATAATATTACGAAATTTCTTACATAAAAATTATCAGTACAGAAATAATTTCACGGTTACGCCCTCACTGTGACTCATAGTTTACTTTTACACCGATAAATCATTAAAATAATAATATTTTCGGAAAATTCATGTTTTTTTCAAATAATTATTTAGACAAAATATACTCCAATATCTCTCAGTTAAACATTAAATATTCTCCATATATCTTCTTAAAGCTTTTGCCTCGTTTAATTAATTGAGCATTAACTACTGTCAGGCTTCTCAAACAACATCCAACAACATCATTATAATAATTAAACCAAGCAGATCATGCATCACAATACTATAATATATTACTGCAGATAATTAATTAATAACAAATAATCAATTAAAAGCAGAAAATAAACACAGCTAAAGTACCTTAACTAACAACCCCAAATAAACATACAGACCACAAACAGATAGCACATAGCCATAGGAAAAATCTCTCAGGCAATCCCCCCTACCTCTTGAAGAACTAAGGTTCTGATTTCCTTTCTCGAACGTATGTCAACTCCGGTGTCACGACTTACGTACAATCAATACACTTTTTCCTTCAACAAACACAATCATCCAAATTAAAACAAGCAAATAAAATCACTCACTCCTCTATGATAGGTCACGGCCTAGAGAGGTTTTGTGACTAAAAATTTATAATCTGGCTTAAGTCATTTGATTAATGATCCTAAGTACTTAAGATAATAGATTAGTGCTTAAACAACAAAGTTTGAACCAAAAACTTCCAAACTCCTCAAGGTAGGATTTCGGCCATGATACTTTATGGAGCTAGGGATTTTTGTTTGATAAAACAACTTGGATTCAATAAGGACATATATTAACAAGATGATAAACAAGATTACTTCCATGAAAACCAACAAAATCTTCCAAGTTCTATAAGACTCAAATTCAGTCAAGGCATGAAAATAGAGTAAGAAATTTTAGTTTGATATAAGCACTTGGATTCATCATGTATACATACTAGAAAGGTGAGATCTATGATCACTTTCTAAAAAATTGAACAAAACTCCTCCACCCATTTATCTAGGGTTCGGCCTCAACAAAATACATGGGGAGAAAAATTTTGTTTACAACAATCTCTTGGATTATGATAATAGAGATGATAATAGGAATATAGAAATTGGTTTCATATTTTTAGGATTTTTCTATGATTTTCTAGATAATTCCAAAGTTTCTAGATCTAGGTATTTAAAGAAATGAACATGGATGAACAAGGCATGAAACTCATGAATTTAATGAAGAAGAAGACATAGATAATCATCTATTAAGAGTTTACCTCTTGAAGATCAAAGGAAAACAAGTGAAATGATGAATCCAAACAAAGATCAAAGATGGAAGCTTATGTTCTTATGACCTGGTGAAGCAAAGTGAAATAGGAACAAAATGAAACATGAAATGGTGTTTTATAGGGAGTGGGCTGCACACAAAGCAAGGGAGTAAAAGGAAAGGAGGTGGCTCCTTGAAGGATCAAATTGCAATTATTTTGAAGGACTAGTTAGAAAAATTTCAAAAGTATAAGGACCTAAATGCAATTTCCACATAGTTTGTCATCATGATGCCATGTGCACCATTAATGCTTTCACATGGGTGACTCATGTATGACTCAATGGTATTATCCATTAGCGGCTCCCGAAAATCCCGTAATCTGCTCCGTTGTTTCCCCGATTAAATATGACGCCCGGATAAAATATAATATTTCACTTTTTAGTGAAATATTTCAAAATAACCAAAATCGTAGTAAATTAAATAAAAACCTTAAGTTTTTCGTTTACGAGTTAAAATTAGGTCTTCTGAGCAGTATAAATATATTGTCAGTGAAATTCACAGACCGGGTTTCACCTGACTTTTCAACCTAAATTTTAATCGTAGGTTTCTACATTCAAGTAGAGTATGAATAAGGTTCCTGTTTAATTAAAAGAATTTTCTAAGTCTCAGATAAATATATAAACGTTTTTATATAAATTTCCGATATTAGAAAGTCCGAAAAATCAGGGTATTACACTTAATCAAATCTAACAACCTAATCATATTGACAGGGATGTTTTTAAAAATAACCCTATTTCTTTCTAACCACAAATACCTCAAAACAATATGCCAAATCAGGAAACCCTTTTTCTTGCATTTCATCCCAGCAAATAAACCACCATGCAAAAGATACAAGTCTAATAGCGATGATGGTAAAGCTATCTCAAACCCAAGCCTAGCATAAACTTTCATCCACACCTACGAGGCTATTCTACAAGTTAAGAAAAGATATCTTGAATCTTCAATATGATCACCACAAAAAACACACAATAGATCTTGTTGGGTTATCAAGACCCTCCTCTTGAACATGTTAAATTTTGTTGCAACTTATCTAAGATAACTTGCCAAGAGAATGCAAGCACCTTGGTCGGCACTTTAGACTTCCAAAAGGCTTCAAAAATCTCATCCTCCCTGAGTTGGCTTAGCACCAACGGGCCGCATTTTGTTTGCAGCCACCTATAAGCAGATTTTGTAGAGAAGGACATATTTTCATCCCATAACCAAACCCAGTCATCCTCCTGTCCTCTTTGAAGCACCACTGAATTTAAAATGTTCTGTAGATCCTCCATCAATTCCTACTCCCAACTAAAAAGGTTTCTCTTCCAACTCAGGACTCACTTCCAATTTGACTCCTGCCATTCCCCTAAAGTTTCCACCATCTTATCTTTATCCTCTGAAATATTACATAATCTAGGAAATGTATCCTTCAAGCTACGATTACCTATCCACACATCCTCCTTGAATTTTATGGAATCTCCTCTGCCTATCTTTCTTTTTAATCCCAGCTGAAACCAATCTTCTAAACTTCTATAGTTTCCAATTTTACAAATACCTTTCCACCAACTGGAGGCGCTGTAGCGACCAAAAAGAAAACGTGTTTCTTTTAGAGAATAATAATGGTGTCGCCACCAACTTTATTTAATTTCTGGAAAGTTGGAAAACCCTTTAAAACTTTGGGTTCGGGACTCGATTACGTCTAGGGAAGGCATGGAGACTTAACCCCACGGCACCCTAGAACATCCATAAAAATGGTTACCCAAAATTAGTTGTGTAAATTATTAGTAACTTTGAAGATATTTGTTTTACACCGAAAATCATTTAAAGGAAAAATCATTTTTAATTGTAAGATATTTTGTATTTTTTTTATCGATTTTATGTTTGTGAAATTTTTTTATGAAACCTAAATGTGGTTGAACATGGCACGTAAGTCCATAGGACAACCTCAAAATCTAAAGGGTTGAGCATGACACTTGTCATAGAGCAACCCAAAAATAACATTGATTTAATTAAGTATTTAGAACCGGTTGAAGGGGATTTAAGGGATCATCTTTTATTTTTACATAAACATAGTTTTGCCTTATGAAAATAGAACAAAAATGAAACATTTTTAAGTGTTTAGTAACAGTATAGCCATATGAAGATTACTAATGGATCATGCATTTCAGAAAATGACAGCAAACAATGAAATAGGAACCCTACGATACATCATTTCTGAAACAGACATAAGAATTCATATAGCAAACATCATACTAATTCATTCAGTTTCAATATCCATGGATTTTCTTTTGTCATAAACAGTGACACAAAAAATAAGAATGTCAAGAGAAACTCATGAATAATATCAACAAAGAGAACAAGGATTACCAAATGAGAGCAGAATAACAATGATTTTGCTTTCTCCAAGTAGTAAAACTTTAAGATCAAAACCCTTACATTTCAGTTTCACTGACTCTTTTAACTCCCTCTTCTTCTGTAGATTTGGAACCACTCTAATGACAGAGAAAAGAAAAAAGAAACTCAAACCCAATCTCTTTTTCTTCACAAAGAAAACATCAGATAAAAATCTCTCTCTCCATCTGTCTTCGTATCTTTCCTCTATATCTCCTCCTTTTTCTCCCTCCTGTCTCTGTCCTCTCCCCCCTTTCGTTCTTCCCCCCTCTCCTTTTATAGATGGAGGAAAGGGCTTCATGCTTCTCCTTACCCAGTGGCTTCAAGGTTGGTTTCATGAAATCCGGAGCTTGGGCGGTTCTGAGCAGAGATCGCGTGTGTCCAGATGGAGGTGGCCCAAGCAGAGGAAAGGAGGTGATTTGATGTGAAGGTTGTGTGTTTGAAAAGAGAAGGAAGTGTGGTGTGGTTAAGATAGTGGAGGAGATGAGGGAGAAGAAGGACCAATGGATAGAGGAGGTGTAGAGGCAGTTGGAGGTGTGGAAGGAGGAAGAGAGGTTTTGTCTGATAAATAGGTTTTTTAGGGTTAGGAGTAGGGCTGCTAGGTTAAAATGAGGGAGGAGATGAGGAAGAAGAAGGACCAATGGGTAGAGGAGGTGTAGGGGCAGTTGGAGAGTGGTAACACAACCTTCTTTCTTCTCTTTTTGCTGACTGTTCTTTTCTCATTCTTTTCTTCCTCCTTTCTTCATTATTTTCTTCTTCTTCTTTATTTATTTTTTAGTCTCCAGTCTGAAAATAAAATCGCAGTGGACGGAGCCTCCCCATCCAATCAGAAAATTAAGTATGCAATGGACGGGACCTCCGTGTCCAACAGAAAATTAAGTATGCAATGGACGGGACCTTCGCGTCTAACAGAAAATTAAGTATGCAATGGATGGGACCTCCCCGTCCAACAGAAAAGTAAGTATGAAATGGATAGAACATCCGCGTCCAACAGAAAATTAAGTATGCAATGGACGGAACCTCCCCGTCCAACAAAAAAGTAAGTATGCAATGGGCGGGACCTCCGCATCCAACAGAAAGTTAAATACGCAATGGACGGGACCTCCGCGTCCAACAGAAATTTAAATATGCAATGGACGGAATTTCCCCGTCCAACAAAAAGTTAAATATGCAATGGACGAAACTTCCCCGTCAAACAGAAAGTTAAATATGCAATGGATAGGACCTTCCTGTCCAACAAAAAAGTAAGTATGCAATGGACGGAACTTCCGCATCCAACAGAAAGTTAAGTATGCAATGGACGGGACCTCCTCGTCCAACAGAAAATTAAACATGAACCTCATCCTCGTTTCTTGGTTATTTTCTTTTTCTTCTTTCTTTCTTCACTATTATTTTTTAGTCTCCCTAAAATATAATAACATAAAATTAGAATAAAATAAAATGAAGACGGACAAAAATGGGTGTTCATAGTTGATGCAAACCAATTTATTTTAATTCAATAAAAACTAATTTATTTTAATTCAAAAAAAAAAACTTTGATGTTCAATTTGGTTTTTTTACCAATTGTGAGAGTGTTCTCTCTTGGGTTCTTTATTGAACCACCCTTGTTCTTATCAAGAATCCAAGATTCTTGTGGCGAACCTCACATTGGCTTATCAAATCCACTTGGATTTGTGGCGCCTACCTCCCATTTCTCATCTTATCCAATTTTGTATTTCATCTTCTTCTATAATTTTTGTTGTCACTCAAGGATAGATCCGAAAATTTACATGATCCTTTTTTTAGGATCATATCATTTGGTATCTAGAGCCATCCTTCCTAGAGTGACTTTTGATTTTGTTCTTCGATTTTTTTCAAAAAAATTTCTTCTTCCCATCACATATCATGTCAACGCTATTCCTTGAAATGGAAAGATTTCAAAGAAGCTTGGAGAAGTTCGCTGTGACTCTTGACAAGCTAGTAGAAATAAAAAGGAGGAGACATGGAGGAAGGAGATATGAGAGATGCGATAGAGAATTTGAAAGGGAGAATAAAGAGTGTGAAAAAAGGAAGAGAAAAGAGGAGAAAATGAAAAGACAAATTTCTGAAAATAAAGCATGTTGGAAGAAAATGGTTGAAGAAAAGATGAGAGCAAAAAAAGAAAGTGAGGTGAAAGAAACAAACTTGAATGCTTGTTTTGATGCTATTACTAATTCTTTGCCTAGTTGTGTTGATTCTCTTTTGAAGGAAGTTGAGTATGTTCCTCCAAAGGAAGCTTGCAAGACATTCATTGAAATTGAAGATGTGATTCCAAAGGAATCTTGCAAGCCATTCAAGGAAATTGAAAATGAAATTCCCAAGGAAGAATGCAAAGTATCAATTGGAGTTGAATTGCAGGAGGAAAATAAAGAGATGAAGACAACTAGAGAATGGCTTCCCCCTAAAGCCGAAAATAAGTCCTCAAATCCATTTGGGAAGTCATGGCAATCTATTACTCTAGTACCTTCTTCTAGATTAGCTTGTGGATACAAATGTTGGGATTCTTCTACTTTGGTTCATTTATCTAACATTTCTCCCCTAGTTCTCGAAGAAAAGAATTGTGAAGGCCAAACGACAAAAAGTAAAGAGCAACAACAAAAGAATGAGGCAAAGGTTGAAAAAGAAATGGAGAGTCTCGTTATAAAAGAAATCAAGGTGTTGTTCCTATCTTTGCCTAGAGGTGATGATTCTATTTTGAAGGAAGTTGAAGAAGTAATTCCAAGAGAAGTGCCCCATGGATTCAAAAGAGTTGTGTTTGAACCTGGAGGATGAAGACGATTCTCAAAGGCAATAAATTCGAGGTCGAATTCTCTTCAAGAGGGAGGGAATGATGCAAACCAATTTATTTTAATTCAATAAAAACTAATTTATTTTAATTCAAAAAAAAAACTTTGATGTTCAATTTGGTTTTTTTACCAATTGTGAGAGTGTTCTCTCTTGGGTTCTTCATTGAACCACCCTTGTTCTTATCAAGAATCCAAGATTCTTGTGGCGAACCTCACCTTGGCTTATCAAATCCACTTGGATTTGTGGCGCCTACCTCCCAATTTTCATCTTATCCAATTTTGTATTTCATCTTCTTCTATAATTTTTGTTGTCACTCAAGGATAGATCCGAAAATTTACATGATCCTTTTTTTAGGATCATATCATTAGTTGCCCCTCTTTATTTGTTGCATACTAGAAGACATGATTGGTCGTGACTTTTCATGTATTATAGTAATGAACAAGTAAAGAAAGTAAACACATATTTTGTCCGACAAAACGTGAGGAGCTCAAAAGAAGACCTCACAGGTTGAAAATAAAATTACAGTGGACGGAACCTCCTCGTCCAACAGAAAATTAAATAAGCAATGGACAGAACCTCCTATATGCAATTGACGGAACATCCTCGTCCAACGGAAAATTAAATATGCAATGGACGGAACCTCCTCGTCCAACAGAAAATTAAACATGCAGCGAGCCTCAGAGCTCGAAAATAAAATTGCAGTGAGCCTCAGAGCACGAAAATAAAATTGCAGTATGTCTCAGCTCGAAAATAATTCAATCAGTAATCTGAAGCTAATGAGAATCCCTTCCTTTTGAAGACAGCGGAACCAAATGCTCCATGGAAAACTTCCACCAACCAAACCCTTGTTCACCGACCACTCTGAGACGAGGTATCATTCATTCTTTTAACAACATGGGTCAACCAAGAATTTGGATCATATGAGGTGGATGCTATGTTTACTCTCCCAAACTTATTTACATCATTCTTTTGTTGACCAGTGCATGATATCTCTTCTATTGAATATTGAGTCCTTTTGGTCCAAACCATTCATTGGTGTTACCATTAGAATTATCAAATCATACCACTAAACTTATATTTACTTTTATTGAGACATAACCATAGTGATTAAACATGAGAGTGAACACGATAGGGAAGTATGAAGGAAAAGCCTCTTGCCTTAATACGAGAATTTAGTTTGTTAAGAGAAAATAACAATATGAGAACAAAATTACAAAAGGGATCATGAAGATTAAAAGGAAAGATAAACAAAGAAAATTACGAGAATCACATAAAAATTACCCTAGTGTTGGTCTTTTGATTTTCATTTAATTGATTCCCCACAGCCTTTTGATGACACAGATCTTGGCTTCTATTTTTGATTCTTCAAACACACATTCTTCAATCATTCTTTAACAATTTTGCCCTAATATACTCAGTCGGATAAAATTGCCCCAGTATGGTGAGTGCTTGCAGAAGTGTTGGACCATATCTTCCCCCTAGGTCGTCTTTACAGGTTTTCAGCCTAAAGTTTCTTTGCCCTAACTTCTGCCTAGGTTGCCCTTTCGGGTTTTCAACCTAGCGGGCCTTTTTTTTTCTTTTTTTTTCCATTGTTCTTCTGCCTAGGTTGTCTTTTCGGGTTTTCAACCTAACGGACCTTTTCTTTTCTTTTGTTTTCATTGTTCTTTGTCCTAACTTTTGCCTAGATTACTCTTTCGAGTTTTCAACGCGGGCTCTTTTTCTCTTTTATTTTCATTATTCTTTGTACTAACTTTTACCTTTCGGATTCCATCCCATTTGTCTATTGTTGGAATGAAAACCTGGTGGAGCCCTCTGTCGAAAGTGTGCAGATGGTGCTGGCCCTCTCCCATAAGACCACTCCCTAGAATTTTGGTCTCGAAAACCCTCTCGGAACCTTTTCTCTCGAAAGCTCTCTCGCATCTCTCTAAATCGATATACTACCCACTACTTACATTTTTAATTTGTTATTATCCCAAGTTTCATGTTAAGCTAAAAACTTTTCAGATGGGGCATCTTTTGGAATTCCAAGGAGAAAATCATTTCACTGTCTCAAAAAGAGTAAAAGCAGTTTTCATTTCTGATAGCTGCATGTCTGATGTGGACTTGAAATAAATGAAAGAGCTGAATCTCTCTCTCTCGTTATTTTGGGGCTAAAGACAGGGCAGTTATAAACCCTAACATGCTTCTTGCATGTTAACCTGTGAACCAGTAAAATATTAACATGTAGCCAGTTTTGTGTTGCTCGTTTATAAAACACGAGTATATATGGTTAAGAGCAAATTGAAGTCAACATCAGTATAAGGTTGATGCCCCGTTCTTTGCCTGGTTTTCTACTGCAGTACTATTTTACTTTGTCTTGTCACAATTTATTTTCATCAATGCCTAAATGAATTGCACAAAATCTGCATTTCGAATTGCTTAAGTAGCTGTTGTCTTCATCTGACATTTATTTCTTCCATTACAAATATTTAAATCAATTGGATTTGACATATACAACTAGAATGCGATGTTATGTACAAATAAACTATATTTTAGTCTTTGATTTTTACACGTAAAAAATCAGTCTATCTTTATATATATAATCATTTTTAATTTCATCATCATCATCATTTGTCGAAATTAAACTATAAAGATCAAATTCAAAATGTTTTTCTTTATCCTTATACAGGATAAATTATTTTAACTTTGATCCTTATCGATGACAATTTAATCACTATAATTTAACTCTAATAAAAGGTGTTACAATAACAATAAAATCCTCATTGGTGATAGTGTCGTTGCATGGCTTCTCTAAACTGCTCAACAACAGATGCAATACTAGGATGCTCATCTCTATTTCTAATGTTAATATTATCTTTTATTCATGGATGAATGGGTGAAGGGCTTGATGAAGCAACTTCTGGTGAAAAGGACAAAATCTGCATCTTGGATGTGAATTATCAACTCCGAATTTCATCATTTACATTAAGGATTAAAAAAGGATAGGAAAAAGTGATAAATGTGAAGAATAGAATGATCTATGTGTGATTGTGTCACTTCAGCGTAAATGTTTAAAAACAATTTATCATAAAAGATCCAATTCCTTCACAGGCATTTCTGCAATTTGTATTTTCGTGAAAAAAGTCCCTAATAGGAGGAAGAAGATAAGAAGCGAGAAGAAAGGGTCACATGACTAGGGAATTTTCTTTTAATTTTTTTAATTTTCTGACTGAATTAATCTTAGCCATCAGACCAGTTAATTTTAATGGTGTAGATTTGGTGTAAGTCAAAAGACTTACACTTGATATTAATAGATCCTGACTCAAGATAATATTAACATTAGAAATAGAAATGAGCATCCTAGTATTGTATCTGTTGTTGAGCAGTTTAGAGAAGCCACGCGACGAAAGGAACAAAAGCTTCATGGTGGCGCTGTTGAACGCAAAGAAATGTGTCAGTCGTGGTCCTCAAACGTATGTTTTAATCCCGTTTGGGGACCACAAGTAACATGTTTTAGAATTCGGAGACTAAAATACGTTTTTCAAACATGAGACTAAAATCGAGCATCATCCAAATTTGAGGGATTAAAAACATATTTAACTATATTATTTTATTTTTTAAAATATAAAGAGCAAGAAGAGGGCATACTTTTCTAATTGGAATTTGACCATTGAACTCAAACATAATAAATTTGAGTTTGGTCTTCAAACCTAATTATCCGTTTTTTATTTCCAACATCCAAATAATTCATGGGCTGGGCTCGCTCTACTGGTTCACTGAGGTTTTGGGTATTATCTTAACGTGAGGACTGATAATAATAGGCTAAAGGCCTGAGCTTCGCCTAGACCCTACGGAAAAGATGAAGGGTCTTGATTTTGGTACCTCACAAATTTGGCACCCCAACTCTCTTTCCCTCTTTTTTTTATTGTTTATTCCCTAAAATCTCCTCCCTCCCTCCCTCCTCTGTTTTTCCTCCCCCTTCTTCCCTTTCTTCTCTTTCTCTTCTCCAATTTTATTCATTTGTGTTTTTGCACTTTCTCTTACTGCTTCTTCTAGGTTTTCAAAATTACCTACGAAAACGAACCCCCATTTGCAGGATTCTTATTTCCTCAACTAAAAAGTTTCAAACTTTATAGGATCTTTCCTTCGATTCTATATTTTTATGACATCCCATAATCTGGGTTATAGGCCCTATTATTGTGTTTGTTTGAATTTTTGGCGTGTAAAGTTTGAAGCTTGTGTCGATTGAACTCTTTATTCCTGATTATGGTTGTGAAGTTACTATTAGATATCTGTCCAGTGAAATGGTCTCTCTAAAGGAGTGACTCTGCAAACGCATTTTGGGAGAAAAAGGAGACGCAACAGGGAAGATAATTCCCGTCGTGTTCAAAAGTGTGCTAGACTTCAAGAAACTCGATGTGAAGAAGATTTAAACCAAATGGACCAAAGCATTGAATCCATAGATTATATCTCGATGCCGCCTGATCATGTCATTCATTACATTCTCTACCTCCTTCGTAATGAGATATTGGAATATAAAACACATTTAAAAAGGAATATAACAAGCTTATGATGGTGGTGACAGTGATATTGATGTATATTGGTGACTGAATTATAGTGAAAATGAAAGTAATGGTAATTAATAAATATGATGGCAATAGTAAGAAAGGGGAGAAGGGAAGGGAGGTGAGGGGTATCTAGGGAATAAAGAAACAAAAATGGGAAAAGGAGGTGGGCTGCCCAATTTGATAGGTGCCAAAATCAAGGCCCAAAGATGAAAAGGGTTAAAAAGCTAGCCCATTTGAGAAGGATCATAGTCTCAGCCCAGTGATGTTGAAGACAAAAGGGAGAGGAAGATATCAAGATATAGGGTCCGAAGATTATCATAGCAATACAGTCAACAAACATTGTTTCCAATTTCTAAATTGCATTTGGTCAAAAAAAAAAAAAAACTTCTAAATTGCATACAGATGAATGACAAGCGTTTGAGCTTTGAATTCACTCCCTGAAAAGACACAGAAAATGACTAGGAAAGAATGATGAATTGGCAACAGAAACAATGCGTGTTAAATTGTCCTATTTAGATTCTAAGCCACGAGATTGCCAAACCAGAAGAACTTGGCATCATATAGATACATAAATGATACATAAAAATGTTAAGTTTTTTTTATGAGCAATAAAATTGTTAGTTAATTTAATACATGATAATATGTTAGTCGATAGTCTCATCTTATGTTAGAGAGGTACTCAATCACATGTAAATTTATATATAAAAAAAACTACTTTTTGGAAATAACGTTACTTCTGTGGCCATGATACTATATCACTATGACACCAGTCAGTCAGTCCCTAATATATTTTAAAAGTAGGGAGAGGTTAATTAGGTGGCTAGTAAACTGTAAATGTTCCCTTTATATTTTTTTCCCTTCCCTGTGGTTTCTCTACATGTGTATTTGGTTCTATAGTGAAGACTACCGGAATTGATTTTGACTTGATTTTGACTCAATGTCAAACGTAATTTTAGATGTTCGATTTTACTGTTAAATAAAATTGATTTTGTCTTCAAATCTAAGTATGACTAGAAGTGATAGAAAATAGTTTTTATGCTGTATTGAAAAATTACACTAAGTTTTACATCAAATTTGTTTTCAGAATAAAAACATTTAAATATAAATCACTTCACTTTAAACTCGATGTAATCAAATCAATTTTATAAAATTAATTTCATTCTAAATCACGTAAATTGAACCCTGCACTCCAGGTGTGAGGCTAATTTCAGCTTGGGCATCTCATGACAGGAATCTAGCCACAAGGTGCCTTTGCCTGATAGTGAAATTAGAACCCTGCACTCCAGGTAAATTTCGGTTGCATTGAACCTAAGTTGTCAAGTGTCAACTAAGCCCAATTAGATCATAATTTTCTCATGTCCTCCAAATTATATACTATTTTGTATATCACAGGTTGTCTGTACTTTGGACTTGGTAAGAACTAGGAAAACAAGCATGAGTAAGGCTAAAACTACTGATTAATTATGAAACAACTGAAATTTCCATTTCACCCCTTTTAAGAGCTTGTAAAAAAAGTAATTACTGAAAGTTATAATTCAGTATACATCGTGTCAATTTTCCTCATGCAATGGCATTATATACAGGTCTAAAACTCTCAGTAGTTGTGCTAGATGGAGGTAAACCACATTCTCAAATTTCCTTACACTCCTCAACTTAAAAGTGAAATTCCAAAACCATTTTTTAAGATATCCATTAACATATCACATGCTGCTTAATCTGACAACATTCAACTATCTGACATGGCATTACCTTGACCTTCCACATATGGTCTAATGAAAGTTCTCCGCCACCAGACCTCAAAAGCTCTCTGAAGATTGGGACAACTATCACCAGTTTTCAAGAAACTTCCAACCCATGAAAGCAAAATACTCCGTTGATCCTCCAGAGGCAAGGTGAGAATTGTCCTCCCAATTCCTTCCTCCACAAGTTTCCTATCAAATGATCTGCATCCATGCTGTAACCAGTTGTAGTCATTGATCAGAGGCTGTAGCCATGTCTGCAACAACAACTGCCGTGTGTTCTTCGATGGCAACAACTCTCCTCTTCCAATGCCTACATATAGTCTTCCAGAAATGCAGCTGACATGATAACGAGATACAACAGGCAGCTTTCCATGTAGGGCAGCCAATTCTTGCTGATTTACCCACATCAGTACGAACTCATCGGCAGCTTGTTTCTCAACTAAAATCTCCAGCAACCACGACAGGTTATCAGCTTCAAGAGCTATATGTTTTACCACACATTCTCTGTTATCACTAGGTATGTCCTCTGCAGCCTGGTTGAACAAAGACAATAAAGAATCCAAGCAGCTTCTGCATGATCTATAAATCATTTCACTACAGATGTCAGCTGAGCTTGTTGAGCTCGAAAGACTGTTATTCTCCCTGAGGAGCTTTAGAACTATGGATTTCATCTCTCGGCGACCTTTCTCCTCATTGCTTTTCAGAACAAGTTCAAGAATGTGGGATAGAGTATCTTTTGGGGCATTACAAATATCAGACGAAACTCGTTTCAGCACGGGGTTAACCCCGATTCCTTCTCCTTGGAGTCGTAGTACAGTTGAGACCACCTTTTCTTCTTCTTCTTCTCCAACCCAAGGGACTGCCTCCAAGTGCTCCAGACATGATTGGATACATGACTTAAAGCCAAGGAATTCTGCAACCTGCAGAATAGTTTCTTTCAGGTTTTTAAAGAACATTTACCTATCCCCATATAACAACTACCGAGTAATGCTTATAAAATATTAAACAAACCAACAAAGGCCATGGTTACGCAGATCATAAAAATTCCACTCAAATAAATAACTTCACGTTCTTTCACAAATCTCAGTATATGGAAATGGTATGTAAATGTAAATCAATTAAATCCTACAGCTAACTAAAAAAATGTTTGTGCCACATATGTACTTCCAAGTCTTGGATTGGTATTTCATCAATTAATAGTTCTTTCCTAGCAAAGGATAACACGATGAATTAAGTTGGGGAAAGATTTGAAACGAACACTATTGAAAAGTCATGACTGAGATTTTAAGTACTACCTTTCATAATTAAGCCACATGTAGAGAGAAGGTTAGGAATATTTTGACCCATAAAAAATACTAGGATCATGTGGGAAACTGGGAATAAAGGATTAGCTCATACTAGATAATCTTACTATTTTTGTTACAAGAAAAGGAAAAAAAGAAAAGGGAATCCATGTAACATCACGGTTATATCATGATTATCACCACAATTCTCATTCTCATTGATATCACATTACACTCTTCAATGAAACTTTTGATAATGCCATGTTAACAGTAAATACATATGCAGATATGCATTTCAGGCTACTTATTTATATACTTGTGGGGAGTACAAATATGTATATACTAGTTAACCATTATACTTTAAAAGAAATGACCCCCATATGACACGAATTATTTTATCATCATCACTCAATACAGTTCACATCATAGCACATTTTTACTTCCTGTGCAACTCTTGATTTGTCATAAACAGAAGTCAGTATAGATGTATCACAAAAAGCACAACCAATGAAATTCCTTGTGTATTGAAAGCACTTCCACCCATTCAAGAGAATCTAGACCACTCAAGTCTCAAGAACAATGCATCGATCTGTACATTATCTTAAATATATATATATATATATTTTGTGATAAGCAAAATTGTATAAATAGAGTATCAGGGGTACTCTAACCCGTATACCGTATACAAGAGACGAATCATGAGAGTATAAGAAACTTAGAAACAAGGTAAAACATCAACCTAGAGAAAAAATCAAAAGGTTGAAAAATTAACTTGCCCCTGAACCAGCAAAAAATTATCTTAAAAATATTGCCATGCTAGTTTGTAGTATCACAAAGCAATACGATATAGTTGATCTTGATTGAGTTTATACTTAGACCTGTGTTCCATGGCTGATAAAATGCAGTTGGTAGTGGCATTATGCATTAAGTATCTAAATGCTTAGTAAACTCAATCATTACTTACTTAAGAGCATTGTTTAAATTGAACTACATGAATATATTGGGAAGAATCATGCTGAAAAAGTGAAAATTATTATCATACTGGAGCATGAATTAACTGGATATGGAATATAATTAATAAAAGCACGGTTAATATTCCTTTACAGAGATATAAATATAGGGCTCCCATCAAACATAGTATATCAGACGAACAAATAAACAGACAGGGATAGGATAATCTGAAAAGTACAATAACCAGTAGGAACAAAAGATAATAGCAAACCACACATTTCTTCTCCACAAATGCTTTATACAACAGAATTAATTAGAGCAATAGGAGTCTAAGTAAATTACAAGCAGCTAAGCAAGCATGACACAGTTAGCAAATTACCTTGAGTATTCGAAGAATGCGAGAAACACTTTGCTTCATCAGCCGCTGCTTCATTTCTTTGCAGTACATCAGCCCAACAGTTTCAACATATATTTCAACATCCTCACAGTCATCAATTTGGAGACATGACAAACCAGATTGATCCGAAAGTTTATCAGCAAAGAAACTACTCTTCTCTGTTAGAACATCCCTGTGAACGCTTAGCTTCACACAAAATCCCTGCTTTCCCAATAAAACCACCTTCACATCACAAGTTCCAGGTTCACCAAACTCAATAGCCACCTTTTTGGGCAAATTTTCAATTTTAGGTCTAGGGGTTCTCTCTGCAGCCACAGAAGTGCTAGCTGGAGGCCTTTCTAGATCATTACATTGTTGAGCTTCTGAAACCACCAATCTTGATGGGGCAGGCACTGCTTTTCTCTCACTCATTGAAACTGGTTTTTTCTGGGCACTAGTCTTTGGTGGTGGTGGTGAAGATGGTTTAGGTTTATTCAGAGGATTTTGAGCCTTGAAGCTTTTCTGAAACACAACAGGAGAAGGGCAACACCAAAATCCTTCTGGGGTGACAGCAACTGGAACATTCTTAATCCTGGTTTGACCTTGATTCACCCGGGTAAGCCTAATATCATCCATATCTAGCAATTCACAAGGATTCTATTCTAGGCTAATATGGAACAAGATATAGCATCACACAAAGTGAAAATGATGAGGTGGAAACAAGTCCTTGTTTTCCTATGTAACAAAGCAAAGAATTTCTCGGCAAATTTTGCTCCTTTCTCTTCGGAAGTTCAGTTCTACTCTACCCTTGAATTATAGAGTGGCAGTTTCACTTTCACACAAATTGCATGGAACATGAGGAATGTTCAATGGACCTGAAAATTTTGATCTTTTCTCAAATGGGAAAAAAAGGAGGATTTGAAACCCAAGCAGAAGAATGTAAAATTTATTTTAAATTTTTCATAAAAAAAATGTTGGAGCATTTTCAAAAGTATAACCTTGAAGTTCTATATATCTGACCTCATAGTTAACAACAGATCAGCATATAGAAAATGACCCTTCTCTCTCTCTCTCTCTGGACACTAGTCACTGGTAAATGGCAAAAGCAGAAAACTTACCGAGAATTGGTCACATGGGAAACCTCTGAAAACCCATGTCTTATCTTAATGCTTTATCACAGCTCAGAGCTTCAAAAAATGATTGAACAGGAGCTGCAGTGTTGACCATCAAGGGAACCACTAAACACAGAGTTGCAGAGATGAGTAATGAGTGTAGTGTAGTCCCCTCTTTAATTTGTAAAGTAGAGAAGAGAACACCACGAGACTCAAAAATGCAAAGAAAAAGGAACAGAGAATAAAATGGAATGGATGATGATGGGTCATGGGTTGTGTTTCTTACTTTTTCTACTTTACCATTCCCATGCTTTTGATGATTTGGGGTCTAAGAATTTGCATCACTTGACCCCCAGGATTATACCATTTCAATTCCCTCTAATTAAAAAGAGAACTTTTTTTTTTTTTTGAATAAAATAAAAAAAGTAATCACCTTCCCTATATTAGTGCTATCTCTGTACACAACTCAGCAATCAAAGAGACAGCAAGCCTGGCGCCTGCCTCCCATTTTATTTTTTATTATTTTATATGATATTCTGGGATTCTTTATTTGTCACCCTGTTGCTTTTATGGATCGTCGTTGGATTTTCAACGCTGGAGTGACCATCTCAATCATGGAATCATGCAGAGAAGAGTAAAGCTGAAGTATACTATTTATCAAGAAAAAACAAAAGAAACCCGAACATTGCATGCTATGTGCATGCTGTATAATTATTAATTACTAATTACTAGAAGTTGATGTATGAGAATCAATGCGAAAAACCGAGAGCCGCCTGCCCCCTCTCCCTCTCTCTCTCTCTCTCTCTCTCAACATTTCTTTTACTTCTCTTTTTTCTTTCTTCCTCGTTTACCGTAACGGATGGTTTTGGACAATTTATTGACCTGAAATCATCTATTTATATTTTTTTTCTCTTCTTTTATTTAAATAAGTAGTTTTTTCATGATATTTGGTTTTTCTTTAGTGTTTTTCCATGTTTTCGTCGTCTATGTGCAGTGCTGTTTTGTTTGTCTTGTTGTGGTCGTTTCCCGTCTTGTTGTGGTATTCATTTGGTTCAGATTGACAGATTTGCTTTGATCCATTACAGATTCAATCAAGACTTTGGCGTCTACAAATCCGGAGGCATGAGTATTCCGGTCACTTTGATTTTGTCAAATTTGTAGGCATTTTATCGTATTATGCTATTAACCTGGGTGTTGTGTATTCGTAGATTCATCATTTTTGGTTTTTAGCGCGATGTTGAATTTATGTTGTTTTCGATATATTTTACCATTTGAATGAATGAATATCTTTTTTTAGTAAAAAAAATACTAATTACTAATTACCAGTAGTGAGTACAGTAGGACTGTATGAGGGACACAATAATTAGGGGTGTAAGCGGATCTGATCTGATCCACGAACCCGGCGGATCCGAACCGATTCGAACCAGTTTTAATGGATTGGTTCGGATCATCGGATTGGATCGGATTCCAAAATGCTGATCCGAACCAGATCGATTCGGGTCTCGGATCCGAGAATTCTAATCCGATCCGATCCGAACCCTATAAAATATTTATTTTTAAATTATTATATATAATATTAATATATTATTATATAGATATTTAATATAATTAATAATTAAATATGTATATTTTATTTTATTTTTCTAATTTTTTATTAATATTTAAGTGTAAATAAAAGAAAATTAATAGATAATCCGATGATCCGATCCGATTGTGATCGGTTCGGTTCGGTTCGGATGATTATACCCCTTAAATCCGATCCAAACCGACCCGATTAACCCCTAACAATAATACTGTTAAAAAGGAAAATTACAAAAAATTCTTCGACTTAATTACGCAATAATTAATGTAACTTTCAAAATAAAATGAATGTCGAATATAATTAAACCAAACATCAGAGTCTAATTTCCCCTATACTATATATTAATGTCGAATGAATAATATTACATCCACATATCACCTTTTATCCTCTTTTTATTATTTAGTTATAGATAATTTTACATTATTTTTCAAATATTTATATTCTAATTTTGATATTTTGTAAGAAACTAGAGAGTAGAGACGTGAGAGAAAAAAAGACGTGGAGCTAACATTTTCCTTGCCAAATTAAAGGCAGAAGAGAATCTTGATATTGATAGTAGATAGATGTCAGAAAGTTGTTGAGCAGTTTTTCCCTTTTGGTTGTTTTTATCTTGAAAGTGGCAGCTGTTACCCATGGATTTCTGGGAGGATATAAACATGAAAACGATGTGGATGGTCCTAAGTCTAACAGCAGACAACATCAATATATGGATCTTTAGAAATACTCCCTTCAATACTTATTATAAATAGTAAATGATTATTCCTTCCAATTTATTTTTATGATAAATTTAGTTTTTTGTTTTTTTTATTCAAAATAATGGATCTTTTATAAACTTAAGATATATTTGATAATTTTTTTTATATATACTCTTATACTTTTTACTTAAATTCAACCACTGTTCCTTACTTAAATTCAATCATAAATATTAGTACTTTTCCAAAACAAAAGTCATATGAATGTACTTTTTTTACCAAAAAATTTGCACATTCAGAGTGTTTATTAATGGCAAGTGGAATGTGGAGTAAATATGGTTAGAATGTGTAAATAATTAATGATATTATAAATAAGGGTAATTTGGTACAAATGTAAACGAAGGGGGTAATTTTGTAAATTTATATGAATATTAATTACAAAT
Organism: Sophora flavescens; assembly: GCA_030762895.1. Lineage (NCBI taxonomy): Eukaryota > Viridiplantae > Streptophyta > Magnoliopsida > Fabales > Fabaceae > Sophora > Sophora flavescens. Next base: position 29,531,658 of record CM061064.1, on the reverse strand, counting down.
AGTTTATTTCAATACATTTCCTTGGTTTGCCTCTTATATATAGGATCAGAGAGAGTATATGGCAGTTGGGGCGTTTGTGGATCGGTTTTGAAGCAAAAAATCATTCGATCCAAAGATTAAAACAACATATGGTTCGGTTTGGATTGCTTCCTTGAAAAAATCTGATCCGATCTGATCCGATTAAATGCGGTTTGGATTGGATCCCTTGATTCAGTTTTTAAAGACTGTTGAATGAACACTAGAATGTATCTAACCAAGTTAATACCCTAGATTCATAAGTTTGTTAGCTTTCTGTTTTTCTTTGTGTACCCTAGATTCTTAAGTTTGTTAGCTTTATGTTTTTCTTTGTACATCTTGCTTTTCCCCTTTGTACATAGCTACTATATAATGCCTCTGTAAAGTGCTAAATTAATTCATTCTGAGAAAAATAATATCTCAGTTGTATTTTGTTGAGAGTGTGATTCCCCTTTTTTTCTTCTCTATTCTCTGCATTGCATTGCTTCCAAATTCAGAATTGATGGAGTTCATAGTGACTTTTCACATGGTATCAGAGCTCCTTTCCTAGGGGCTCTGCTACTGCTGCGTTCTATCCTTTCTCTACAAATTCATTCCTATTTCTTCGATTTCTGTGTATTCTTCTTTTCTTGGTCAAAAACCCTAAAAATTGAAAATGGCTGAAGTTGTTAACAATGGTGGTGCTGCGAATGGTGCTGGAAATGGAGGTGTTGATCCTTCTAGCCTGTATTTTCAACATTACAATGAGAATCCAGGTACGATTCTTGTTCCTGATTTGTTAACCGGTGAGAATTATCATGTTTGGTCAAGAGCTATGTTCATGGCTCTGAAAGCGAAAAATAAAGAGGTTTTTATCGATGGATCTCTGGAGAAACCTGCTCGGAATAACCCTAATTTTGTAGCATGGGACAAATGCAATACATTGGTGATGTCCCGGATCACCAGGTCGATGGATCGTTAAATCGTTCGTTGTGTGCTTTGGATGAACACAGCCTTGGATATATGGAAAGACCTCAAAAAGAGATACTACCAGGGAGATGTTTTCTGAATTAGTGAATTAGAAGAGGAGATGTTCATGCTTAAGCAGGGAGATTCTTCAATTACTGAGTATTATAGCCACCTTCAAGAGCTGTGGCAGGAATTGGATAACTTCATGCCAATTCCTGGATGTTCCTGTGAGATAAAGTGTTCTTGCGATTTAGTTCCCACTATTAAGTCTTACAGGGAAAGGAATTATGTGATTAGGTTTTTGAGAGGCCTAAACGAGCAATACTCTACTGTTAGGTCACAAATCATGATGATGAAACCTCTACCAGATATTGGAGAAGCATTCTCATTGCTGATTCAACAAGAAAGACAGATGAACTTTCAATTTGGTGATTCTCGTGCCTTAGTAGCTACCACTGATTCAAGTGGAAGAGGTAGAGGAAATGGCAGAGGAAATAGAGGAAGAAATCAGAATTATGGAGGAAGGAATGGAGATAAAGGAAGAGGATACAAGGTTTGCACTTATTGCAACAGGAGTGGACATACAGTGGATACAAGCTACAAAAAGCATGGATATCCACCAAACTATGAGAGAAATAGAGTAGCAAACAACTATGTAATGGATGATGACTGTAGCGACCGAAAAAAAGAACTTGTTTTTCCTTTTAGAGGAAAAACAAGGAGTTGCCACCAACTTTATTTAATTTCAGGAAAGTTGGAAAACCCTTTAAGAAGAAGCTTCGGGTTCGGGAGTCGATTATGTCTAGGGAAGGCATGGAGACTTAACCCCACGGCACCCTAGAACATCCATAAAAATGGTTACCCAAGATTAGTTGTGTAAATCATTAAAAACTTTGAAAATATTTGTTTTACCCCGAAAATCGTTTTTTTTTAAATAAACATCTTTGGTTGTTAATTTTTTTTATTAAAACTAAATGAGGTTGAACATGGCACATAAGTCCACAGGGCAACCTCAAAATCTAAAGGGTTGAACATGACACTTGTCATAGGGCAACCCAAGAAATAAGATTGTTTTAATCAAGTGGTCATCTTCTATTTTTATGTAAAATAAATAATTTTGCCTCTTGAAAATAGGAGAGAAATGAAACGTAGAAGTGAAAAGTTTTACTAACTTATTCAGTAAATAGAGACACAGAAAAGTAAGATGCCAAGAGAAACTGATGAATAATATCAACGAAGAGAACGAGGATTACCAAATGAGAGCAGAACAACTATGATTTTGTTTACTCCCAGTGGTAAGATTTCAAAATCAAAGTCTTCACATTTCAATTTCACCGACTCTTCTAACTATTCCTTCTTGACCACTCTAATAATAGAGAAAAGAAAAAAAACTCAGATCGTCTAATCTCTTTTTCCACAAAGAAAGTGTTAGATAAAAATCTCTCTCCCTCTTTCTTCCTAAAGAAAATATCAGATGATCAATCCCTCTAAAGAAAAAAAATGTCCCCCCCCCCCCATTGTCTCATCCCTTTTTCCTCTCCTTTTATATACGGAGGAGAGGGCTTCTTGATTCTTCTCCATTGGCTTCAAGGTCGGTTTGTACGAAATCCAAGACTTGGGTGGTTCTGAGCAGCAATAGCGTGTGTTCAGATAGGGGCGGCGTGAGCAATGGAAAGGAGGTGATTTGATGTGAAGGTTACGTGTTTGAAGAGAGAAGGAGATGGGGGGGTTGCCTGATGTGTGTGATGATTTTTTTTTAGGGTTAGGAGTAGGGCTGCTAGGTTGAAACGAGGGAGGAGATGAGGAAGAAGAAGGACCAATGGGTAGAGGAGGAAAAGATGTCTTGTTTGATATGTAAAGTAGGTAGGAAACGTAACTCAATTTCCTTTCATTTTTGTTGATTGTCTTTTTCTCCTTGTTTTCTTCGTCATTTCTTCATTATCTTCTCCTTCTTCTTTCTTTATTCTTTAGTCTCTGATGAGTGTGATTTCACCTCATATTTGCTTATCATATTGCATGCATTTTCATATAGTGTAGGCATTTTTTAATTTTATTTTGGTTAGTTTTTACCTTGGAACGGGTAAGGCGGTTTTGTGGTGTTGTTTTGCAGGAATTAAGGATTAAAATGCTCAAGATCAGCCATGATGGAGCTTGCATGAAGATGGAGCTTAAAAAGTGAAGAAAATGAGCCAAACAGAGCCCATCACGGCCTAGCCGTGACAGCCATCACGGCCATGATCGAGCAAAACTGAAAAGAAAGAAGGCTAAAGTCAGAACTGGTCACGGCCAGCCCGTGATGTCCATCACGACCGTGACATGTCAGCTGAACCAGACACTCACAGGCAGAACTGATCACGGCCTAGTCGTGATGGTGGTCACGGCCGTGACAGACCAATCAGTGAAGCAACGCCCAAGGCAGAATCCATCACGGCCTGGCCGTGATGGCTATCACGACCGTGACGCGTAATATTTGGATCTGAAAAAACTGATTTGATCTGAATTTGTATTTGATTAGGATTCAAATTTCCCCTAATCTATAAATATGGCAATCAGGCAGAGACTAAGGGGGGGGACTTTTTGGGCTGCTACACTTAGGCAAATTTTTAGGATCTCTCTTCTTCTTCTTCTTCTTCTCTTCTCTTATTTTTTATTTCATGTTTTTGTTAACCAAGCTTGTCTTCACCATGGCAATGCTTGAGTAGTAGCTTTGTTTATAGGGATTGGGGCTATGCCCAAGATCTGATTTATGTTATGAATTGATGTTTTACCTTTGTTAATTTCGATTTTTCTTTAGATCTGATTTCTATTGTTTTAATTACTCGTAAATTCGGTGGCCACTTATTTGCGTGTCGTAGATATTGTAAGGAGGAACCTAGCGGTGAACTTAGGTATCGAATCTATAGAATCAGACTTAGGACTTAAATCACGAGAGTTAGAAGCGGTCCTTCGAGGATTAACGAATTGTCACGAAACTTAAAGGGTTCAATCTAAATTCAACTACCACGAGAGTAGGGGTTGGTTTAATTGGGCACGATTTTTGTAACCCGAGAGGGAGCATTAACTAATTTAGGATAAATTCACCTTCAAGGCAATTTTGATAATTAACAAGGGATAGTCAATTTAGTAGCATAAACAATCTTGTTGGTAACCCAATTCCTAGGAATCTCTTAGATTTAAAAAACCCCAAATTGGTTTACTTTCTGTTTTACTTGATTGCATTCCTTATCTGATTTTCTAAGTTATCTCTTATTTCAAAAATCAAAACCTTTTCAAAATCTTTTTTTATATAGTCCAGTTTAATCGATTTGATAATTAGTTGCGATTTGAGATCACAGTCTCTGTGGGATCGATATCTTTTTATTACTTGGTGACGAATCCGGTACACTTGCCGGAATCCAGCACATCAATCTCCAGCCTAAAAACAAAATTGCAGTGGACGGAGTCTCTTCGTCCAACAGAAACTTAGATATGAAAAAGTAGATATACACTGGACGGACCTCCTCGTCCATCAAGAGTTTAAACATGCAATGGACGGATCCTCCTCGTCCAACAGAAAATTAGATGCACAATGGACGGCCTACTCGTCCAACAGAAACTTAAATATGCAATGGATGGAACCTCCTCATCCAACAGAAAATTAAATGCAATGGACGGTACCTCCTCGTCCAACAGAAAATTAAATATGCAATGGACGGAACCTCTTCGTCCAACAGAGAATTAAATGCAATGGACTGGACGCGTTCAACAGCAAATTAAATGCAATGGACTGGACGGGTTCAACAGCACATACATCGCAAATCGACCAGACGCGTCCAACATAAAATACAATGCATGGACTGGACGTGTTCAATGCAATTCCAACAAAATATGCAATGCAAATGGACTGGACGCGTTCAATGGCAAATGCATTGGAATGGACGGGACCACCCCGTCCATCAGCAAGTGAAATGGAATGGAAGAGACCACCGCATCCCTCAGCAAGTCCAAGGTAATGGATTGGACGGGACCACCCCGTCCAACAGCAAGTCCAATGCAATGGACTGGACGCGTTCAACAACAAATGCAATGGACTGGACTGGACCTCGTCCAACAGCAAGTCCAATGCAATGGATTGGATTGCGTCCAACAGTAAGTCCAATGCAATGGACGGGACCAACCCGTCCAACAACAAGTCCAAAGCAATGGACTGGACTGCGTCCAACAACAAGTGCACTGGACTGGACTGGACCGCGTCCAACAGCAAGTGCAATGGACTGGACTGCCGCCTCCTTTCTTTCTTTTTTCTTTTTTTTCATTATTATTATTAGTCTCCTTGAAATATAATATCATAAAAATTGGAATAAAAGACGGACAAAAATGAGTGTTCACAGTTGCCACACTTTACTTGTTGCATACTAGAAGACATGATTAGTCGTGACTTTTCATGTATTGTAGTAATGAACAAGTAAAGAAAAATGAACACATATTTTGTCCGAAAAACATTATAGTTTGAAAACAAAACTGTAGTGGACGGAATTTATTCGTCAAACAGGAGAGTAAATATGCAGCGAGCCTTAGAACTTGAAAATAAGCATGCAATGGACGGAACCTCTTCGTCCAACAGAAAAGTAAATGCAATGGACGGAACCTCTTCGTCCAACAGAAAAGTAAACATGCAATGCGACGGACGGAACCTCCTCGTCCAACAGAAAAGTAAACATGCAATGGACGGAACCTCCTCGTCCAACAGAAAATTAAACATGCAATGGACGAAACCTCCTCGTCCAACAGAAAAGTAAATACAATGGACGGAACCTCCTCGTCCAACAGAAAATTAAACATGCAATGGACGGAACCTCCTCGTCCAACAGAAAATTAAATGTGCAATGGACGGAACCTCCTCGTCCAACAGAGAAGTAAATGCAATGGACGGAACCTCCTCGTCCAACAGAAAAGTAAACATGCAGCGAGCCTTAGAGCTTGAAAATAAACTTGTAATGAGCCTTAGAGCTCGAGAATAAAGATGCGGTGAGCCTCAGAGCTCGAGAATAAAATTGCAGTGAGCCTTAGAGCTCGAAAATAAACAATCAGTAATTTGAAACAAATGAGAATCCCTTCCTTTTGAGGACAATGGAACCAATTGCTCCATGGAAAAACTTCCACCAACCAAACCCTTGTTCACCGGCCACTCTGGGACGAGGCAACACTCATTCTCTTAACAACATTGGTCACCCAAGAATCTGACAACTTATGAGGTGAATGTTATGTTTGTCCTCCTAAGCTCATTTGCATCACTCTTTGGTCGTCCAGTGCATGCTACCTCTTCCATTGAATCTGAAGTATTGAGTCCTCTTGGTTTAAACCATTCATTGGTGCTACCATTAGAATTATCAAATCATACCATTAAATTTATATTTACTTTTATTGAGACATGACCATAGTGATTGAACATGAGAGTGAACACGACAGGGGAGTGTGGAAGAAAACCTCTTGCCTTAATACGAGAATTTAGTTTTTTAAGAGACAATAACAATGAGAACAATATTACAAAAGGGATTATGAAGATTAAAAAAACAAAGATAAGCAAAGAAAATTACGAAAATCACATAAAATTTGCCCCAGTGTTGGTCCTTTGACTTTCATTTAATTGATTCCCCTCAACCTTTTGATGACACAGATCTTGGCTTCTGTTTCTGATTCCTCAAACACACCTTCTTCGATCATTCCTTAACAATTTTGCCCCAGTATACTCAGTTGGATAAAATTTCCCCAGTATGGTGAGTGCTTGCGGAAATGTTGGATCATATCCTTCTCTTAGGCTGCCTTTGCAGGTTTTCAGCCTAAGGTTTCTTTGCCCTAACTTTTAGGTTGCCCTTTCGGGTTTTCAACCTAGCGAGCCTTTTCTTTTCTTTTGTTTTCATTGTTCTTTGCCCTAACTTTTGCCTAGGCTGCCCTTTCGGGTTTTCAACCTAGCGGGCCTTTTTTTTTGTTTTCATTGTTCTTTTGCCCTAACTTTTACCTGAGTTGCCCTTTCGGGTTTTCAACCTAGCGAGCCTTCAAGCATAGAACTTTTTCACAGCATCAGATTTTACTGGCCTTGGTAACTCTTCTCCATCCATGTTTTGCAGATTCAAAGCTCCTCTTGAGAATGCCTGTTTGACAATATAAGGGCCTTTATAATTTGGTGCCCACTTTCCTTGGACATCCTCCTGACTAGGGAGGATTTTCTTTAAAACCAGGTCTCCCGCGCAAAATTCTCTAGGACGAACCTTTTTATTGAAAGCTCTTGCCATTCTGCTTTGATACAATTGCCCGTGACAAATAGCTGCCAGTCTTTTCTCTTCTATCATGTTCAACTGCTCATATCGAGTTTTCACCCACTCAGATTCTTCTAAATCTGCTTCCATCAAGACTCTTAGCGAAGGGAGTTCTACTTCAATAGGTGAGACAGCCTCCATCCCGTACACCAGGGAGAAAGGGGTTGCCCCGGTGCTTGATCGTATATTAGTCCGATAAGCATGTAGAGCATATGGCAGCCTTTCGTGCCAGTCCTTATAGTTTACAACCATCTTGGCGACGATCTTTTTGACATTTTTGTTTGTTGCTTCAACTGTACCATTCATTTGAGGCCTATAAGGAGCCAAATTGTGGTGTTTGATTTTGAAACCATCACAAAACTTTTGAATCTCGGTACCATTAAGATTAGCAGCATTATCGGTGATTATCCTTTCTGGGATCCCGTATCTACAGACGATGTCCTTCTTGAGGAATTTGAGAAACACCCTTTGAGTTATGCTGGCATATGAAGCAGCTTCTACCCATTTAGTGAAATAGTCTATCGCCACCAAAATGAAACGATGACCATTGGAAGCCTTGGGATTAATGGGACCGATGACATCTATTCCCCACATCGAAAAAGGCCACGGGGATGCTAAATTGTGTAGTGGAAACGGAGGTGCATTAACCCGGTCTACATACATCTGACATTTTTGACATTTACGAACATGCTCCATACAATCTGACTCCATAGTAGACCAATAATAACCACTTCTCAAGATCTTCCTAGCCATCATGTGACCGTTGGCATGTGTCCCACAGATTCCTTCATGAACTTCGATCATGATCAATTTATCTTCGCAAGCATCCACACATCTGAGTAGGGTACCATCATATCCTCTTTTATACAAGACTTCCTTGTTTAAGAAAAAGGTCATAGCCAGTCTTCGGATGGTCTTTTTGTTTACTTCGCTCGCCTCTACCCGGTATTCCTTGTTCTGAATATATTACTTGATATCATGATACCAAGGCTTACCATCAGGTTCTCCTTCCACATGAGCATAGTACGCCGGTTCATCTTGCACTCTAATTTGGATGGGTTGGACATTGATGTGGATATCCAGCTTGGTCATGGCAGCTAGTGTGGCTAAAGCATCATCAAATTGATTCTTGTCTCGACTTAAATGCGAGAAAGTAATCTCGTCGAACTTTGCAATCAACCGAGTCAAGTATTTCTGATACGGAATCAACTTGGAGTATTTGGTTTGCCATTCACCATTGACTTGGTAAATGATTAGAGTTGAATCCCTGAAGACTGCTTTATACCAAGTTCAAGTGCCATTTGCAATCCACCAGCACATGCCTCATATTCTGCAATATTATTTGTACATTCGAATTTCAGTTTTACGGCCACCGAGTACTACTTGCCATTTGGTGAGATAACCACTGCCCTTATACCATTGCCATGCATATTGACTGCTCCATCAAAATACATTTTCCACACATCTTCTTGTTCTTCATCTTCCTCGAGGGACATTATTTCTCCATCTGGGAACTCGAAATTGACAGGCCATCCATCCTCAAGAGGATTCTCTGCTAAATGGTCAGCAATCACACTTCCTTTGATGGACTTTTGAGTCACATATTTGATGTCAAAATATCACTTGCCACTTCCAAACTCTTAAGGAGATATGAGGACTTTCAAAGATATACTTCAAAGGATCCATTCGAGAAATTATCCAAGTGGTGTGATATAACATGTACTGTTTGAGTCTTCTGAAGGTCCATACTAGTGCACAACAAATCTTCTCGATTGCCATATAACGAGCCTCACAGGCGTTAAACTTCTTACTCAGATAGTAAATTGCCTGCTCCTTCCTGCCATATTAATCTTGTTGTCCCAGCATTGCCCCCATTGAGGTTGGCAGTATGGTGAGATAGAGTAACAATGGACGACCTTGGGTAGGTGGTACCAACACTGGGGGATTCAGTAGATATGCCTATATCCTATCAAAGGCTTCTTGACAGTCATCATCCCATCTTCCTGGATTATTCTTCTTGAGGAGTTTGAAGATTGGTTCGCATGTGCTAGTCAGATTTGCAATGAAGCGCGCAATATAGTTCAATCTTCCAAGAAAACCCCTTACTTCTCGCTCGTTCTTAGGTGCTTGCATGTCACGTATTGCTTCCACCTTGTCAGGGTCCACCTTTATTCCTTCTCTACTGACAACAAAGCCAAGTAAGTGCCCTGCGGATGCACCGAAAGTACATTTTGCGGGGTTGAGGCGTAACTTGTACTTCCTTAGTCGCTCAAACAACTTTCTCAAAACTGCCACATGGCTTTCTCCTTCCTTGGACTTAGCCACTATATCATCAATGTATGCCTCTACCTCCTTATGCATCATATCATGGAACAATGCTACCATAGCACGATGGTAAGTGGCCCCAGCATTCTTTAATCCAAAAGGCATCACTTTGTAACAAAAAGTTCCCCAAGGAGTGATAAAAGTTGTCTTTCCTTTGTCGTCACTGTCCATGAGGATCTGATTGTACCCAGAATACCCGTCCATGAAAGAAAACCTATGACTTCTGGCTGTACTGTCTACAAGGACATCAATATGAGGTAGGGGAAATCATCCTTTGGACTGGCTTTATTCAGGTCTCGGTAGTCCACGCACATTCTGACCCTTCATCCTTCTTTGGTACCGGAACAATATTAGCTACCCATTCCGGGTGTCTAGCTACTTCCAGAAAGCCAGTCTCCAACTGCTTGGTCACTTCTTTCTTGATCTTCAACGACATCTCAGGATGCATCCTCCTTAACTTTTGCTTCTTTGGAGCCACATCTGGGTATAAGGGAATTTTATGCGATGCTATCTCTGGATCTAAACCTGGCATATCTCTGTAGGACCATGCAAAAACATCCAGATACTCTTTGAATAGTGCAACCATTTCTTCACGTTGTGTTATCCACTATTTTCAACTCCTTCTTGTCTTCCTCGATTCCCATATTGATCACTTCTGCAACCTCATCATTCGAGCTAATCCCTTCCTCTAACCGTTTCACCACTTTTATGAATTCTTCAATGTCTTCTTCTTCTTCATCGGATTCAGCAGCCGCGAGGGAATCGATAAATGAGTTTTCAAAGTTCCTCTCGTGAGGTAAATCTTTAGTGGAAGAAGTATTCCTGGAAGAAAAGTCGGGAATAGGAGAAGTATAGGCAAGAGTCTTATTTATGACAAGAAAAGCTTGAACAAAATAAATAAATGAAAGATAGAGAAAAGAAACGATGGAATCAAAAGGAAAACACCAGACAAAGTGTTGCATTTTCATTCATGTCTCAAAGAAAGTAAACATTAGTTCGTAATTAGTACAATAAGATAATTACTTCATGGAAATAACATAAACAAACGGTTCAGATTGCCAATTGTTGAGAACTTCATTGCTAGCAGGGAGATAGATGACATGGTTCTTTTCCAACTCCTCTTCCAGTGTGCTGATAGTGAAGTGAGGGGAAAATGACTTTTCGGGACTGATAACTTCAGCAGCTACCGGGAAAGTCTCTGTCAGAAGGGGAAGATACTTTCTCTCACCCTCTTCTCCTTCTTTGTTCTCAAGAGTCATGAATTTCATCTTTTCTATCAAGTAGGGTTGATACCCCAACCCATGCCTTCCTTCTCTCATAGCAGCTTCAGTTGAGGCCCTAGGTTTTTTCCTCTTTGATACCCATTCTTTTCCATGATGCGGATTGCTACTTCATTCACATTATTCATTGGGGGCTCTCTTTTCTTGTTCTCTGACTTCAAGACCTTAAAACTACGCAGCGAGTCGTCTTCCATCTGCTCGGTACTTTCTACATAAGGTATTGTGGCGGGCTTTGTCAGCATGATTTCCTCTTCACCACGGACAGTAATAACAGACCCTTCTTGGATATACTTCAAACACTGATGCAGAGTCGATGGAACAACCCCCGCTTCATGATTCCAAGGCCTCCCCAGAAGCATAGTGTAAGCTGGTTAGATTTCTAATACCTGAAAGAGGACAGAAAAACAACTAGGTCCTATTTCAAGGGACAGAGTTATCTCTCCTAAGATTCCTCTTGCTGTCCCATCAAAGGCTCATACAGTCATTTCTTGTGGTGTCAAATCCGCCATGCTTATATTTAGTTGCTTGAGGGTGGACATTGGAACCACATTCAACACCGAACCGCCATCTACGAGCACCTTTGCAATCACAAACCCCTTACACTTTAGGGTGATGTGTAAGGCTTTGGTGCTACTGCCGAGAAAGTAATCATGTTGACATGCCTGATTGGGTCCACCATATTTACCACATTTTCCGGAGTGACGTCAGGTTTGACATACACTTCATTCAACACCTTCAATAATGCCTTACGATGCAACTCTGATGTCAAGACAAGAGACAAAAGAGATATCCTTGTTTGAGTTTTCTTCAACTGTTCTACCACATCATATTCACTTTGCTTCATGATCTTCAGAAACTCTTCTTCTTCTTTCCCTTTTCCTTCATCCATAGTTTCCTCTTCTTTGGATTCCTTCATCATTTTTTCTTCAACGGGGGTGTAGCATCGCCCTCTCCTAGTAATGCCTCGAATTATCACAATATTAGTAATTTGGGCCTTCGAGGTCTCTCCTGCAGCTCCAGTTAATTCAACCTTCTGTTCATAATTCCATGGCACAGCATGTGTATCAACATAAGCAAAAGGAGTTGGCTTCTTCACCCATACGATGACTCTTTCTGGGTCTGAAGGTTTGTTCATGGGTGATACTCGAAGTACAACTTTTTCAACTACATTGACTTCCTCGGCAGCACCTCGTCTGGCTTGAATCACCCCCAAGGTGAGTAACCTCTGAACCTGGACTTTGAAATCCCAACAAGTTTCGATGTCGTGCCCCACTTGCCCATGATGATAGCCACACCTCAGATCTTCTGCATACCTCATTTCTTCTCTTGGAACTCTTACTGGTGCAACAATGTTGTATCCCGCCCTCTTTAGTTCTTCGAAAATATTCTGCATTGGCACTCGTAGTTCCAGCACCTTCCTGATTGGGGACCCTATTACCTCCAAATTGTTTACTCAATTTCCATCATTATGATTCGGGATTGGATTCTTAATGATATTAGGCCTGACCTCTTCGTCAAACCCTAGCCTCCCACAAGCAATCAACTTTCTCACTGCCGTTTTAAAAGCTTCGCAATCCTCAATAGAATGTCCCGTGACATCCATATGATACTTGCAAGTCTGATTTGGATTGTACCAAGCAGGAAATGGTGGTTCTAAGGGACATACAGGATTTCCCGCATTCAATGGCGGTCAAACAATTGTTGGAATAAATCCGCATTAGAGATGGATAATTTCGGGAAGGGTGGCAGATTTGGACTTTGGAAACGTCCTTGGTTTGGGAAATTTGGGCGAGGTGGAGGATAGTTTGGACGGTTTTGTGGGGGTGAAGACGGACAACGGGTGTATGATGGGTGGGCAAGGTTATATGGTTGGGGGGTAGGAATATTGTTGATTTGGTTTTGCGGGTAAGTGTTGGTTTGTGAGGATGGGTAATGGGGTTTTGTGTCTGGTATAGGATATGTGGGTTAGGGTTATAGGGTGCTTGGTACTGAGGACTAAAGTTCCGTTGGCGTTGTACATAATTCGCCTCAACTTCCTTCTTCTTTGGTTGAAATCCCTTCCGGGATTCACTTCCTTCACCATCATTCACGGGGAGCTTTCCAGCTCTTGCCAAAAATTCAATCCTTTCACCGGCGGCGATCAAGTCGGAGAAATCTTTATAGGCTGCCCCAGCCATGGCCCCTATAAAAGGTGCTCTGAGGGTTCCTAAAAAGTATGAGCACATTTCAGATAAAGTCAACGGGGGCTGAACTTGTGCAGCCAAACTCCTCCACCTTTGGGCATATTGCTTGAAGGGCTCCTCATTTCTTTTCTACATTGTAGTCAACTGTTCACAACTTGGGGCTACATCCAGGTTGAACTTGTACTGGTCCATGAATAAGTCAGCCAATTCCGTCCATCGCGAGATCTTGGAATGGTCCAATTGGAGGTACCATTCTAAGGCGAGGCCAGTCAAACTTTCGTGGAAAAAGCTGATATGGAATTTGTCATCCTTGGACCAGATTGCCATCTTGGTGGCATAACTAATGAGGTGAAATCGTGTGTTCCCGCTTCCATCATATTTGGAAAAATCAGGAATCTTGAAGTCCTTGGGGATCGCAACATCTGTGGCGGGACAGAGTTCTTCTATCTGGAGAGGGCCATAAGCATTCGAACCTTTTATAGCTTTTATTTGTTCTTCCATTCTCTCCATCCATTCATCTCTCATCTTATCCTTACCAGCCCGAACTCCCGCTGACTGACTGTGAGTAGATACATGTGGTTGCTCCCATGCTGGTGCGGTATAGCCGGGGACTTCATGATAGGCATTTTCAAAAGGGGGGTATCCTTCTCCAATGGGAAGTTTTATTGGTGCCGTGTGTTGTGTCTGGTCTGGGCCAGATACTCCATGAATGAGACCCGTGCTAATTCTTGAAAACATTGGTGCTGTTACCACAGAAGAAATCCGTTGCCTACCTAGTTCAACCGTATCTCTGTTCGCAACAAGAATGCTGAGAGATTCCCTCATATCCTGTAGTATGGATTCTAATCTTGCTTGGGTTTCAATCATCTCACTTATTCTTCCCCTCACTTCATCTATCGCAGAGCTTAAGTTTCTTCCTTCCTCAGACGCATTGGCAGCCATCCTGGTCCGAGATCTGGTATTGTTAACTCGGGTTTGATTGGTGTTACTTTTCCTAGGTCGCGCAATGGTTCCCTGATCCTCAGAAGTAGGTGACTCCGTAAAGCATTTAAAGAATCCCATTAGTAAATCCAAAATTTTGTGTGTGTATATGTATGCATGTGCAAGTTAACATCCTTTGTTTGAGAGTACTCTTAGGAAGACTGTTGTATACACCAATAGCAAGAAAACTCATCCTACAATAAAATCTAGTGGTATGGTTCCCTCTAGTTTGAATGCAGTTGGTGTCAAGTCCATGGGAGAATCCACTCCTCGATAGACCACACCTGTACTAGAAACGTCCTTATTTTTACACAGAAAACACGTCGTTTTTAGGGTAAAAATATAGTTGATGATGTATCTAAGGGAGAATACACTCCTCGATAGATATCATCTAAAAAACACTCGACAGTCATGGATGAAAACTTCCCTTTTATTATACATATTCCGATACAAATCATGAGTCTTTGATCAAAATAAAAGAAGTACATTGATGGTTTCCACCCTTCTCCGAGGTCTACAAAGTTCTATGTTAAGAGCCTCATCTTATTTTTCCTGAACCCTCTGGCAAGTTTCCCAAAATGATTGAAGAACTCGGTCACCTTCGATGGTAGCTGAAGGAAATGGTTCATACGCATGTGGACGGATGCCTCTTCAAACCGCTCCACCAGCTGGGAAGTGTGATATTGGATCTTATCCATCACGTCCTCGTATTTTCTATTCCATGCTTCCTTTTCATTCATTACATCCTTCACCACTAATTTCCATCCCTTTACCCATTCTGCGTGACGTTGAGCTTCAACCCTTTCAGAGTCTTTTATCTTGTTTCTGAGCCAATTTTATCTCATGCTGGCTTCTACTAGTAGCTCACGATACTTGGCTGCTTCGTCCCATCCTCGATCAGAGTACACTTCTATTTGAGCCAAGGATTCCTGCAGGGATTCAACCCTCTCTTCTAGTATATGTATTGTTTCAACGTGAACCCCTACATTTGTCTCGAGCTCTTTTTTCTTCTTTTGAAGTTTGACAAGCATCTTCTCTTGACATCCTATTTTTGCCAACAGCTCCTGAATTTCTGCTTTTGTCTTTTCTTGCCCTTTTTGCACGACTTGGGGCTTCGTGGGCATCGGCGCATTCATCCTTCAAATGCTCAATCTGTAAACTCAGCTTCTGCACTTGTCTTCGGAGCGTGATAATAGTTACTTCGGCAGCTTGGTCTTTCTCATCAAAAATCCTCATATGAGCTATTAAAACTTCGATTTCTTTCAACATTTGATCTTTGGTCATAGGATTATTTTCCTTATGGAGAGGGGATGTAGGTATTGGAGGGAAACCTCTTCTTGCTTCTCTCCATGCTTCATATCTTTTTGTGTGAGCTATGATTCGCCTTCCTAATTCCTACGGTCCTTTTATATGAACATCACTCCATGCTGACCTTACTGCTATCTTTTGTCTCTTGATGCTTTCATTTTCTTGGTATAGGAAGAATATCCCATCGAGCAGTTCTTCGGGGGGTTCATCCTGTGTCCACTTGAGTTGACGCATCACCAAAGCTGGTGAGTATGACACAACCTCTGGGACCCATCAATGGAATGATTGAAAAACTTCCACAGCTGAATACAACTGAATCTCCATTATACCATGGACACATACAACTAAATGACCGCGGGTCGATCTGATCAAACTCTTGTTTCCATTCATATAGATTACGTGGCTTTAGTTGCATGCGAGTGAATCCTTTCAGCGGGTCATCCGTTCTATCAATTTTATCACGAGCGTACAAGTGAGTCATGATCCAAACATACAATATTGATGCACAACATCGTAGTTTCCCTTGTTGATTCTGATGACAAACCTGTAGAGAGAGGAAAGTTTCAGCTAAGATAGCAGGGACCGGGTTTACACCATATTCTTCGACCCTATAGAAAACATCCATGGCTGAATGATCAATCAGATCTGGCACAAAAGGAAAGAGCACCAACCCATATATCATGAGGGCTAGTACTTTGTTGAAAGTAACCCATCGTTGTTGCTGGCCTAGCTTGTTGAGTGACACTTCCAAAAATCGCCTCTTCAACCCTTTGGTGGTTCCCTTTTCTGTTTTTTCTATCTGTTCCGGTTGAAGCTCCAATAGACTTGCTATTTTTCGATCTGTTACATGTTGGCCATAATACATGTAGAAGCGAGTCTTCTTTTGAATTGGCAGTCTTAGCATATAAGCATACTCTTCCATGGTCGGAGTGATGTCTAAGTTAGGCAATTCAAAACACCTCAAAGTTGAGTTCCAATATTGGGCCAATGCACTCAGAGCGGGAGCTTCCACTGGAACACGCAATAGATCCAATATTCTACCATATTTGCTGACAATGTCTGAGCGTGCTTTTTCTGACATTTGCTGGCTGAGTTCACACAATCTCTTCACGTCATTGAGTGTCACATTGATCTTGATATTTTTCTTGGAACAGCTCGCGTTGCTAGTACTCTTCTCTGAACCAAACTTTTCCATTTTCTTGCTATAAGGAGAATACCAAAATCTTCCAACAAAGAGACACAAAAAAATGAGTATAGTGAAACAAATATATCTTGCATGATTCATGTTGTATGGGACCCAGTGGGGTTGAAAGCCCTGATGGGTATGCATCACCTTCATTATGACATAGCGCCTATTATATGTGCAATAATATTCGAATATGTCATTCAGGTTTGAGGCAGCAATGTGGCGCCCTTAGTTTTGTGAATATTCACAATGAACATGCATGACAATTTATGCTTATGACGATAGAGAGAGGAAAGAAAAGTACGCCCCCTTTTGTCCTAAGCTAGGTAAAACATAAGGATGGACACATCCTAAGGTTAGGACTCTAAACAGGTTGGCCACTAGGTCTGCTCTATTAGTGAAAGTTGGGATGGGTCTAGACCTCTAAAAATCATGGTCCCCAGATTGCCCTCATAAGGATATGATTCATGAGTTTAGCCACAAGTAGGGATAAACCCTCTCAATATGACTATTCCATGATCTCATGTACAATCTGAGTGGTGAACTGACAAGTATCAGGGAGGTACAAGACCTCTCCAATAACAATGTCAGAGCACCGCCTAATCCTTGGGTTTTTGAGCAAGCACGGGTATAGAGCTAAGTGTGTGTGCAACATATGATAGTGACGTGTGTGAAGGGGGCATACAAACCTGTAACACTTAAAAGTAAAAATAAAAAGAGAAGACAAGAAAAACCTGTAAAACACAAACATAGGTATATATAAAAATGGTTATAAGTCCTCTACCCTATTGTTAAAACATGGGAAAAAGAAAAGAAATGAGGAGGAAACAAAAACATTATTAGTGAAACATATATAACAATAACGTGAGTTAAAATGTATGTACAACTAAATCTTCTCATTTAAATAAGAGGAAAAACCCAACCAAAAGGACAATCCAAACAGACATCACTAAAATAAAAAAAAAATAGTTTTGTCATTTAATTATTGTAAGGAAAAAAAAACAGCAAGATATAATCACAAAAGGTAAAACAAATAAGTTACACGTTACTAAAAATTTACAAAACCAATTTTTACGGGCTTGACTCTCTTAAAAGAAATCCCCAATGGAGTCGCCATCTGTTGCAACCGAAAAAAGAACTTGTTTTCCCTTTTAGAGGGAAAACAAGGAGTCGCCACCAACTTTATTTAATTTCGGGAAAGTTGGAAAACCCTTTAAGAAGAAGCTTCGGGTTCGGGAGTCAATTATGTCCAGGGAAGGCATGGAGACTTAACCCCACGACACCCTAGAACATCTATAAAAATGGTTACCCAAGATTAGTTGTGTAAATCATTAATAACTTTGAAAATATTTGTCTTACCCCGAAAATCATTTTTTTTTAAAAATAAACATCTTTGGTTGTGAATTTTTTTTATTAAAACTAAATGAGGTTGAACATGGCACATAAGTCCACAGGGCAACCTCAAAATCTAAAGGGTTGAACATGACACTTGTCATAGGGCAACCCAAGAAATAAGATTGTTTTAATCAAGTGGTCATCTTCTATTTTTATGTAAAATAAATAATTTTGCCTCTTGAAAATAGGAGAGAAATGAAACGTAGAAGTGAAATGTTTTACTAACTTATTCAATAAATAGAGACACAGAAAAGTATGATGCCAAGAGAAACTTATGAATAATATCAACGAAGAGAACGAGGATTACAAAATGAGAGCAGAACAACTTTGATTTTGTTTACTCTCAGTGGTAAGATTTCAAAATCAAAGTCTTTACATTTCAATTTCACTGACTCTTCTAACTCTTCCTTCTTGACCACTCTAATAATAGAAAAGAGAAAAAAACTCAGATATTTTAATCTCTTTTTCCACAAAGAAAGTGTTAGATAAAAATCTCTCTCCCTCTTTCTTCCTAAAGAAAATATCAGATGATCAATCCCTCTAAAGAAAAAAAATGCCCCCCCCCCTCCCACTGTCTCATCCCTTTTTCCTCTCCTTTTATAGACGGAGGAGAGGGCTTCTTGCTTCTTCTCCATTGGCTTCAAGGTCGGTTTGTACAAAATCCAAGGCTTGGGCGGTTCTGAGCAACAATAGCGTGTGTTCAGATGGGGGCGGCGTGAGCAGTGGAAAGGAGGTGATTTGATGTGAAGGCTGCGTGTTTGAAGAGAGAAGGAGATGGGGGGGGGGGTTGTCTGATGTGTATGATGATCTTTTTTAGGGTTAGGAGTAGGGCTGCTAGGTTGAAACGAGGGAGGAGACGAGGAAGAAGAAGGACCAATGGGTAGAGGAGGAAAAGATGTCTTGTCTGATATGTAAAGTAGGTAGGAAACGTAACTCAATTTCCTTTCCTTTTTGTTGATTGTCTTTTTCTCCTTGTTTTCTTTGTCCTTTCTTCATTATCTACTCCTTCTTCTTTCTTTATTCTTTAGTCTCCAGCCTGAAAACAAAATTGCAGTGGACGGAGTCTCTTCGTCCAACAGAAACTTAGATATGCAAAAGTAGATATACACTGGACGGACCTCCTCGTCCATCAAGAGTTTAAACATGTAATGGACGGATCCTCCTCGTCCAACAGAAAATTAGATGCGCAATGGACGGCCTACTCGTCCAACAGAAACTTAAATATGCAATGGATGGAACCTCCTCATCCAACAGAAAATTAAATGCAATGGACGGTACCTCCTCGTCCAACAGAAAATTAAATATGCAATGGATGAAACTTCTTCGTCCAACAGAGAATTAAATGCAATGGACTGGACGTGTTCAATAGCAAATGCATCGCAAATGGACCAGACGCATCCAACATAAAATACAATGCATGAACTGGACGCGTTCAATGCAATTCCAACAAAATATGCAATGCAAATGGACTGGACGCGTTCATTGGCAAATGCATTGGAATGGACGAGACCACCCCGTTCATCAGCAAGTGAAATGGAATGGATGGGACCACCCCATCCCTCAGCAAGTCCAAGGTAATGGATTGGACGGGACCACCCCGTCCAACAACAAGTCCAATGTAATGGACTGGACGCCTTCAACAGCAAATGCAATGGACTGGACTGGACCTCGTCCAACAGCAAGTCCAATGCAATGGATTGGACTGCGTCCAACAAAAAGTCCAATGCAATGGACGGGACCAACCCGTCCAACAACAAGCCCAAAGCAGTGGACTGGATTGCGTCCAACAGCAAGTCCAATGCAATGGATTGGACTGTGTCCAACAGCAAGTCCAAATCAATGGACGAGACCACCCAGTCCAACAGGAAGTGCAATGCAATGGACGGGACCACCCCGTCCAACAGTAAGTCCAATGCAATGGACGGGATCACCCCATCCAACAGCAAGTGCACTGGACTGGACTGGTCCGCGTCCACCAGCAAGTCCAATGGACTGGACTGGACCGGACCGCGTCCAACAACAAGTGCAATGGACTGGACTGCCCCCTCCTTTCTTTTTTCTTTATTTTTTTCATTATTATTATTAGTCTCCTTGAAATATAATATCATAAAAATTGGAATAAAAGACAGACAAAAATGGGTGTTCACAATGACATTGAAGATGAAGATGATAACCAATATGTGAAATCTATGAGGAACAAAGAAGTGGAAAATGATGTTACACAGCCCTTCTTCACACCTGAGCAGCACAAGGCTCTGTTGAGCTTATTACAGAGAGGTGGTTCTACTTCTCACAATGCAAACCAAGTGGTTGCAACCAAATCAGGTATCATATGTTCAGTTATGAATTTTGAAAAATCAAGATGTTGGATATTAGACACAGGGGCAACTGATCATGTTTATCACTCAATGACATTTTTTCACTGTCACAAGAAGATAAAGCCAATTTCTATGAAATTACCTGATGGAAATCAAATAGTAACTGATATAGCAGTAACTGTGTTCTTTACCAAAGATCTATTCCTCACGGATGTCCTATACATTCCCAATTTTACCTTCAATTTGATTTCCATTTCAAAATTGACCAAGTTACTTGACTGTAAATTGATTTTCACTAATACTGTTTGTCATATACAGGACAATCACTCGTTGAGGATGATTGGTGCAGCTGATTCAAGAGCTGGATTGTATTCTTTGAGTTCACAGACTACTTTGAAATTTCCTAGTCCTTCTATGACTGTAAGATGTATCAATTCCTTTGATTCTGTTAAGAATAATGTTTGGCATATGAGACTTGGACATCCATCTCATGTAAAACTTGTTGAAATCAATAAAATCTTTCCTTTTGTTGATTGTGCCAAGCTGCATAGTCCCTATGATGTTTGTCGCATAGCAAAACAGAAACGTTTGCCTTTTCCTGATAGTGAGTCTAGGTCTCATCACCCTTTTGACCTTTTACACATGGATATTTGGGGACCTATCTCATCCCCTTCCATGTTGGGACATAGATACTTCCTTACAGTAGTTGATGACGCCTCTCGGCATAGATAGATCTTCTTTATGAAGTTGAAATCTGAAACTTCAACTCACATCATAACTTTTCTCTCATTAATTGAGACTCAATTCAATGCCAAAGTTAAGATCATCCGATCTGATAATAGGGGGGGATTCAAACTAGACCAATTATATGCAGATAAAGGAATTATCCATCAGACATCATGTGTAGAAATCCCACAACAAAATGGAATAGTTGAGAGAAAACACCAACATATCCTAGGTGTGGCTCGGGCTCTCCTATTTCAATCACACCTCCCCAAAATTTTTTGGACTCAAGCCATCACTCATGCTATATACCTTATAAACAGACTACCTACTCTTTACTTATCAAACAAATCTCCATATGAAATCCTATATCAAACACTACCTGACTTTTCTCATCTAAAGGTTTTTGGATGTTTAAGCTTTGCATCCACTTTGACTGCCAACAAAAAAAAAAAAAAAACTTGACCCTAGAGCTAGAAAGTGTATCCATTTAGTTTCAAGAGTGGGACAAAAGGATATATTTTGTTTGATCCTAAATCCAAAGAAATCTTCATCTCTAGGAATGTGAACTTCTATGAGAATGTCTTTCCTTATAAGTCAACAGAACACACTCTCCAAAATATGCCTGACCAAACTAACAATAATGTCCAAGATCCTTGGCTTGATATTCCACCACAATTCTCAGCAAGTCAGTGTCTCAACCCACCTCAAAATACTGAGAATGTTCCTAACCAAGTCAATCTAGAACCAAACCCTCCAAATATTCATGTTAGACAGTCCGCTAGAGAAAGAAGACCTCGATCTTATCTACAAGAGTACCATTGTTCTTTGGTCTCATCAGCAGCTAATGACTCAACTCACACATCTCCTAACAGTATCAGGTATCCTCTTTGTAGCTTCCTTTCATATGATAAATTGTCTACCAATCATAAACACTTTTCTTTAAACATATACACTACTATTGAACCTGGTACCTATGAAGAAGCTGCTAAGCATTCTTGCTGGCAGCAAGCCATAGACAATGAATTAGCTGCACTGACAAAGACCAATACTTGGACACTCACCACTTTACCTCCAAATAAGAAGGCAGTGGGATGTAAGTGGGTTTTCAAGGTGAAGCATAAGGCAGATGGGACTGTGGAAAGGCACAAGACTCGGCTAGTAGCCAAGGGCTTCACTCAAACAGAAGGTCTTGACTACTTAGAAACATTTAGTCCAGTAGTTAAAATGACTACTGTTAGACTTCTCCTCTCCCTTGCTGCTTCACTTGGCTGGCACTTACATCAATTAGATGTAAATACAGCTTTTTTACATGGAGATCTATTGGAGGAAGTGTATATGAAGGTGCCACCTGGTTTGATAGTCCCTAGCACTGATCTGGTCTGTAAACTGCAGAGGTCCCTGTATGGCTTGAAACAAGCAAGTAGGAAGTGGAACTCAAAGTTAACTGAAACACTTTTGGCATTGGGATATGCACAATCCAAAGACGACTATTCCTTATTCACAAAGTCATGTCATACAGGATTCACTGCCATCTTGGTGTATGTAGATGATTTAGTTCTTGCTGGAAGTGATCCTGATGAAATCAAAAGTATAAAAACCACTCTTGATCAAAAATTCAGTATTAAAGATCTAGGAGAACTCAAGTACTTCCTAGGTTTTGAAATTGCCAAGTATCGGTCTGGAATTGCCTTATATCAGAGGAAGTACACTCTTGACTTACTTCAAGAGACTGGTTTGTTGGGCTCCAAGCCCTGTTCAACCCCAATGGACCCAAATCAAAAGATCAGTAAGGACTCAGGCACACTTTTATTTGACCCTGCTGCTTACAGGAGGCTTATTGGTAGACTTCTCTACCTGACTCACACAAGACCAGATATATGCTATGCTGTTAGAAACCTCAGTCAATTCCTCTCTACCCCAACCAATGTGCACTACATTGCTGCATTGAGAATTGTTCGGTTTCTGAAACAATCTCCTGGTCTAGGCCTATTCTTTCCCAAGGACTCAGATCTATCCATAAAGGGTTTTACTGACTCGGATTGGGGGGCATGTCAGGACACTAGAAGGT
Source organism: Sophora flavescens (assembly GCA_030762895.1). NCBI lineage: Eukaryota > Viridiplantae > Streptophyta > Magnoliopsida > Fabales > Fabaceae > Sophora > Sophora flavescens. Next base: position 29,508,629 of record CM061064.1, on the reverse strand, counting down.
CTATGACTGGTTTTTGTTTCTTTCTTGGCAATTCTCCTATATCTTGGAAGAGCAAGAAGCAGTCCATAGTGTTCAGGTCATCTGCAGAAGCAGAATATCGAGCATTGGCTCAGGCCACTTGTGAAGCTCAGTGGCTACTTTCTCTGTTGCAAGACTTAAGAGTGACTCATCCCAGACCGGTGGTGTTGTATTGTGATAACCTATCTGCACTTCATATAGCAGCCAAACCAGTCTTCCACGAGCGTACTAAACATATAGAACTGGACTGTCACACTGTCAGGGACAAACTCCAAGCAGGATTACTTCATTTGCTTCCTATTGGCACTTCTGATCAGGTTGCAGATGTCTTGACTAAGCCTCTCCAACCAGGTCCATTCACAAAGTTACATGCCAACCTAGGAATGCTCAACATTCACACTCCAGCTTGTGGGGGGGTGTTGAATGAACACTAGAATGTATCTAACCAAGTTAATACCCTAGATTCATAAGTTTGTTAGCTTTCTGTTTTTCTTTGTATACCCTAGATTCATAAGTTTGTTAGTTTTCTGTTTTTCTTTGTACAGCTTGCTTTTCCCCTTTGTACATAGCTACTATATAATGCCTCTGTAAAGTGCTAAATTAATTCATTATGAGAAAAAGAATATCTCAGTTGTATTTTGTTGAGAGTGTGATTCCCCTTTTTTTCTTCTCTATCCTCTGCATTGCATTGCTTCCAAATTCAGAATTGATGGAGTTCATAGTGACTTTTCACAAAGACACATTATTAGATTTTATATTACATCAAAGAATCAATATTATAAGCTAAATTAAACAAAATCTTAAACCTATATATACTTGTTAATACATTCATATAATAACATTTCGTAAAATATGTATAAAATAAATAAATATCATCATCATCTAGTTCCAAAACATCTTTTTTTATGTTTGGAACATTAAAAATAATGAAAAATTACGTCATAATCAAATTTGTAAGTATTATTAGGAAAAAATCAACAAATAAAAAATTACTAATACAAAAAATAGAATAAACATATACTAAATTTTATATATGTGATTTGATTTGGATTAGTTCGGTTTTTAAAAAAGGATCCAATATCTGATTCGATTTCACAAAACAAAATCCAAAAAATCTAATACACATCGATTTTGTTCAGTTTTCGATTTTTATTTGGATTAGTTTGGATATCAACACATGTAGATGGCAGTGCTTGCTCTTTGTTGACCTTATTTTGGGCGGTCTAAAATCCTCCATGATAAAGTCGGAGGAAGAATCCTCCATAATTCATGACCGTTGATTTATTCATTTTTTATAATGAATGGATAAGATTGCACAACACTTATGACTGGCAACTGGATGACAACTTTTGTTTTTTTTTTCTGGCCACACCTATCATCTTCCTCAAGCTCTTCCATTCCCCCACTCTCTTTTTTTCTCTCTCTCAATTATCTGAATTATCTCCAACTTCCACCCTTCCTCCAAGCGTCCACTTTCGATCACCGGCGACGGAACCCACAGTACCGGCCACCAAGATCTGGCGCCGCTGACACTGCATCATTAACATCAACCATAAGCGGTACGCCGTCATTTCCGCCATTGCTGCCTCCGCTATCTCCTGTCGCATCCTTGCCTCCGCCATCGTATCCCTCCGCTATGTAAACCCAGTTGAGGCTTGGGTTTGGGGTTGAGATGGGAGGGGTTGATGATGATGACGATGGAAGGAGAAAATTTGATGACCGTGGTTGAGGTTCAGCAGCATTTTGACCTGTGGCGCTGCTGGCTGGAGTTTAAGAATCCATTAGAGTTACACGACTTCTTCTGAGAGTGAGATTGAAATGTGTGTATTTTTCGACTATCGTTGAATTAAAATTAAAATTAAAGAATAAGAGGTATCACCCAAATTATCTTGGATTATTGTTGAAATAAGATAAAATCAAAATATTTACATTTGGTGAGAGGTTGAAGATGAAACAAGTGAAACATGATTATGGAGACTTTTTTAAGGAATTTTTTTCTTTACGGTGGCAAAACACAGCAATAGCAAATGGAACATCCTCATGCTCATCCATCGAAAATTGATCCTGCCCAGAAGCTTGATTGGGAAAATTTTCAGCAGTCCTAAGATTGTTAAAGTCAGATTTTGGTTCTCGACCAAAATTCCTTCGTGACAAATAATTAAAGATCAAATGAATGTGCGACCTACAAATTATGTGGTAATCTCATCAGAAATATACTATTTGATGATAATGTCTTCCAAGTACGTGTTTGACAACTTAGTCAAATTTGGTAATATACTGGCAAAGACTAATAGTATGAATTTGACAAGTGAGAAAATTGACAATACACACTGACAGGTAATTAATTGGATACGAATATTAGACAGACAATGCTATCTAACTTTAAAATAAGAAACATATGCTTATATGTAGAAAGTATACTTATTCAATGAAGATGATAAAAACAATTTCTGGAATTGAAATAATTGACTATATACTTTACATGAAGTAGAATTTAGACTTAAAAAGTAAGAACAACGTAAAAAGTAGTTATTTATTAAAGAAATAATTTCTGGAAAATTAACTAGAGAATGAGTGAAAAATATTGGTTTGTATGAAAAGATACTAAACAATAAACTACTTAAAAATGCTAAAGCAAAGGGAAACTTGATTAAACAAATACTAAATGCTTAATAGTAATGATTATAGTAAAGGAAAACTGGATTAAACAAGTATTAATTTGTAGAAAAATAATGAAGTTTAAAGAAATAACTTGAAGATGATTATAAATAAACTAAAAAATGCATGAAGAACTATTGAAGAAATATTAAAAGTTAATAAAAATTAACAAAGAAATAAGATGAATCCGCCATCACAATATTGATGGCAGTAAAATAAAGAAGTGTAAGAACACTATGACGAACATGATGAATAAACTGGAAAGTATATGAAGAACTTGAAGGAAATGAACCAATATTATATTGAAATTGAACATTGTATTGATGATAATAGGGTGGAAGGAGTACTTGAGTTAATCCGTCAGTCTGCAGTGTGATCGAGACGTGTAGGATGTTTCAAGTTCCAACCCTTATTACATTGTAATAACTAGTATTCATATGCAAATAAAATAACTACCTAGTAGTAACTTCCTATCTAAATGACTGCCACGTATCTTAGCAGTTTTCTAAATTTCAAATTTAAACTGCTTGTCAAACAACTCTGATAACTGCTTAATTTCTTGAGCCTCTCCGCGTCAACTTGATTGTTTTTGACGGTCTGGCTGCTTGACAGCTTATCTTGCTAATGCCTTGTCAGTCTTGAGTACTTAGCCATCTTCACACTTCTCTGTACGTTTGACAACTCTTCTTAATACTTTGTCAAAAAGCTTGGTTGTCAATTTATCCTTTCTGTCGATCAGTATTTTCTTGTCAACTAAATATTTTCAATACTTAGAAAATATTAGTCATTACTCTGATTCCTTCATCAGCCTGTCAAAATGCATCCGTCAATAATGAGAAATTTCACTCCTAACAGATGCCCCCCAAGGTTTGTCTTTCGACGGGTTAGGGAGGGAGGCAAAACTTCAACAATCGATAATCTTGATGCCATCAATCCTCCTGAACAACCAATTCATTCTTCACCGACTCCTCAACAAACTCTAATTCTCACTCACATCTTCCACCTCTTCCGACAGACACCTTGTCTACTGTCGTCAAACCAGTGAAAGTTCCTACCTCTAAACTTGAAAACTTAATTGATTTTTTGTCAGAGGCTGGTCATCAGAATTCATCGAGATCTGCCCATTTTCAAATTTGACAGGGCAAGATTCGAGTGATTATCAAGCTGTCAAGTTTATGCAAGAGGTGAAATCCCTTTTCAAGCATCCACTTGACATCTTATGTTCAGATTCAGTAGTCCGTTCGACCATGGCCAATCTTCTCCAACAACTTAATCCAATTAAGAACAATCTGCCAACTTCAAGCAGGGGCACTTTGGCTTCTATCCAAGACTACTTTGACGGTCTGACAGACAAATTGTCAACTATCAATGGTGTTATGTCCCCTTTTTAAGTCGTTGAAACCAGCAGGGACAATATGTTGGGGACTCTACGCACCATGAAGCCCACAAGAGAACAAGAGATTCATGTCATTGTTGACAACGTCAAAGCTGACTTGGCAGTAGACAAAGAGATTGCTGACTTAGAAGTTACTTTAACTCAAGCTAAAGAGAAAAAACCTCAACTTGCGAATTTATTGGCCAGCAAAGAAAAGGTCTTTCAAATTGACGATGAATCTAAAAAGTTAGGGGTGACTGACTATTGCCAATCATGCTAATAGCCATGGAAACTGAATATCTGGAAACCAAGGCTTACAGAGAGGCTCTGGAGAAGGCTTGGGAAGAAATCAGAAATTCTCAATCTTAGTTTAGTTGGCATTTTTTTTATGTATGTCAACTGAACATCTTTTTAACTTACCTTTTTGAATGTTCATAATTCGACACACATCTATGTATGCCAACCATCAATTTCCAGCCCGCTCTCTTAGGAATAAGTAAGCTTAAATTGACATGATGTACTTTTGACAATGTAAAATTGTATTTCCAAATCAATGAATAAAACTTATGTTCTATCTCATTTACTGTCAATTTTTACTTCCAACATCGTCAGTTTATATTTCTTCAAATACTTGCCATTAATCGACTTAATTCTTCAGTCAATATCAATGTCGACGAGTGCATAACCATTCCTGGTAAAAACTTTAGAAAATTTAAATGGTCCTTCCCATTTTGGGGACCATTTGCCATATTCTCGAGAACTTTTGTCCATCAAAAAAATGACTTTCTACACTTGATCATCAACTTTAAATGCCTTAAACTTGACTCGTCCGTCATAGAATTTGGCAATTCTTTCTTTCTGTCGAATCAAGTTTTCTAAAGCAACCAACCTTTCATCATTTAACTCGTCTAATTCGTCCAACATTGCATTCCAGTATTGGTCGACAGGTAAATCATCTTGCCTTTGAATACGAGTTGATTGAAGATTGATTTCGACAGGTAACATAGGATCATGTCCATATACTAACCTATATGGTGATGTTCCTATCGACTGTCTGGGAGAATTTCTATATGCCCACAGTATTTGATCAAGAGTATTATGCCAATTCTTAGGTTGTCGGCCCACATGCTTTTTAATAAGACTAATAATGATCTTATTTATGGTCTCAACTTGGCCATTGGCTTGTGCATAGTCGGGAGTAGATGTAAGCATCTTTATCTATCTAGAGCTGGCATATTCTATAATTTTCTTTCCAGTAAAAACTGACCCTTGATCGGTTGTCAACGTTTGTGGAATTCCAAACCGACAAACTATATGATTTTCAATAAAATCAATTAAATCTTGCTGGGTGACTGCTTTAAGGCAATCTGCTTCTACCCATTTGGTAAAATAGTCCATTCCAACTAGAATGAATTGATGTCATTTCGATGAAGTAGGATGTATTTGACCAATCAAATCCAAAGCCCACCCTCTGAATGGCCAAGGCTTGACAATAGAATGCAATTCACTGGCTGGGACATTTTGTATATGGCCATGTTTCTGGCATTGTTCACAAGACTTGGCAAACAAAATGCAATCTTTAATCATAGTTGTCCAATAATATAAACTTCGTCGAAGCACCCATTTCATTTTGTCTCCTTCCTGACGGGCTCCACATATGCCTTTATGGACTTCTGACAGAGCCAAATAAGCATCTTGCTCACTCAGGAACTTGTGCAGAGTCCCGTCAACATACCTTCTATATAACAGTCCTCCTTGCATTGTGTAATTCAATGCTTTGTAATTCATTTTCCTATCTACATTCTGACTTGGATTTTCCAAATATTCAATTATTGGCAACCTCCAGTCATTAGGTAGAATTACATCATTAACCAAAATATCTCTTTCTTCTAATGGGTATAATAATTCTCTGATTTCCATTAGTCCTGACAAAGTCTTTTGAGATATCTTGTATCCTGAGGCTATTTGAGCCAACTCATTAGCCTCTTGATTTAAATTTCTGGGAATATATTATTAAGTCTCTAAAATATCTGATGTGCATTTCCCTAAGTTTTGATGAGAACTAAACATTGGTTAATGGTTTAATTAACCTTCATATTGGTTGCTAACCTGTCTATCGAGTGTGCAGATTAAATAAAACAAACAGACATCCAACAAAGTGAAACAAGCAAACGTCCAACAAAGTGTAACAAACAGACGTCCAACAAAGTGAAACAAACAGACGTCCAACAAAGTGAAACAAACAGACGTCCAACAAAGTGTAACAAGCAGACGTCCAACACTGTAGTGATTGAAGTGCACGTCCAGAACACAAGATATAGAAACTTGCGTCCACCAAAGTGATGAAAGCCAGCATCTACTAACGTGGCATTTGGAGCGTGTCCATTAAAGTATCAGAATAGCGCGTCCATTAAAGTATCAGAATAGTGCGTCCATTAAAGTATCAGAATAGCACGTCCATTAAAGTATCAAAATAGATCGTCCATTAAGGTATCAGAATGGCTCGTCCAATGACGTGGCATTTGGAGCTCGTCCATTAAGGTATCAGAATAGCCCGTCCATTAAGGTATCAGAATGGCTCGTCCAATGACGTGGCATTTGGAGCTCGTCCATTAAGGTATCATAATGGTCCGTCCAATGGCGTGGCAAATGGAGCTCGTCCACTAGAGTAACAGAGGCTCTCGTCCACCAAAGTAACAGAGGCTCTCGTCCCCTAAAGTAACAGAGGCTCTCGTCCACTAGAGTAACGCTCTCGTCCACTAGAGCAATAGAAGTGCTCGTCCACTAAAGGTGACAGAAGCGCTCGTCCACACTAGTCTCTGGACTTGCTGAGTCCTTAATATGGAGCTCGTCTACTAGCCCGAATGAAAAATATTAAATGGCTAGATAGATGCGATTATTTTCAAGATGGAAGCACTTATCTTATGAATGCGAATTCTGTAAGAATTATCTGAATCTTATTTCAAGAACCAGAAAGAGACTTGAAGCCTTCTCTCCTATTCAGTTTCATGATTATCAAGAAAAGTCAGAAGTTACTCTCCCAAGCAACCTTGGATAATCGGAACCAAAGACCAGTTAAAGAATGCTTCCAACATGCTTTATTACCTAGTACCTCTGGTCCTTACAAAAAAAAAAAGAGAAGTATACTCAGCAAAGTACAAAAAGCTCTTTGCACAACTCTGATATGGCTGTATCACGATGCATAAAGCCATGATCCTTCATGTTAGAGTACAACCAACATTCCTATTGTATTAATGACTGTCCAGAACGACTCTATTGCATTAATGGTTGCCCAGAATGACTCTATTACATTAATGACTACCCAGAACGACTCTATTGCATTTAATGAAGTTCTGCTTAAAGTCAACATCTGGGGGAATGTCTCTAACGGATCCTAAATGCTTGAAGACCATAAATACAGAAGTCATTGAAGATGAAGAAGATGAGAATACACATTGCATTAAAAAAAGCCATTACTCTGCGCATCAATTTCTTCATTCTTTCATTTTGTATTCTTCAATCATTTGAAGTTTACGCAGACTTTCCTAAGCTTTACATTTAAACCACTCTCTTAGTGTTAGTGAAAGATCTACCTGTGAAAAGTTGTATTCATTACAAACCAAATCTCTCAAACAAACCTGAGTGAGCCTGAAGAGGCTAGGTGTGCAAACAATACTTGTCTTGAGCCTGAAGAGGCTAGGTGTACAAAGAATACTTGTCTTTGAGCCTGAAGAGGCTAGGTGTGCAAATAATACTTGAGTTTGTAACCTTATCAGTTATAGTGGATAAATCTTGGTGCTGCCAAGGACTGGACGTAGCTCTTTGCTTTGAAGAGTGAACCAGGATAAATAACTGTGTCAATCTCTCTTTCCTTAAATTCTTTAATTGCTTTAGCTTTCTTACGTCTATCAAGTGGTGTGTTTGTAAAAATCACCCATCCATCCAGTATTCTTCCACTCGTCCAAAACTAGCATATTTGTTTGCGAAAAGATTTCAACTTTGACTAAATTATGATAAACACAATTCAACCCCCCTTCTCATGTTTATAATTGTCTATTTCAGTTGGTATCAGAGCTCAGCCTCTGGGTTGAGAATTTAACAGTGTAGAGGTAAAAGGTCCTGAAGAACAGACATGACTGCTGGAGCTAGTTCAAGTGGAAGTCATCAGACTGAAGGAGCTTCCCTAACCAGACCTCCTTACTTCAATGGAGAAAACTACAACTATTGGGAAGATAGATTTCAATGGTTCATTCTATCCACGAACTCTGATATTTGGGATGTCATTACAGATGGTCCATTCATTCCCAAGAATGATGATAACACTGATAAACCAAAAGCTCAGTGGACTGCTGCAGAAAAGTCAAAATGGGAGCTGAACCACAAAGCTAGATATAACATCATTTGTGCTCTTAGTCCGGAGGAGTTTGAGAAGGTTTGTGCTTGTGACTCTGCCAAGGAAATATGGGACACTTTAGCTGTCACACATGAAGGAACAGCTAAAGTCAAAGAGTCAAAGATTGCCATACTTGTCAGAAAGTATGAACGATTCGTCATGGAGGAAGGAGAATCTGTTGCTCAGATGATAGGAAGATTTCAAACTATAATCAACAGTTTAAAATCTCTTGGAAAAGTCTATACCAATGCTGAGAAGGTTGGAAATATCCTGAGAAGTCTACCTAAACAGTGGAGACCTTTGGTCACTGCTATCTCCCAAGCCAAGGATCTCACTACCTTGACTATGGATGAACTTCTTGGAACACTCACTGTTCATGAGCAAGAACTTGGAGATGAAGTTGCACCAAAGAAGGGCAAGTCAATTATTCTGAAAGCTGATCAAAAGTCAGCAAAAGTTTCCAAGGCTTTGAAGGCAGATGAGTCATCCAGTGATGCTGACCTATCAGAACTCGGGGATTCTGAGAGTGATGAAGAGTTGTCTCTCCTGACCAGGAAGATAAATCCTCTCCTACAGAAAAAGAAGTTCAAAGGGGATAGGTCATTCAGAAGGTTCAACAAGGACAAGAACTTCAAAGAATCCACCTCAACAGACAAAAGTCCAATTGTTTGCTATGAGTGCAAGAAGCCCGGTCACTTCAAGGCTGAATGTCCTTAACTCAAGAAGGCCCCTTTTAAGAAATTCTTCAAGAAGAATAAGAAAGGAATGATGGCTACTTGGGAGGATCTGGAGTCAACATCTTCTGATGAAGAAACAAAGGAAGAATCCAATCTCTGTTTGATGGCCAACACTGACTCAGACTTTGATTATGAGGTACATCCTGACTATGAGGAATTACTTGATGCATATGAGGAGTTGTTGGAGGAATCCAACTGCTTATCTAAAGCCTTCAAATCCCTCAAGAGAGAGTATGTAAAGCTCACCATGAGCATAAACAGAAATCTCAAGAGTACGAGAAGCTGGCTAAAGAGAACAGTGAGCTGAAGACTGAAAAGTCTAATGAAGCTAAGATCTCAAGTGAAACATCACCATCTGAAGAAGTTGAAAAACTTCAACAGAAAGTGGAAGAGCTCACTTCTGATCTTGCCAAATTTGTTAATGGTAGAGACAATCTGACTAAGCTTCTTGGCAATCAGAAGCACTCTCTTAACAAAGAAGGTATTGGATATGTCCATCAGACGCATCATAAAGTATCAACTAAAGCTCATACAGTATCTGTTAAGTCAACTGTAACCAAATCAACACCTATTTGTAACTTCTGTGGAAAAAACGGGCATGTTATGTCTAAGTGTATCCATAAGAAGAGAAGGAAGTCTTTACAGACTCCTAGAACTAACAGAAAAGGACCCAGAAAAATATGGGTACCTAAAGATCAAATAATTTTTGTTGCAGATGCCCTCAACAGGACAAAGAAAACACCACTGCTGGTACCTGGACAGTGGCTGCTCACGTCATATGACAGGAGAAAGGTCTATGTTCCTAGACCTCCAACTTAAGAAAGGAGGACACGTTGCCTTCGGAGGAAATCAGAAAGGGAAAGTTATAGGAATTGGTACTATTGGTGGTAAACCCCCTCTTCCCTCTATACCTAATGTTCTTATGGTTAAAGGATTAAGACACAATTTGCTTAGCATAAGTCAATTATGTGATAGTGGTTTTGATGTTTCCTTTACCAAGGATGTATGCATAGTTAAAGACTGTTGTGGCAAAACCCTCTTTTCAGCTAAAAGGCAACAAAATATTTATAAGATTGAACTGTCTGATCTCTCATATCAAAGTGTAACCTGTCTGATGTCTAAAGAGGATGAAAGATGGTTATGGCATAAGAAACTAGGACATGCTAGTATGAAACTAATTTCTGAATTAAAAAGAAATAATCTCGTGAGAGGATTGCTTGATATTAACTTTAAGAAAGATGTCTTGTGTGATGCATGTCATAGAGGTAAACAGATAAAATCAAGTTTCAAATCTAAAATCCAAGTATCAACCTCTAGACCTCTTCAGTTGTTACACATGGATCTGTTTGGACTAGTTAGTGTTGCCAGTCTGGCTGGAAGAAAATATGGATTTGTCATAGTTAATGACTATTCTAGAGACACATGGGTACTCTTCCTAACACACAAGGATGAGTCTTTTAAGGCTTTCTCAGTATTCTACAAAAGAGTACAAAATGAGCAGGGTTTCTGTATTTCTACCCTTAAAAGTGATCATGGGGGAGAATTTGAAAATGAGCAGTTTAGACAGTTCTGTGAGGAGAATGGAATCTCTCACAATTTCTCTGCACCTAGAACTCCACAGCAAAATGGAGTGGTTGAGAGAAAGAACAGATCTCTACAAGATATGGCTAGATATATGCTCAATGAAAATAATCTCCCTAGGTACTTCTGGGAAGAAGCTGTAAACACTGCTTGTTATGTACAAAATAGAATACTTATTAGGTCTTTTCTAAAAAGGACTCCTTATGAATTGTGGAAAGGAAAAATCCTCAACATATATTATTTTCATGCTTTTGGATGTGAATGTTTTATTCTGAATACCAAAGATAATCTTGGAAAGTTTGATTCTAAGGTAGATAAAGGTATTTCCGTAGGTTATTCTGAAAAGTCTAAAGCTTTTAGAGTATACAATTCAAGAACTTGTATTATTGAAGAATCTGTTCATGTTAAATTCAATGATGGATTAAAGACTGATAAATAACTATCAGATCTAGAAGATGATCTTGCAGGTCTTGATATAAACAAGCCAGAAAGTCAACAACCCGATCTAACCAAAACAGAACTTGTGCCTGAGACTGAAAGACAAGTGGAACAGACCAGTCAGCAGACAAGTCAAGATCTTTATGATGATCTCAAAAGGGATTGGAAGTTCAACACTCATCATCCTAAGGATCTTATTATTGGAAATCCTTCTGAAGGAGTAAGAACCAAATCCACATTAAGATAATCAAGCAATGTGGTCTTTATTTCAAATTTGGAGCCTAAACGCATTGAAGAAGCTCTTGAGGATGAAAGCTGGATTCTTGCTATGCAAGAAGAACTTAACCAGTTCACCAGAAATGATGTCTGGACTCTTGTCTCTAAGCCTAAAAACAAGTCAGTTATTGGAACAAGATGGGTCTTCAGAAAGAAATTAGATGAAGATGGTAAAGTTGTCAGAAATAAGGCAAGGTTAGTAGCTCAAGGCTATAACCAACAAGAAGGTATTGATTATACTGAAACCTTTGCACCTGTAGCTAGAATAGAAGCCATACGCATTTTAATGCCATATGCTGCACGAAACCAAATTACCCTGTTTCAAAAGGATGTAAAAAGTGCTTTTCTAAATGATATAATTGAAGAAGAAGTGTATGTTAAACAACCCCCTGGTTTTGAGGATACTGATAAACCATATCACGTTTTCAAACTTAAAAAGGCATTATATGGTTTGAAACAAGCACCTAGAGCATGGTATGATAGACTCGGTTCTTTTCTCATGTATAATGGATTTACTAGAGGACAAGTAGACACTACTCTGTTCAAAAAATGCTCTAAAGAGAACTTTATTATAGTTCAAATATATGTTGATAATATTATTTTTGGAGCAATTAATGAAAAGCTGTGCAAGGAATTTTCAAATCTAATGCAAGCTGAATTTGAGATGAGCATGATGGGAGAATTGAAGTTCTTCATTGGATTACAAATCAAGAAGACAAGTGATGGAATTTACATTCATCAACAAAAATATACCAAGGAGATACTCAGGAAATACAAAATAGAAAATGCAAAGCTCATGAAAACCCCCATGCAACCTAATACAAAACTAAGCAAAGATGATGAAGGTAAAAAGGTAGATCAAACTGTCTACAGAGGTATGATTGACTCTCTACTGGACTTAACTTCAAGCAGACCTGACATTCAATTTAGTGTTTGTATGTGTGCTAGATTCCAATCTGATCCTAGAGAATCTCATCTTAAGGCTGTTAAAAGAATATTTAGATATTTGCTTGGAACTACTATTCTTGGTTTGCTGTATTTAAGATCAAAAGAATACAGATTAGTGGTATATTGTGATGCTAATTTTGCTGGAGACAGAATAGAAAGAAAAAGCACCAGTGGAGGATGTCACTTCATTGGAGCAAGTTTAGTCTCATGGTCAAGCAAGAGGCAGACAATTATTGCCCTGTCTACTGCTGAAGCAGAATATATCTCTGCTGCTAGTTGCTGCTCTCAACTCTTATGGGTAAAACATCAACTTGAGAATTACTCTATTTATGAACATAACATATCTGTATGGTGTGATAATTCCAGTGCTATATGCTTAACTAAAAATCCAATTCAACATTCTAAGGCTAAGCATATTGAAATCAAACATCATTTCACTAGGGATTATGTTCAAAAAGGCATCTTTGATATTAAGTTTGTTAAAACTGAAAATCAATGGGCTGATATTTTCATTAAAACCCTCGCAGAAGAAAGATTTTTATTTATTATAGATAATCTAAACATGCATTGCATTGTTGAATGACATGTATGAATGTTAACCTGTCTATGCTAAATCTGTCATTACTCTTATATACATGTTAACTAAGCATTAGTTCAGGGGGAGTAATGTTACAATAGTTTAAGTGGAGTATGTCTAATATGCTTGCTATGATTTTCTTAACATGTTATCTTGCCCTTAACATATCTCATAAATAGAACTTGATAACCCTTTTTGATGTTGACAAAAGGGGGAGAATAGGAGAAATTGAGATTTGTGATAGAAATATGTTATAGGAGAATAAGAGAATGAATATGATATGAACTGTTCGCTTAAGAAAATTTCAACCTGTCTGATTTATGCTATTTTCTTTGTTGATATTTTCTGAGGTTCATTAAATCATCTCAATGTTTGTCATCATCAAAAAGGGGGAGATTGTTAAGTCTCTAAAATGTCTGATGTGCATTTCCCTAAGTTTTGATGAGAACTAAACATTGGTTAATGATTTAATTAACCTTCATATTGGTTGCTAACCTGTCTATCGAGTGTGCAGATTAAATAAGACAAACAGACGTCCAACAAAGTGTAACAAACAGACGTCCAACAAAGTGTAACAAACAGACGTCCAACAAAGTGAAACAAACAGACGTCCAACAAAGTGTAACAAGCAGACGTCCAACACTGTAGTGATTGAAACGCACGTCCAGAACACAAGAGATAGAAACCTGCATCCACCAAAGTGATGAAAGCCAACGTCTACTAATGTGGCATTTGGAGCGCGTCCATTAAAGTATCAGAATAGCGCGTCCATTAAAGTATCAGAATAGTTCGTCCATTAAGGTATCAGAATGGCTCGTCCAATGACGTGGCATTTGGAGCTCGTCCATTAAGGTATCAGAATAGCCCGTCCATTAAGGTATCAGAATGGCTCGTCCAATGACGTGGCATTTGGAGCTCGTCCATTAAGGTATCATAATGGTCCGTCCAATGACGTGGCAAATGGAGCTTGTCCACTAGAGTAACAGAGGCTCTCGTCCACCAAAGTAATAGAGGCTCTCGTCCACTAAAGTAACAGAGGCTCTCGGCCACTAGAGTAACAAAGGCTCTCGTCCACTAGAGCAACAGAAGTGCTCGTCCACTAAAGGTGACAGAAGCGCTCGTCCACACTAGTCTCTGGACTTGCTGAGTCCTTAATATGGAACTCGTTCACTAACTCTGTGCATCAATTTCTTCATTCTTTCATTCTGTATTCTTCAATCATTTGAAGTTTACGCAGATTTTCCTAAGCTTTACATTTAAACCACTCTCTGAGTGTTAGTGAAAGATCTGCCTGTGAGAAGTTGTATTCATTACAAACCAAATCTCTCAAACAAACCCGAGTGAGCCTGAAGAGGCTAGGTGTGCAAACAATACTTGTCTTCAGCCTGAAGAAGCTAGGTGTGCAAAGAATACTTGTCTTTGAGCCTGAAGAGGCTATGTGTGCAAATAATACTTGAGTTTGTAACCTTATCATAAGTTATAGTGGATAAATCTTGGTGCTGTCTAGGACTGGATGTAGCTCTTTGATTTGAAGAGTGAACCAGGATAAATAACTGTGTCAATCTCTCTTTCCTTAAACTCTTTCATTTCTTTAGCTTTCTTACGTCTATCATGTGGTGTGTTTGCAAAAATCACCCATCCATCCTGTATTCTTCCACTCGTCGAAAACTAGCCTATTTGTTTGCGAAAAGATTTCAACTTTGACTAAATTCTGATAAACACAATTCAACCCCCCTTCTCGTGTTTATAATTGTCTATTTCATATATTTGACAATTACATCATTGAATTTCTTCATTAACTTACTAGTTGTGATACAATATTTTGTCAAGTTCTAGTTGACACACTTATATTCTTGCGTAAGTTGTTCGATAACCAATTGAGAATCCCCAAAGATATGTACATTTCGTGCTTTCATTTCTATTAGTATCTCTAATCCGACAATCAAAGCTTCATTGTTGGAACATGGATACTTAAGTTCAAACATGAACTTAGTAGAAGTTCCTTGTGGAGTAATGATTAAGATTCCTACTCCACTACCTCCTTGATGCCTTGATCCGTCAAAGTAAAGTTTCCAGGGTTGTAAACTGACAACATTTATTTTTGGCACGTCCAATCCTGGATGTTCTACCAAGAAGTCAGCTACTGCCTGTCCTTTGACAGCTCTAGATGGTACGTATTGTAAAGAATATTCTGACAAAGCAATGGTCCATTTACCAATACGTCCATTAAGGATTGGTTTTGACAACATATACTTTATAACATCAGTTTTGGAAAAAACAAATACATTAAATGGCATCATATAATATTAAAGTTTTGTACAAGAAAAATACAATGCTAGACAAAACTTCTCTATTGCACTATATCTTCTTTCAGCATCATTGAGGACTCTGCTTAGATAATATACGACCCTTTCAACAATGTCATCATCATCCTGGGCCAATAGACATCCTATAGTGTCTTCAGATGCTGATATGGACAACTTCAACGGTCGATGAGGCACTGCTGGCATCATGACCGGTGAATTGACTAGGTATTGCTTGATCTGGTCAAAAGCCTCTTGGTGACAAGGCTCCCATATGAAGCTTTGCTCTGCTTTCAACTTGACCAACGGTGCAAATACTCTTGTTCTTCCCGACAGGTTTGATATAAACCTTCTTAGAAAGTTATCCTTTCCTAGGAAGGATTGTAGTTCCTTTTTATCTGTCGGTGCTGAGGCTTCCATGACTACTTTGGCTTTATTTTTGTCCACCTCAATTCCTTTTTTGTGAACTAAAAACCCTAAGAATTTGGCAGCCGACACTCCGAAGCTACACTTCTCTGGGTTCATTTTGAGGTTGTGTCTTCTCATCCTTACAAACCCTTGTTTCAAGTGCTCCAAGTGGTCATCTTTGGTTTTGGATTTGACAACCGCTTCATCAATATATACTTCTATGGATTTTCCAATCACATCATGGAAAATCATATTCATTGCTCGTTGATAGGTGGCTCCTGTATTCTTTAAACCGAAAGGCATGACAATCCATTCATATGTCCCAATTGCTCCTGGACACTAGAAGACAGTCTTTGACACATCTTCTTCGGCTATAAAGATTTGATTATAACATGCATGGCCATCCATACAACTCAAAATTTCATTTCCTGATGCTGAGTCGACAAGCATGTCGGCTATTGGCATCGGATACTCATCTTTGGGGGTAGCCATATTTAAATTTCTAAAGTCTATGCATACCCTCATTTTGCCAATATTTTTAATGACAGGAACTACATTAGAAAGCCAATCGACATACCTAGTTGTTCGAATGAACTTTGCTTTAAGCTGTATTTACACTTCCTCTTTGATTTTATTGACTACCTCTGGAGTAAACCTTCTATTTGATTGTTTGACAGGCTTGCAATCCTCCCTAAGTGGCAACCGGTGTTCAAAAAGATCTCTGCTTAAACCAGGCATTTCATCGTAGTCCCATGCAAAGCAATCTTTATACTCTGCAATTAATCTGATAAGTTTTTGTTTGTAATCCTCTGGCAGAAAAGCACTGACAAAAATGGGCCTTTTCTTTTCTTCCGTCCCTAAATTTATTTCTTCCAGAGGATCTTCTACTTCAACGTTTTGCTTAACTTCGGCTCCCTTCTAAAAAACCCAAAGGGCGGTCGTCAATGATACAATCTGCCAACACACTCTCTGAAGTGTGTACTTCTCTGTCAGTCATATAGGCCGACAATCTTCTCAGGTGTGTTTCAAGGCTCATTGTCGGAACTGGGTCGAGACTTGTCGGTCTCTTCCTTTATCTTTACGCCAAACTGAGTGAGAAGGCTTGCTTCTAACGCATCTTTGTCAATGACCCCTTCGTTGGCAGTCACGGGTCTGACATTTAGCGAATATACTTTGAAATCTACATGTGATTGTTGGGCATAACACGCGCTATCGTCTGCTTCGACGATCTCCACTTGATGTTGCTCATTCCACAAGATTATTTTCTGATGCACTGTCGAAGGACTTGCTCCCACAGCATGAATCCAATCCCTGCCAAGCAATAAGTTGTAGCTTGATTTGGATGGAATTATCACGAACAATGTCATTCTCTCAACAGTGCCAACCTGGATATTGAGGAGTACAACACCATCTGATGGAGATGTTTTGCCACTGAAATCAGTGACGACCATGTCTGTTGGAATTAAGTCCGACTGATCTTTTCCTAGCTTCTTAAACATTGCCCTAGGCATCAAATTGACAGCAACTCCTCCATCAATCAAAACTCTAATAGTGGGTCTCCCATCAATTATGGCCTTTACATGCAATGGCCTTAAATGATTTCTTTGTTCATCAATGGGCTTCTCTAACTGGGCTATATTGTCGAACACGGTGACCAAATTCTCTTCGACATACATCCAAAAATCTTCTGGATTTCTGTCATTGTCGACCATATCCTCATCGTCGGAAAAATCCACTTCAAGATATCCTTCATACTCCGCTGGGGTGACGGAAATCAATCTTATATTCATTCTCATGCCTGGTTCCAGGATGATTTCATTCTCTGTATCCTCGTCTAAGAATGCACCTCCTACAGTTCTTCCATGATTTTTCTTCAAATCATTGTCATCGTCTGATCCTGACCTTTCTGACAAAGACCGGGCTATCCCTGCACCACAGTTATCCAGTGCCTCGATGATGTCAGCTAGATCTTCATTTTGGCTATCCATGTCCATGCCTCTACTGATGTTAATATCATCATTTGGGTCGTTTAATGCCTCAATGACAGCATCAAAAGACAATTCATCCTTGGTCAAATCACACTCAGGTTTGAATGTTGCCAACTGATGATCTTGCATCCTCGCCTCGAACTTCTTCTCAAGCCCTGCTACCTTTTCCATGTCTACCAATCCAACCGGTCATTTGCCTGTGGATTTTGTTGGTGGTGACGACATTTATAAGGCCTTCTTTTTCTCTGCACAGACTTACGACATAGGCTTCTTTGGCCTGTTTTGAGTAACAAGCATCTTCATGTCAACCTCCATTGGATGAGCCTCTATCACGCTCTTCATTTTGACATCTCCACTCTTGTTAGCTACTTCGTCAGCCAGTGCAACCAAACAACCAGTATTCTGCGAAGGCATCTCTTTTATGGTGACACCTCCTTGCCTGACAAGCTTCTTCTTTTGAGCTTGTCGGAGCCTTTGCAACCTCCTCTTTTGACTCTTAGAGATGGCCGACTGAGTTTATGGTCCTGACAAGCCAGGTCCTGTCATCTGAGCATTCTGAGCTAGTTGGCCCTTTCGGTAATCCTCATTCCAAAAGGGTGGATTGTGGTCATTGAACTTGTTTTTTCCGACCCATTTCTGCTTTCGTAACTCTGGGTAAGGAACCGTGGCAGAATTCTTTACCCATTGATCCACCATTACATTGGACCGGGGTTTCCTAGTGTTGACAGAATTGAATCTACCACCGATAAAGTTGTTACTTCCCACTGATCATCTGACCGGCTCTTCAAGCCAACCTCCAGTGTGGTGCTGTCTAGGTCTTGTCAGATGCATGTGTTGTTGACAGCTATTTGCCTGCCTATTAACAACAGGTGTAGCAATTCTACGTATACTGTTAGATCCAACATGGCTGCTCGAGTGTGAAAATCTGCCTTGGCTACTACCATTGCGGGACTCATTTCTATCTTGTGGGCGATAAGATGACGTTTCCCGCCCCCTGGCCTTCTCGGCATCCACTTCATCATAAAATGCTTCACATCTTGGGCAAAGTTTAAGTATGCCACCAGATTTCTTGCGTGTCATGAAATCGACAAGAGGTTCTCCAGCCTTTGGATAAATATCAAATGAATCCGACAAATCCATCTGGATATTTTACCCAGCTTTGATATTGACCATGCCTATTCCTATAGGGACTCAGTGGTATGTCTTGTTAACTTCAGGACCAAACGGATCTGTATCAACCTTCATGTCTGGTTTCTTGTCTGAAAATTTTAGTCTTCCTTCTACCAAACCTTTCTGAATAATGTTCCTGAAATGCATACAATCATTGGTTATATGACCAAAAGTGTTATGATACTTACCGTACTTCCGATCCTTAATCTCATGGACTTTCAAAAGCCTGGTCATCTGACAATTTTAACTGCTTATCTTTGAGTAATATGTCAAATATTTGATCGGCCTTGGTCACATAAAACGTATACACTTTCTTATTGATGAAAGGAATCCTTTTCCTTGGCCCTCGCAGGCTTCAAAGCTTGGCATATATAAGGTGGACCATTTTTTAATTCAACGTAATCTACCTCATATTCCTCAGAATCGTTGCCCTCCTCATCGGATTCACTACATCCGACAAAGTTAATCTTTTCTCTTTTGAGGAATTTCTTCTACTTGAAAACCTTTTCGGCTTTCAATTGTTCAATTTGTCGGACTTTATCTCCTAACTGGGCAAGATCAATTAGATGTTGGTTGACCACTCCGTAGATCATCCAAATAAATTTGTATGTCAAATTCGTGACACTATATGAGTTATTCTAAACTCGTCCCACCGGGCGTGCCAATTTGTTAACGTCGATTTTTTGTTATTGACCAAAATTCCTTCGTGACAAATAATTAAAAATAAAACGAATGTGGGACCTACAAGTTATGCAGTAATCTCGTCAGAAATATGCTATTTGATGATAATGTCTGCCAGGTACACGTTTGACAACTTAGTCAAATTTGGTAATATACTAGCAAAGACTAATAGTCTGGATTTGACAAGTGAGAAAATCGACAATGCACATTGACAGGTAGGGATGTCAACGGGGCGGGGCGGGCACGGATACTGGTTACCCGCTACCCGCCCCGTTGGATAAAAAATCCACCCGTACCCACACGGATACCCGCTTAATGGGTTCTTAACGGATTCGAGGGTTTTCACGGGTATCCGCGGATATCCATGGGTAGTTATGAAAAACAAACAAATCTGTTTTTTAATTAAAAAAAAAAAACACAGAAAACTTAAACAAACCACCACATTAATATCTTCCGGTATTTGAACAAAATAGCACCTACAAATTAATATATCACACTTAAAATATCCATGAAACAACACAATATATAAAAATTATCTAGGAAATGATATAAGGACTTTGAGAGTAGATATATATAATAAAGGGTATTATAGTAATTAAGTAACGTGTACGGGTATCCGCGGGCATGGATAGTGTGGTACCTGCCCCGCCCCGTTTATAGACGGGTATTGGAATTACCCGTTTATTTTACCCGCGGGCACCCGTTTAACTACCCGCCCCGTGCCTGTTACGGATTTTATCCGCGGGTATCTGCGGGTATAGATAAAATTGCCATCCCTATTGACAGGTAATTAATTGGATACGAATATTAGAGAGATAATTGTTGTGACGCCGGCAAGTGTACCGGGTCGTCGCAAGTAATAAAACACGGTAAGAGTCTACCGAGGTCGAACACAAGGATTGGGTTACCAATTCGACTAATTTCGCGAGAAATCCTATAAGTTGGTTAAGCAGAGAAAGGGGTTGGAGGGAAACTAGGATAACAATTCAAATTAACAAATCGAATCAATCAAAGATATGGTGATGAAATCTGGAATTAAAAGCATCTAAGGTTTCGAATCCACCTACCCAATCATGCAAAGTACCCAAGTGATATTGATCTCCTCCCTAGGTTCAATTTTAATGTCAATGGGACCCCTAAATTCTCCTATATCCACTGTCATGCTCAATAAGACGTATTCGATGATTTGAGTTAATTACTTACTAGGTCTCTTAACCCTAATCTCGAATTCTATTAATTCTTGTTCCCTAAGAGTTGCATCGATCTCCTATTCACTCTCGTGCAACACTCGATCGATGTTCCCAATTCAAGTTCTAAAACGCGAATCGCCTCTCGGCCTCATACACGTTTAACTAGTTGATCACGCAAGCATATAACCAACACAATGAAATCAGAATTGGAAAACAATAATTGAATTAAGAGAGAGAGTTACATCACATGAATACTATGCCGCCATAGGTGGCTTCATCGATCCCTTAGACAAGAGGATTAGTTCCTCATGTCCGTAACAACGACGCACGTACAATCGGAAGTCATCCTAAGGCTAAGAATTAAGAGAAGAGAAGAGGAGACGCAGCCCCAGAATAAGGATTACAAAAGATCTAAAATCAGTTCTGATCCAAAAAGTCCTCTTTTTCTGTTCTGATCTGCTCTATTTATAAGGAGGCCACGTGTCACGGCCGTGATAGCCATCACGGCCAGGCCGTGACGGCTTCTGTTTCTGGCGCACTTCTGGAATTTGAACTCTCGCGACGTGAAGGATGTCTCGCGACGCGAGTCTTCTTGTCACGGCCCGTGATGTGAATCACGGCCAAGCCGTGATGTTCTCTGCCTTGTGTGGATTTTGGGTTACGGCCGTGATATACATCACGGCTAGGCCGTGATGGTCTCTGACTCTGGTGCTTTTCTGGAGTTCCCACATTCGCGACGCGAAGGACGTCTCGCGACGCGAACCTTCCTTTCACGCCCCGTGATGTGAATCACGGCTAGGCCGTGATGGTCTCTGTCTTCCCGGGTCTTCAAACTCTCGCGGGGCGAAAATCTCCAGAATGGCAATCTCCACTATTTCTTGACTTTCCTCAATTCTTAGAGCTTCACTTATGGACCTGAAAACAACACAAGCAACCACAAGCGTAATTCTATTCAAAAGAAGCTAAAAACTACACAAAAGACGCAAAACGAGTCAAAGTCCAACTTAGGAACAAAACAAGGCAAATTTGGGCGAAAACGAGAATGAACTCGACTAATTGGCACATAAACCCTAGTTTATCTAGTCATAAAACTAGATAAGCCAGAGGCTTATCAAAACACCCCAAACTTAAACCTTGTTTGTCCCCAAGCAAGCTTAAAACTCAAAAACGACTCAAGACTTGGCAAGCCTAAAGATCTAATCAATTTCGCACAAATTTCATGCGACTTTACAAAACAGTTTTTCTTCTTTGATTCCCCCCTTTTTTCATCAATGTAATCCCCACATTCATCTACTTTAAACAATTGAGAATTTATCATTCATGCCATCATTACTCTAAGTTGAGGCTCAAAGATACACACAAAGGAAGATCACCTATTTCAAACAATTGCCTTCCTCACAAGGGCATTTAGTATTTCACTCATTCGCTCAAGTTTGTCTAGGCTATCAACTTTTCACTCACTTTCACATTCTAAGAGCACTTCCCATGAATTTGATTTTCATCTCAAACATAGTTCCCACGAAAACATGCATGCAACATCAATAGGTCTTTCAAAGGTTGTAATGAGACCTGGCTCAAGGTAAGATATTCAAAGGATAGAGGCTAAGTCCCTAGGATCAATGAGAGCATGAAACTAATATCACAACAATTGAATTCACTCTCATATTATTCTCTTCTTTGCAGTTGGTGGCTACATACCTCTTCCTTTTTATATTTATTTTTCTTTGCCCTTTTTGGCACATATTCAATGCTTTTTATCACCCTTTTTTTTTTTCAAGCCTTCGGCCCTTACTTCCGTTTTTCTTTTTCTCAACTCTGATTCATGAACTTGTAGCCACCCCAAACTTAGTTCCGCAATAACACTCACAAAGCTAAAATTCCATACTCTCCTAAATCCTAGGATAAGGGAAAATCATGGTTTTTCTGAGTTAATGGTTTGTAATGTAAGGTCATCAAGAACAATAGGCTTCAAGGCTCAATGTGGCTAACTAGGGATCATTCATCAAGGTTGGTTCAATTTATGGCCAAGTAGTTAATTCAAAGAAAATTGCCTAGATCATTTGATGCAACATATAAACATGCAAACCATATAGAGATTCGAGCAAATTCGGGAAAGTGCAACTTAACAGTGATTCACACATTCAAAAACAGAGTTGGAGGCTCAAATCCTCACCTGGACATTTTGCAAACTGTTTGACCGAGATACGATTCCTAGTGTGTGCACCCCCTCACCCCAAACTTATCATAAATCAAGCAATCATAATAAATCTCAAAGTTCAATTTTCAATTTTTAAGTGGGGATCAACTTTTCTATTATTAGAACCTAGGGGGAAATCATCAATGGTCAATATAATTCATGCAATCCATCTATGCTCAATATAATTAAAATCCAACAAGCTTGCCAACACGACATTCATACAACAACTCTTGATCTTCTCAAATTATTCAAGAGTGACAAACAAAAACAAAACAAACACAAAAACAAAAACAAAAAACAAGAGTGAGGAAAGGAGAGGGTACCTAGCCTGGGTTGCCTCCCAAGTAGCGCTTGTTTAACGTCCCGAGCCTGACTCAAGTCGCCCCTAAGGGTTAATCCGGAGGAAGATCCTGCTTGCCATGCCATTCCTTGGCCCGTTCTTTATAGGTTTGTGCCCTTTATATGCTCGCATGCGGTTCCTGGACATCTCATTTAAGTTCAGGACCCTTCTATAATCAGCACGAACTCTCCACTCCGTGGTAATCCTTTTTTAGATCAATTCATTGTCTGTACCGACCACCACAGTTGTGCCACCCTTCAACCTTGGTGCTTTACCCTTCTTTTTCATTCCCTTGCTGCTGAGTTCTTTCCTTGCACATTCTTCCCTTGGGAGACTCGGTATGGGTTCCATGTCTCGTAGCCACTCAAGGTAGACTTCATCCCCCGAAGGGCCTTTTTCCTCACTGTCTTTCTCATGAGATTCTACCGATACTGTTGCAAATGAAGGATCATGGTCTTCTCGAGTTGTCTTCACCTTTTCAGTTGGGTCCACCACATCCACTCGATACACTTCCGACCTCTCTGCAGGGTGCTTCATTGCTTCAAAGAGATTGAAGACTACCTCATCATCTTGCACCTTTAGAGTGAGTTTCCCTTGCCGCACATCTATCAAGGCACCCCCAGTGGCCAAGAAGGGCCTACCCAATATGAGAGGAACCTCGGCGTCTTCGTCCATATCAAGCACTACAAAGTCCGCCGGAAATATGAGCTTGTCCACTTTTACTAACAAGTCTTCAACCACCCCATAAGGATATTTTATAGAGCGATCGGCTAGTTGGAGCGACATCCGTGTATCCTTGAATTCTTTGATCCCCAACCTCTTCATCATAGAGAGGGGCATCAAGTTGATGCTTGCCCCTAGATCACACAATGCCTTCCCTACAGTCATCCCCCCAATGGTGCATGGTATCGAAAAAGAACCGGGATCCTTCAACTTTGGAGGTAGTTTTCTCTGAAGAATGGCACTACACTCCTCGGTCAAAGCAGCCATTTCTTCATCCACTATCCTCCGCTTCTTGGTGAGAAGCTCCTTCATAAACCGGGCATATGATGGCATCTGTTCCAAGGCTTCCGCAAATGGAATGTTAATCTGAAGCTTGCGAAAGACATCAAGGAATCTGTTGAACTGCTTATCCTGTTGAGGCTTCTTCAATCTTTCAGGATACGGAACCTTCATGTAGGGCGGGAGGTCTTGGGGTTCAACCCACTTCTTCCTTCGGAACTCTTCATCCACAAGTTTCAGCCTTCCCCCTTGCTCCGGTGCCTTGTCACTTGCCAACCCTTCTTTCTCTGGTTGCTCTTCTTCAACGGGTAGTTGTTCCGGGCCCTTGTCATCCTGAGAACTAGTGGTACCCCTGCTAGGTTCCAACACCCTTCCGCTTCTAGTTGTGATGGCATTGCATTGGTTCTTCGGGTTGTTCTCGGTGTCACCTGGGAGAGTGCCTGGGAGACGCTCATTAAGTTGCTTTGCGAGCTGAGCAACCTGCGTCTCTAGATTGTGAATTGCTGACCCTGTATGAGTTGCCAACTTGTCAACTGACACATTTACTTTCTCTAAAGCTGTGCATGTATAGGTTGACAACTTCTCAACTGTCGCGGTCATCTTCTCAAATGCCAGCTCCCACGGTTGTCTTCCACCATCTGATATTTGCAACTGATTAGGCCCCTAAGAGCTCACTGAGTATTGCTTATTGCTTGAATTCCAATGTTCGGTCTCAGACCCTGTTGAGGTTGTTGCCAATTCTGTTGAGGGTGTTGTTGACCGGCTAGACCACCATTAACATCACTCCAAGTAAATCCCGGATAGTCTCTTCTCATGTAGCCCCTATTCTGATTCTGATTGTTCCTCTGATAGTTGTTCTGGGGCACAGTGTCATAAAAGTTGTGGCAAGAGTCCACATGTTCCTGAGGGAAATTTAGCGGACAAATCTGAGTGTCATGATCTCCATTACAATTTGCACAACCCGGAGGCATTCCCTCGTGTATCGCATTAACCCTCTTGTTCCCGGACAAAGCCTCATTCTGCATCTTCAAAAGTCTGTTTTGCTCTAAAATGGCTTCCATTGTCCCAGAACTGATTCCACTCGAGGTCTCCCTACCACGGTTGTAATCATTATATGACATTTTCTCTAACAATGTCCATCCATCCTCAGCTGATAAGTAGGAAAAAGAGCCGCCAGCTGCGGCATCACAGTTCATCTGATAGCGTCCCCTCAACCCATTAAAGAAGTGCTGCACTTTGGAAACCGGGTCAAAGAACGCAGAGGGACATCTTCTCAATAAACCATTGTACCTCTCCCACGCTTCATTGTAAGTTTCATCCTCCGTCTGCCTGAATGAAGTGACGGCTATTCTTGCTTGTGCCGCCTTCTGGGGAGGAAAATATTTGGTTAGGAACTTCTGTGCCATCTGCTCCCAAGTTCTGATCTTTGTTCCTATCCAAACTGTCAACCCAATCACGAGCGACATCCCTAAGAGAAAGAGGGAAAAGCCGCAAGCGAAACTCATCCTGAGAGACTCCCCTGGTCTTCTGCAAGTCACAAGCTTCAAGGAAGCGAGTGATGTGTCTATGAGGGTCCTGTTTGCCACTCCCATCAAACTGATTCTCCCGGATCTGGAATGTGACACATGCTTCAACTCTGAAGGAGTCTGTGTTCAGGTTGCCCCTCACAATAGAAGAGTCACAATCTCCCAAGCTTGGTAGATCGTACTCAAAGAGAGGCTTGTAACGAGGAGGAGGAGGAGGAGGATTTTCTTCAGCCATGCCCTCTATTTTAATTGCTTCCAACCTCTTCCTTTCTCCGACCTCTTTTCTTAATTGCCTCTCGGTCCTGGTGATCTCTGAATCGAATAGCAAGTCCTCTTGTAGAAGGGTACCTCGCATACAAAAACACGGCAAGACCAAGTGGAATCAAAGAAGTAGAGAAACAATAACAAAGAAATAACAGAAAAATAAAATGAAAAATCAACTTAACCAATCAATCAAATTTCCTAAAAATTAGGAAAATTGGCTGTGCCAATCCCCGGCAACGGCGCCAAAAACTTGTTGTGACGCCGGCAAGTGTACCGGGTCGTCGCAAGTAATAAAACACGGTAAGAGTCTACCGAGGTCGAACACAAGGATTGGGTTACCAATTCGACTAATTTCGCGAGAAATCCTATAAGTTGGTTAAGCAGAGAAAGTGGTTGGAGGGAAACTAGGATAACAATTCAAATTAACAAATCGAATCAATCAAAGATATGGTGATGAAATCTGGAATTAAAAGCATCTAAGGTTTCGAAACTACCTACCCAATCATGCAAAGTACCCAAGTGATATTGATCTCCTCCCTAGGTTCAATTTTAATGTCAACGGGACCCCTAAATTCTCCTATATCCACTGTCGTGCTCAATAGGACGTATTCGATGATTTGAGTTAATTACTTACTAGGTCTCTTAACCCTAATCTCGAATTCTATTAATTCTTGTTCCCTAAGAGTTGCATCGATCTCCTATTCACTCTCGTGCAACACTCGATCGATGTTCCCAATTCAAGTTCTGAAACGCGAATCGCCTCTCGGCCTCATACACGTTTAACTAGTTGATCACGCAAGCATATAACCAACACAATGAAATCAGAATTGGAAAACAATAATTGAATTAAGAGAGAGAGAGTTACATCACATGAATACTATGCCGCCATAAGTGGCTTCATCGATCCCTTAGACAAGAGGATTAGTTCCTCATGTCCGTAACAACGACGCACGTACAATCGGAAGTCATCCTAAGGCTAAGAATTAAGAGAAGAGAAGAGGAGACGCAGCCCCAGAATAAGGATTACAAAAGATCTAAAATCAGTTCTGATCCAAAAAGTCCTCTTTTTCTGTTCTGATCTGCTCTATTTATAAGGAGGCCACGTGTCACGGCCGTGACAACCATCACGGCCAGGCCGTGACAACCATCACGGCCAGGCCGTGACGGCTTCTGTTTCTGGCGCACTTCTGGAATTTGAACTCTCGCGACGCGAAGGATGTCTCGCGACGCGAGTCTTCTTGTCACGGCCCGTGATGTGAATCACGGCCAAGCCGTGATGTTCTCTGCCTTGTGTGGATTTTGGGTCACGGCCGTGATATACATCACGGCTAGGCCGTGATGGTCTCTGACTCTGGTGCTTTTCTGGAGTTCACACATTCGCGACGCGAAGGACATCTCGCGACGCGAACCTTCCATTCACGCCCCGTGATGTGAATCACAGCTAGGCCGTGATGGTCTCTGTCTTCCCGGGTCTTCAAAATCTCGCGGGGCGAGCTTCCTCTCGCGGGGCGAAAATCTCCAGAATGGTAATCTCCACTATTTCTTGACTTTCCTCAATTCTTAGAGCTTCACTTATGGACCTGAAAACAACACAAGCAACCACAAGCGTAATTCTATTCAAAAGAAGCTAAAAACTACACAAAAGACGCAAAACGAGTCAAAGTCCAACTTAGGAACAAAACAAGGCAAATTTGGGCGAAAACGAGAGTGAACTCGACTAATTGGCACATAAACCCTAGTTTATCTAGTCATAAAACTAGATAAGCCAGAGGCTTATCAAAACACCCCAAACTTAAACCTTGTTTGTCCCCAAGCAAGCTTAAAACTCAAAAACGATTCAAGACTTGGCAAGCCTAAAGATCTAATCAATTTCGCACAAATTTCATGCGACTTTACAAAACAGTTTTTATTCTTTGATTCCCCCCTTTTTTCATCAATGTAATCCCCACATTCATCTACTTTAAACAATTGAGAATTTATCATTCATGCCATCATTACTCTAAGTTGAGGCTCAAAGATACACACAAAGGAAGATCACCTATTTCAAACAATTGCCTTCCTCACAAGGGCATTTAGTATTTCACTCATTCGCTCAAGTTTGTCTAGGCTATCAACTTTTCACTCACTTTCACATTCTAAGAGCACTTCCCATGAATTTGATTTTCATCTCAAACATAGTTCCCACGAAAACATGCATGCAACATCAATAGGTCTTTCAAAGGTTGTAATGAGGCCTGGCTCAAGGTAAGATATTCAAAGGATAGAGGCTAAGTCCCTAGGATCAATGAGAGCATGAAACTAATATCACAACAATTGAATTCACTCTCATATTATTCTCTTCTTTGCAGTTGGTGGCTACATACCTCTTCCTTTTTATATTTATTTTTCTTTGCCCTTTTTGGCACATATTCAATGCTTTTTATCACCCATTTTTTTTTTCAAGCCTTCGGCCCTTACTTCCGTTTTTCTTTTTCTCAACTCTGATTCATGAACTTGTAGCCACCCCAAACTTAGTTCCGTAACAACACTCACAAAGCTAAAATTCCATACTCTCCTAAATCCTAGGATAAGGGAAAATCATGGTTTTTCTGAGTTAATGGTTTGTAATGTAAGGTCATCAAGAACAATAGGCTTCAAGGCTCAATGTGGCTAACTAGGGATCATTCATCAAGGTTGGTTCAATTTATGGCCAAGTAGTTAATTCAAAGAAAATTGCCTAGATCATTTGATGCAACATATAAACATGCAAACCATATAGAGATTCAAGCAAATTCGGGAAAGTGCAACTTAACAGTGATTCACACATTCAAAAACAGAGTTGGAGGCTCAAATCCTCACCTGGACATTTTTCAAACTGTTTGACCGAGATACGATTCCTAGTGTGTGCACCCCCTCACCCCAAACTTATCATAAATCAAGCAATCATAATAAATCTCAAAGTTCAATTTTCAATTTTTAAGTGGGGATCAACTTTTCTATTATTAGAACCTAGGGGGAAATCATCAATGGTCAATATAATTCATGCAATCCATCTATGCTCAATATAATTAAAATCCAACAAGCTTGCCGACACGACATTCATACAACAACTCTTGATCTTCTCAAATTATTCAAGAGTGACAAACAAAAACAAAACAAACACAAAAACAAAAACAAAAAACAAGAGTGAGGAAAGGAGAGGGTACCTAGCTTGGGTTGCCTCCCAAGTAGCGCTTGTTTAACGTCCCGAGCCTGACTCAAGTCGCCCCTAAGGGTTAATCCGGAGGAAGATCCTGCTTGCCATGCCATTCCTTGGCCCGTTCTTTATAGGTTTGTGCCCTTTTATATGCTCGCATGCGGTTCCCGGACAGCTCATTTAAGTTCAGGACCCTTCTATAATCAGCACGAACTCTCCACTCCGTGGTAATCCTTTTTTAGATCAATTCATTGTCTGTACCGACCACCACAGTTGTGCCACCCTTCAACCTTGGTGCTTTACCCTTCTTTTTCATTCCCTTGCTGCTGAGTTCTTTCCTTGCACATTCTTCCCTTGGGAGACTCGGTATGGGTTCCATGTCTCGTAGCCACTCAAGGTAGACTTCATCCCCCGAAGGGCCTTTTTCCTCACTGTCTTTCTCATGAGATTCTACCGATACTGTTGCAAATGAAGGATCATGGTCTTCTCGAGTTGTCTTCACCTTTTCAGTTGGGTCCACCACATCCACTCGATACACTTCCGACCTCTCTGCAGGGTGCTTCATTGCTTCAAAGAGATTGAAGACTACCTCATCATCTTGCACCCTTAGAGTGAGTTTCCCTTGCCGCACATCTATCAAGGCACCTGATGAATGTGATTCCACCTCATCTTTGTCCATCATTTTGCATGCATTTTCATGTAGTTTAGGCATATTTTTATTAGATTTTAGGTTAATTTTCCTTTGGAACGGGTAAGGCAGTTTTCGTGTGTTGTTTTGCAGATATCAAGGGTAAATTGCTCAAGATCAACCATGATGAAGTTTGGATGAAGATGGAGCTTTAAAACTGAAGAAAATGAGCCAAACAGAGCCCATCACGGCCTAGCCGTGATGCCCATCACGGCCATGATCGAGCAAAACTGAAAAAGAACAAAGGTCAAAGTCGAGTGTCATCACGGCCTGGCCGTGATAGCCATCACGGCCGTGACCCAAAACCACCACAAGTCGGAAGGTCGAGGGCCAGGCCATGATGGCCATCACGGCCGTGATGGCCGTCCACGCCAGCCAGGCCGTGATGAGCATCACGGCCATGACAGACAGCAACCAGGTGAAGAATTTTCAAGGCGAGAATCCGTCACGGCCAGGCCGTGATAGCCATCACGGCCGTGACGCCGTATTACTTGGCTCAAAAGTAACAGAATTGGATCTAATTTGAGTTGGATTAGGACTCTAACTGCCCAATTCTATAAATAAGGGACCAGCAGAGGCGAAAAACATCAGACCTTTGGGGCTACTACTCTAGGCATAGATTTAGGATCTCTTTCTTCTTCTCCTTCTTCTCTTAGTTATTTTCATGCTATTTGTAATCATGCTTGTCATCTCCATGGCAAAACGTGAGTAGTAGCATAGTTTCTAGGGATTAGGGCTCTGCCCAAGTTTGTTTATGATGTAAATTTGATGTAAACTCTTTGTTAATTACGATTTGCTTTAGATCTGATTTCTAGTGTGTAAATTACTCATAAATTTCGGCAACCGTTTATTTACGTGACATAGACGTTCTAAGGAGGAACCTAGCGGTGAACTTAGGATTTCTAGGGTGTTTTACTCGTAAAGCCCGGCAGCCACTGGTTTGTGAGATGTCAATGATCCAAGGAGGAACCTAGCGGTGAACTTAGGTTGTTTGCATGACCGAGACATTTCAAGGAGGAACCTAGCGGTGAACTTGGGTGTCGGACCTATAGAAGTCAGACTTGGGACTGAAATCACGAGAGTTAGAAGCCGTCCCTCGAGGAGCAACGAGTTGTCAAGGAACGCAAAGGGTCCAATCTGGGATCGACTACCACGAGAGTAGGGGTCGGGTCAATTGGGCACGGCTTTTGTAACCCGAGAGGGAGCTTAAGCTATTAGAGGATAAACTCGCCTTCAAGGCAATTTCGGTAATCAACAAAGGTAAATCAGATTAGCAACATAAACAACCTCAAAGGTAACCCAAATCCCTAGGAACCCATTTAAATCGAAAACCCCAAAAACATTTGTTTTCTGCTCATCTATCTTTTAAAATTCAAATTCAAAAACCCTTTTTACAAAACCCTTTCATACAGTTCAGATTCAATCGATTCGAAAACCGATTGCGATTCGAGAACACAGTCTCTGTGGGTTCGATATCTTTTATTACTTGACGGCAGTCCGGTACACTTGCCGGAATCGCACGTGCATTCGCACGCTATCAAGTTTTTGGCGCCGTTTCGAATCTCAATTCAAATTTTGAATTGATTTTTCTGGACCTTTTCTTTTTGTTTGATTTTTATTTCTGAAAAATTTAAAAAAAAATAAAATTCTTTTCCTTCTATTGTATCCATCTCTCTGTGTGTTATATGCAAAGATCTCTAAGTCTTGGGAGCCTTAGTGAGATTGATCCGGAGATCGAGAGGACCTTCCACTGACGTAGAAGACTACAAAGAGAGGGAGAAAGGTTGAGTCCCGTTCCACTCATGGCGAATCAACCGGATACAAAGCCTTTGAAGGACTACGCAGCCCCAAATGCGAGAGGCTTGCGAACTGGGATTGCAAGGCCAGAGATTGAGGCGGAGAACTACACCATACCGCCTATGCTAATCAACATGATTAGGCAACATCAATTCGGAGGATTGCCTTCAGAGGACCCGACCGATCACATAGAGACATTTTTAGAGTTCACCGACGCAATCCGGATTCATGGAGCCTCAGTCGATGTTGTGCGTTTGAGACTGTTCCCCTCATCTCTCACTGGAAAGGCGAAGGCCTGGCTTAAGCAAATCCCCGCTAACACTTTGACCACTTGGGACCAATTGGAGCAGGCGTTCTTGGAGAAATTCTTCCCTTCATCCAAGACGGCCTACATAAGAACCCAGATCACCGGCTTCTTCCAAAAAGACGGAGAATCATTATCGGAAGCCTGGGATCGATACAAGGGACTGCTGGAGTCGTGCCCACATCACGGACTCGAGAGGTGGTTAATAGTGCACACCTTCTATAACGGATTGGACTACTCTTCGAAGGTGTCACTAGATTCTGCAGCCGGTGGAGCGTTTATGAATAGGCCTCTCACTGAGGCATTCAACATCATCGAGAATGTTGCCACCAACTACCACCAATGGGGATCCGAAAGAGGTAATAACCCGAACAAGATTTCGGGGGGTAAGTTTGAGGTAAATAGCACAGATCTTATTATGTCAAAGATAGACTCACTTAATAAACGTTTTGATCGGCTTGAAAGAGCTAATGTGAGTGCATTAGGTGCTACTAACCTTGTTTGTGAGATTTGTGGAATGCAGGGACATGACATGATGGGATGCCCACATGGATCCGGCGCTTCGGGTGAACAAGTGAATTCTTGTAACAACTACTATGATACAAACCCGAAGCTGCCCAACTATGCTCCCCCAAATCCCCACAACCAAAGAAGAAACAACCCTTACCTCTCTTACGGCAACTACAGCAACACGCTCAACCATGAGTTCCAAGAGGGTCAAGGTAATAAGAGAGTAGCACCGGGGTACCCTCAGGTACAAAGATCTAAACTCGAGACTTTATTTGAAAGTTTTGTCGAAACTCAGACAAAACAAAATGAGGAGTTTAGACAACAAGGAAGGGCAGTGAGTGAGGCAATAAAGGATCTAGCATCTAAGGTAGACAACTTAGCAACTCATAACAAGATGCTAGAAAACCAGATTGCCCAACAAGCCAGCACGTACTCGAGACCTAAGGGTGCATTCCCGGGGCAACCCGAAGCAAATCCCAATGAGCATTGCAATGTCATACACTTGAGGGATGATAAGCTTGGGGTGGGGGTAGCTGAAATGGACGTGGAACCGGAGGAGGACACGAGCGAAAAGGAAGAGCCGAGAACCGAAATATGTCCCTCCACCACCGTACCAACCCCGATACATTTCCCACGGAGGTTGGTCAGGAAAAAGCAAGTAGATGTAGAGACTAAAATGCCTACTAAACTGAAAGACCCAGGTAGTTTCTCCATCGCTTGCTCGATTGAACAAGTGCAAATTGACCAAGCCTTATGTGACCTAGGGGCTAGTGCGAGCTTGATGTCCCTCACTATCATGGAAAGGTTGGGAAGCAAAGAGTTGAGACCATTCAAATTCCCCTTACAAATTGCGGATGGCTCAACTAGGACTCCTCTAGGCATACTAGAGAATGTTCCTGTAAAGGTAGGGAAAATTCTCATCCCTACCGACTTCCTGGTATTGGACATGAAAGGGAATTCTAAATTCCCCATCATTTTAGGAAGGCCATTCTTGGCAACCGCTGGAGCATTAATAGATGTAAGGAATGGCAAACTCTCTCTAAATGTAGAGGAAGGTAGGGTAAATTTTCAGTTGATTAACTCTTGTAACAACCCTCCTTTTGAGAGCCATGTGTGCAGAATTGATGTAAAGACTCCAGCGGTAGAGAAAGAACTTAGCATGGAAGCAACCCCAAAGATTTGCAGGGCTAATGATGCACCCAGCAGTGGTGAAGTTGGAGTTGCTGTCCATGCGGAAACAAAACTTCCGCCGGAAGAAAGGAAGGCTAGGAAGCTCCGAGAGAAAAGAGCAAAGCGGAAGCGTTACTGGCCGTATGAGCAGAAACGGCTATTTGAAGGAGCTCCATGGAAAAGAAGTGTTCCTGCACTTCTACGCCCAGCCGACCCCGGTTGACTGAAGGAAGTTTGGTCAAGCTTAAGACCATAAATAAGCGCTTCTTGGGAGGCAACCCAAGTTTTCTTTCCCTTTTTCGTTTTGTTTTTGAATTCACCTCTTGAATAATTTGAGAAGATCAAGAGGCAAAAATATCATTAATAGGTTTGTCTAGTGTTTTCAGGTTGAGAAAGAGAAGAAGAGCATAAAAAAAAATAAAGTCAGAGGCCATCACGCCCTGGCCGTGACAGTGGTCACGGCCGTGATGAACTAAACAAGAGCACAGAAAGGATCACGGCCTAGCCGTGAAAACCATCACGGGCGTGATGAGTAGGATGCCAAGATCAGAGAGCATCACGGTCTAGCCGTGATGTAGATCACGGCCGTAACAGGGCAACTCCTGAGGATCAGAATTGATCACGGCCTGCCCGTGATAAGCCTCACGGCCGTGATAAAATTCCTACCCAAGTTTTGACTGGAATGTGAAGCCAACACCCGCTACCGACTCGGTAAGTTGTTCCATTTTTCTCCTCTCTCCGACTTGATTATTTACATTGGAGACAATGTAAGTAATCAAGCTTGGGGTAGGGGTATTTATTTTTGCATTTGCATGGTTGCATTCATATTGCATTCACATAGGCATAGATTGGTATGATCACATTCTCTAGATTGCCTCTCACTTAGAACATGCATCCGATTGTGAGAACTTGGAGCCAAATGAATTGAGATAGTGAATTTTGAACCCAATTTTTCATTATTCTTGTGATATGGCTAAAAATAAAAATTCTTGAGATAATCATTTGATAGTTGATAATTAGCATGTGGTTCCTTAAACTTGTGTACCTCACTAATTTTTGAACTACTAAATGTAAGATTTTGAGCCAAAAGGGGTATTCACTAAATCTACCCCATTTCTTGTGAAAGAGTGATTTAATTCCTCATGGACTGTATTTTCTAGAACTTGACTTGAAACCATTTCAAAACTTAAAAATTTCTGAAAACATTTTTGGAAATGATTGAGGCACTAGGTATTTTTCCGGCCTCCCGAGCTTTGATTGATAAATGCTACCCCTTAGTTGCCCAATTTTGAGCCTAAAGAAAAAAATACTTTTCTTGGTACCTTGAATTGCTTGGATAAATAATGCTTGGTATGGCACCTTTTAAAGTATTACAAAAAGGGCAAAATGGTAGTTGGAAAAAGTATGGGATGAAAAAGCTAGAAAGTAATTTCTCTTGAGCTAAAAAGCTCCCCTTCTCCAAACAAATAAAAATGAAATAAACAGAAAAAAATGGAGAAGGGGATGACAAAGAAAGTGAGAAATGAAAAGAAAAAGAAAAAAGAAAAAAAGAAGAAGAAGAGAAAGGTGGAAAAGTAAACCAAAGCCCAAAAAGGGGTATTTTAGAAGGTGTCATGCTTTGTAATGTTTGATAATCTGTCTAGCCTTCTTGAAATTCCCTTTCCTTGATTTTCCCACCTTACAATAAATCCCATGGCCACATTACAACCAAAGGAAAAGACCTCTTGATTCTCAAGTGTTTTCATTAATAAAGTGGAGATTTGATTAATAGTCAAGCCTATGGTAAAATACTTTCCTTGAGGAAATGGAGTGAATTGTCATAAACCCTAAAACACTTGAGTGAGGTGAGATGAGTGCCCAAATCAGTGAGGACATGAACTTGAAGAACCTAAGCTTCTAATTGGACTTGAACTTGATTATCTCTTGAATGCTTATTAAAAATGCCTATTACTTGGATTAGCTTCTAGGGTTTTTGGTTCACTATCCATGCTTTGAATGATTTATATCTTATGGCCTGAGTAATTGCTTGAGGACAAGCAAAGTTTTAAGCTTGGGGTGATTTGATGAGTGTGATTCCACCTCATCTTTGTCCATCATTTTGCATGCATTTTCATGTAGTTTAGGCATATTTTTATTAGATTTTAGGTTAATTTTCCTTTGGAACGGGTAAGGCGGTTTTCGTGTGTTGTTTTGCAGATATCAAGGGTAAATTGCTCAAGATCAACCATGATGAAGTTTGGATGAAGATGGAGCTTTAAAACTGAAGAAAATGAGCCAAACAGAGCCCATCACGGCCTAGCCGTGATGCCCATCACGGCCATGATCGAGCAAAACTGAAAAAGAACAAAGGCTGAAGTCAGAGTCTGTCACGGCCTGGCCGTGATAGCCATCACGGCCGTGACCCAAAACCACCACAAGTCAGAAGCTGTCAGGGCCAGGCCATGATGGCCATCACGGCCGTGATGGCCATCACGGCCAGGCCGTGATGAGCATCACGGCCATGACAGACCAACCAGTGAAGAATTTTCAAGGCAGAATCCGTCACGGCCAGGCCGTGATAGCCATCACGGCCGTGACGCGTATTACTTGGCTCAGAAGTAACAGAATTGGATCTAATTTGAGTTGGATTAGGACTCTAACTGCCCAATTCTATAAATAAGGGACCAGGCAGAGGCAGAAAACATCAGACCTTTGGGGCTACTACTCTAGGCATAGATTTAGGATCTCTTTCTTCTTCTCCTTCTTCTCTTAGTTATTTTCATGCTATTTGTAATCATGCTTGTCATCTCCATGGCAAGACGTGAGTAGTAGCATAGTTTCTAGGGATTAGGGCTCTGCCCAAGTTTGTTTATGATGTAAATTTGATGTAAACTCTTTGTTAATTACGATTTGCTTTAGATCTGATTTCTAGTGTGTAAATTACTCATAAATTTCGGCAACCGTTTATTTACGTGACATAGACGTTCTAAGGAGGAACCTAGCGGTGAACTTAGGATTTCTAGGGTGTTTTACTCGTAAAGCCCGGCAGCCACTGGTTTGTGAGATGTCAATGATCCAAGGAGGAACCTAGCGGTGAACTTAGGTTGTTTGCATGACCGAGACATTTCAAGGAGGAACCTAGCGGTGAACTTGGGTGTCGGACCTATAGAAGTCAGACTTGGGACTGAAATCACGAGAGTTAGAAGCCGTCCCTCGAGGAGCAACGAGTTGTCAAGGAACGCAAAGGGTCCAATCTGGGATCGACTACCACGAGAGTAGGGGTCGGGTCAATTGGGCACGGCTTTTGTAACCCGAGAGGGAGCTTAAGCTATTAGAGGATAAACTCGCCTTCAAGGCAATTTCGGTAATCAACAAAGGTAAATCAGATTAGCAACATAAACAACCGCAAAGGTAACCCAAATCCCTAGGAACCCATTTAAATCGAAAACCCCAAAAACATTTGTTTTCTGCTCATCTATCTTTTAAAATTCAAATTCAAAAACCCTTTTTACAAAACCCTTTCATACAGTTCAGATTCAATCGATTCGAAAACCGATTGCGATTCGAGAACACAGTCTCTGTGGGTTCGATATCTTTTATTACTTGACGGCAGTCCGGTACACTTGCCGGAATCGCACGTGCATTCGCACGCTATCAGCACCCCCAGTGGCCAAGAAGGGCCTACCCAATATGAGAGGAACCTCGGCGTCTTCGTCCATATCAAGCACTACAAAGTCCGCCGGAAATATGAGCTTGTCCACTTTTACTAACAAGTCTTCAACCACCCCATAAGGATATTTTATAGAGCGATCGGCTAGTTGGAGCGACATCCGTGTATCCTTGAATTCTTTGATCCCCAACCTCTTCATCATAGAGAGGGGCATCAAGTTGATGCTTGCCCCTAGATCACACAATGCCTTCCCTACAGTCATCCCCCCAATGGTGCATGGTATCGAAAAAGAACCGGGATCCTTCAACTTTGGAGGTAGTTTTCTCTGAAGAATGGCACTACACTCCTCGGTCAAAGCAACCGTTTCTTCATCCACTATCCTCCGCTTCTTGGTGAGAAGCTCCTTCATAAACCGGGCATATGATGGCATCTGTTCCAAGGCTTCCGCAAATGGAATGTTAATCTGAAGCTTGCGAAAGACATCAAGGAATCTGTTGAACTGCTTATCCTGTTGAGGCTTCTTCAATCTTTCAGGATACGGAACCTTCATGTAGGGCGGGAGGTCTTGGGGTTCAACCCACTTCTTCCTTCGGAACTCTTCATCCACAAGTTTCAGCCTTCCCCCTTGCTCCGGTGCCTTGTCACTTGCCAACCCTTCTTTCTCTGGTTGCTCTTCTTCAACGGGTAGTTGTTCCGGGCCCTTGTCATCCTGAGAACTAGTGGTACCCCTGCTAGGTTCCAACACCCTTCCGCTTCTAGTTGTGATGGCATTGCATTGGTTCTTCGGGTTGTTCTCGGTGTCACCTGGGAGAGTGCCTGGGAGACGCTCATTAAGTTGCTTTGCGAGCTGAGCAACCTGCGTCTCTAGATTGTGAATTGCTGACCCTGTATGAGTTGCCAACTTGTCAACTGACGCATTTACTTTCTCTAAAGCTGTGCATGTATAGGTTGACAACTTCTCAACTGTCGCGGTCATCTTCTCAAATGCCAGCTCCCACGGTTGTCTTCCACCATCTGATATTTGCAACTGATTAGGCCCCGGAAGAGCCTGCTGAGTATTGCGCTGCTGAATTCCAATGTTCGGTCTCAGACCCTGTTGAGGTTGTTGCCAATTCTGTTGAGGGTGTTGTTGACCGGCTAGACCACCATTAACATCACTCCAAGCAAATCCCGGATGGTCTCTTCTCATGTAGCCCCTATTCTGATTCTGATTGTTCCTCTGATAGTTGTTCTGGGGCACAGTGTCATAAAAGTTGTGGCAAGAGTCCACATGTTCCTGAGGGAAATTTAGCGGACAAATCTGAGTGTCATGATCTCCATTACAATTTGCACAACCCGGAGGCATTCCCTCGTGTATCGCATTAACCCTCTTGTTCCCGGACAAAGCCTCATTCTGCATCTTCAAAAGTCTGTTTTGCTCTAAAATGGCTTCCATTGTCCCAGAACTGATTCCACTTGAGGTCTCCCTACCACGGTTGTAATCATTATATGACATTTTCTCTAACAATGTCCATCCATCCTCAGCTGATAAGTAGGAAAAAGAGCCGCCAGCTGCGGCATCACAGTTCATCTGATAGCGTCCCCTCAACCCATTAAAGAAGTGCTGCACTTTGGAAACCGGGTCAAAGAACGCAGAGGGACATCTTCTCAATAAACCATTGTACCTCTCCCACGCTTCATTGTAAGTTTCATCCTCCGTCTGCCTGAATGAAGTGACGGCTATTCTTGCTTGTGCCGCCTTCTGGGGAGGAAAATATTTGGTTAGGAACTTCTGTGCCATCTGCTCCCAAGTTCTGATGCTGTTCCTATCCAAACTGTCAACCCAATCGCGAGCGACATCCCTAAGAGAAAGAGGGAAAAGCCGCAAGCGAAACTCATCCTGAGAGACTCCCCTGGTCTTCTGCAAGTCACAAGCTTCAAGGAAGCGAGTGATGTGTCTATGAGGGTCCTGTTTGCCACTCCCATCAAACTGATTCTCCCGGATCTGGAATGTGACACATGCTTCAACTCTGAAGGATTCTGTGTTCAGGTTGCCCCTCACAATAGAAGAGTCACAATCTCCCAAGCTTGGTAGATCGTACTCAAAGAGAGGCTTGTAACGAGGAGGAGGAGGAGGAGGATTTTCTTCAGCCATGCCCTCTATTTTAATTGCTTCCAACCTCTTCCTTTCTCTGGCCTCTTTTCTTAATTGCCTCTCGGTCCTGGTGATCTCTGAATCGAATAGCAAGTCCTCTTGTAGAAGGGTACCTCGCATACAAAAACACGGCAAGACCAAGTGGAATCAAAGAAGTAGAGAAATAATAACAAAGAAATAACAGAAAAATAAAATGAAAAATCAACTTAACCAATCAATCAAATTTCCTAAAAATTAGGAAAATTGGCTGTGCCAATCCCCGGCAACGGCGCCAAAAACTTGTTGTGACGCCGGCAAGTGTACCGGGTCGTCGCAAGTAATAAAACACGGTAAGAGTCTACCGAGGTCGAACACAAGGATTGGGTTACCAATTCGACTAATTTCGCGAGAAATCCTATAAGTTGGTTAAGCAGAGAAAGTGGTTGGAGGGAAACTAGGATAACAATTCAAATTAACAAATCGAATCAATCAAAGATATGGTGATGAAATCTGGAATTAAAAGCATCTAAGGTTTCGAATCCACCTACCCAATCATGCAAAGTACCCAAGTGATATTGATCTCCTCCCTAGGTTCAATTTTAATGTCAACGGGACCCCTAAATTCTCCTATATCCACTGTCGTGCTCAATAGGACGTATTCGATGATTTGAGTTAATTACTTACTAGGTCTCTTAACCATAATCTCGAATTCTATTAATTCTTGTTCCCTAAGAGTTGCATCGATCTCCTATTCACTCTCGTGCAACACTCGATCGATGTTCCCAATTCAAGTTCTGAAACGCGAATCGCCTCTCGGCCTCATACACGTTTAACTAGTTGATCACGCAAGCATATAACCAACACAATGAAATCAGAATTGGAAAACAATAATTGAATTAAGAGAGAGAGAGTTACATCACATGAATACTATGCCGCCATAGGTGGCTTCATCGATCCCTTAGACAAGAGGATTAGTTCCTCATGTCCGTAACAACGACGCACGTACAATCGGAAGTCATCCTAAGGCTAAGAATTAAGAGAAGAGAAGAGGAAACGCAGCCCCAGAATAAGGATTACAAAAGATCTAAAATCAGTTCTGATCCAAAAAGTCCTCTTTTTCTGTTCTGATCTGCTCTATTTATAAGGAGGCCACGTGTCACGGCCGTGCAGGCCATGACGGCTTCTGTTTCTGGTGCACTTCTGGAATTTGAACTCTCGCGACGCGAAGGATGTCTCGCGACGCGAGTCTTCTTGTCACGACCCTTGATGTGAATCACGGCCAAGCCGTGATGTTCTCTGCCTTGTGTGGATTTTGGGTCACGGCCGTGATATACATCACGGCTAGGCCGTGATGGTCTCTGACTCTGGTGCTTTTCTGGAGTTCACACATTCACGACGCGAAGGACGTCTCGCGACGCGAACCTTCCTTTCACACCCCGTGATGTGAATCACGGCTAGGCCGTGATGGTCTCTGTCTTCCCGGGTCTTCAAACTCTCGCGGGGCGAGCTTCCTCTCGCGGGGCGAAAATTTCCAGAATGGCAATCTCTACTATTTCTTGACTTTCCTCAATTCCTAGAGCTTCACTTATGGACCTGAAAACAACACAAGCAACCACAAGCGTAATTCTATTCAAAAGAAGCTAAAAACTACACAAAAGACGCAAAACGAGTCAAAGTCCAACTTAGGAACAAAACAAGGCAAATTTGGGCGAAAACGAGAGTGAACTCGACTAATTGGCACATAAACCCTAGTTTATCTAGTCATAAAACTAGATAAGCCAGAGGCTTATCAATAATGCTATCTAACTTTAAAATAAGAAACATATGCTTATATGTAGAAAGTATAGTTATTCAATGAAGATGATAAAAACAACTTCTGGAATCGGAATAATTGACTATGAAATACTTGACAAGAAGTAGAATTTAGACTTAAAAAGTAAGAACAACGTAAAAAGTGGCTATTTATTAAAGAAATACTTTCTGGGAAATTAACTAGAGAATGAGTGAAAAATGTTGGTTTGGATGAAAAGATATTAAACAAGAAACTACTTAAAAAATACTAAAGCAAAGGGAAACTTGATTAAACAAATACTAAATGCATAATATTAATGATTATAGTAAAGAACAACTGGATTAAACAAGTATTAATTTGTAGAAAAATAATGAAGTTTAAAGGAATAACTTGAAGATGATTATAAATAAACTAGAAAATGTATGAAGAACAATTGAAGAAATATTAAAAGTTAATAAAAATTAACAAAGAAATAAGATGAATCCGCCATCACAATATTGATGGCAGTAAAATAAAGAAGTATAAGAACACTATGAAGAACATGATGAATAAACTGGAAAGTCTATGAAGAACTTGAAGGAAATGAATCAATATTGTATTGAAATTGAACATTGTATTGATGATAACATGGTGGAAGGAGTACTTGAGTTAATCCGTCAGTCTGCTGTGTGATCGAGACGTGTGGGATGTTTCAAGTTCCAACCCTTATTACATTGTAATAATTAGTATTTATAGGCAAATAAAATAACTACCTAATAGTAACTTCATATCTAAATGGCTGCCACGTATCTTGGCAGTTTTTTAAATTTCAAATTTAAACTGCTTGTCAAACAACTCTGATAACTGCTCAATTTCTTGAACCACTCTGCGTCAACTTGATTGTTTTCGATGGTCTGCCTGCTTGACAGCTTATCTTGCTAATGTCTTGTCAGTCTTGAGGACTTAGTCATTTTCACACTTCTCTGTACGTTTGACAACTCTTCGTAATATTTTGTCTAAAAGCTTGGTTGTCAATTTATCCTTTCTGTCGACCAGTATTTTCTTGTCAACTAAATATTTTCAATACTTAGAAAATATTAGTCATTACTCTGATTCTTTCGTCAGCTTGTCAAAATGCATCCGTCAATAATCAGAAATTTCACTCATAACAAAGATCATAGACGTTTTGAGCACTATTTATTCAGAAATCCCGTGGGGATGATGATACTTGATATGAGTTTAAGGAATTCACTGGAGTTGAAGGTAACTGGACCTCTTGTATTTTTGGATCAAGCCATCAACAACTTCAAATCAGAAGAAGGACAAGAGCTGGTGATGAAAATAGAGGAAGTCACCATTTAAGTTATGTTAATTCGAATTCTGATAAAGGTTTTGTAGCCGATTGTTAGTAACTAGAGTTTTTTTTTTAAGGTTAAAGTAATACTTTGGTCCCTATACGTGATATGAATTCTCAATTTGGTCCCTATACATAAAAAATTATTAAAATGGTCCACGTACATACAAAAAGTCTCCATTTGATCCCTATACATTACCCGTCTGGTCCCTATGTGAGCAAAAAATTATCAAATCGGTCCCTAAAATTTTGTACGGCAGGGACCAAATGGGAATTTTTTGTACGTATAGGGACCATTTTAATAATTTTTTAAGTATATGGACCAAATCGAGAATTCGTATCACATATAGGAACCAAAATGTTACGTTAACCTTTTTTTAATGAGAGATTGCAACCGATTATAACAGGTAAAATGGGGGTGAGTATGCATCCTCAGCTGCAGTGTTGGAGGATTATAGAATTGTCCCTTATTGTCTTATGTGATAAGCTCTTAATTAAGTTGTTTACCCAAACACATCCTTTGTAAGGGTGCGTAACTTACAAGCTCCATGAGTCCATCAGCTTCACTATTTAGTTACAAATTCATTGGCAT
Organism: Sophora flavescens; assembly: GCA_030762895.1. Lineage (NCBI taxonomy): Eukaryota > Viridiplantae > Streptophyta > Magnoliopsida > Fabales > Fabaceae > Sophora > Sophora flavescens. The sequence continues at coordinate 29,465,436 of CM061064.1, read as the reverse complement.
TACGTTACTTTGCCAAGTACTGTCCAAAATTCAAACCCTTTCCTGCTTCCTTTTCCTTTTCTTCTATGAAAATTGAAAAGCGATAATCCCTCGGCCGAACATTTGGGCTAAGTCTACAATCCTCCAACCCCAATCTTGAGGATGCGTCCTCCATCAAATTTGACCGGTCACAACAGGTTAACAGGTTAGTCCAATTAATAAAAAAATTAATATTTAATTTTTAATTTAATTTTTTTTGCCTATTGATGTCTGGTTCTCTCTCTTGTTCTCCTCCTCCGCCAATCACCATCGATTCCTCTCTTCTGCCATAATCGTCGACGGAGGTGGAAACACAGGAAGACCTCACCGATGGAGTTTCCGGTGAAGCGATCGCCTGTGATCTGATACTTAAAGTTGATTCAAATGAGAAATTTCTTTGTACAAGTCCAGATTTATGGATGCAACTTTTTTTTTCCCCTTATCATTCTATATTTATTTTGTATCTGCATTTTTCCGAGAGTGTAATAGATAATGGTTTTAAGAGGTTGGGATTGATAAAGTTTGTTCCTTTTTTTGAATTTGAGTTTTATGATTTTGCAACGAGAAAATCCTTGTAAATTACTTAATCTTACTGGATATTTTATTAAACATGCCAATTTGCTTTGGTTTGAATGTATGTGAATGATGACATGATGAATCTGTGCTAAAATATGAATCTGCGTTGATATGAATTTATGCTGAAAAGTGATAACTGATTTGACTAGATTAAAAGTGATTACAAGTTCCAAGTGAAAAAATTAAAAGAAAACTATTTGACTATTTCCACAAGTTGCAGGTAAAAAAGTTGGACAAATCTGAACCATTAATCTATTTTAATGATAAATCCATGGTTCAAATTGATGGAGGATGAAAACTGCAACTCCACCGTGGAGGATTGAAGACAATGCCATTTGGTATGGATCGTATTCATTTTGGTTATAACCTATGAGAATTTTTTAGGTACTAGTTTCCGTCCCTGACCACAAAATATATATATTCTTATTGAATAGTTTTCGAGAATAACAAAAGAGGAACACGTTAATCCCAAATATTGTCTCCGTTCTGAACACATTATTAGCGTGTCGATGTATATCGTTGGTGTGCCCAGGTGTCTGTGAGTTAAACTCGTCCATCTTACCTGTGTTTGTGCATTTGGTGCGGTGCATCTAATGTATATGGTGTGTTGCTTATAGCATAGAGGAAGTAATTTGTCCCACGATAGGAATTGTCGGCGACTAGATTAGCTTACTTAAATAATAGTTGAGGACTTTATTGGATCAGTGCATAGTTGTTCCCATGATCTATCTTGCATGCAGGGACTATTGTGTAGGCACCTGGACACACTAATCGTACATATCAAGACTCTCTAACGACGGAGAATGGAGACAAACAGATGGATTAATATGTATCTCTTTTGTCATTCTCAGTGACTATTTGATGAGTTTTTTTTCTCATAGACAAAAAATGGTACCACAAATTTGTCAAAGATTAAAATAAGTCTTTAGTCTAAATTTTAAATGGTAAAATTAAATGAAGATGAGTAAATTTTGGTAACAAATTTATCTCACACTTAACAACACAATTTTTAAGTAAAAAATTTGAGCATGACCAACACCTCAATGTTTGTTTGGGAGTTGAGATGAGAAGCGATGAGAAGGATTTGAGAAGAAAGTGAGGGGAAAAGTGATGAGAAAGGGAGGATAACCTTCTAAAACCTTCCAATACACTTTTCTAGTTCATATTTTTTAATTCCTTCAAATTGTTAAATAAAACTGATAAGTATACCAAATCGCTAACTGTAGTATAAAATTGTTAGATAATATAGGGTTTTTATGTTTTTTATTTATTCACTCTTCTTAAGGATAGTTTAATCCTTTTACTTATACATATATATTTGCTTTTTCTCATTATTGCATTGACTGATTTTGGATTATTGAAATGCATTGAACCCTAGCGGCCTTATTCCCCATTTGGTTCTCTCTTTCTCTTTGCATTATTATGAGCCATTGTTAACATGGTATCAAGAGCAAGGTAGATCCTTGTATAACTAAAGCCCATTCTGCTAGGGGTGTTCGTGAATTGGATTGGATCAGTTTTGAGCTAAAAAGTCATTTGATCCAATGATGAAAACATCGTGCGGTTTGGATTGGATCGGTTTGCTTCCTTAAAAAATCCGATCCAATCTAATCAAATGCGGTTTGGATTGAATTGGATAATTCGATTTTTATCATACTTTTTTTTTCCTAATGTCAAGTGTCCTTTCTACTTATTTAATCGTTATTAAAGATAATCTTCGTTTTAATTTGGGAGTTTGAGAAGAAAAAAATTAAAACTTAATTATTAAATTCGAATTAAATTGTAGCTAATTATTTTTCAAATTTACTTAATTATTTTTCTATTTTTCATGATTACCCAATCAAATATATATATGTTATGCATTAAAACTTTTAGTAAAATATAATTTTAAGACATTAATATTTATTCTAAATAGTCTTATATATGTCATTCCAACAAAATATAACTTCAAGACATTAATATTTAGTAAAATATAACCTAAAGACATTAACATTTATTCTAATAATATATGTATATAATAGATCGGTTTGGATTGGATTTCACTATATGATCTAAAATCCGATCCAATCCAATAAAAAATTACGATTTTTTTGGTTTATTCAGATTTCAATTCGATTTTACGATTTGAATTGGTTGAAAAACACCCCTATCTTATACGATTGAAAAAAAAGAATTCTGTTCACGACTCCGCTGTTTCGCATCCTCGCTCTACTTCATCTCCATCGCCACCGTTCCCGTGCACCAGTCACTCTAGAATATTTTCTCTCCGTTGAAGTATATTTGAAAGGGGGTCCACACTTGGTATCTTGGGAGAATACAAGAGGTTACAATTTGGAAGCCAAATTGTTTTGCATTTAAAAAAAAGGTCACGAATCTTTGGAGTTTGGAGAACAGGGGTTTTATATTTTATTCCAACCAAGTCATCGTCTGATTATTTTCGGAATTGGAAGTTGAAGCCCATTGGCCCTTTGCATTATTTGGTCCTCGCGTGGTATTATTTTCGTTGATCCATTTGTGACTTGTTGGCAGATGAATAATTTTTGGCAGATGCAAATGTTATACCGTATATTTAATAATTTAATTATAAGTTCTAAATGATATTATGCCTTTTTTTAAAATTTCATCGTATAAAATTTATACATTATATTTTATATATTTTTTTAAGCAATAAATTCTCAATTTAATAAATTACACTACAATATAAAAAAAAAATGTTCTTGTGCATTATTTAACAAATTAAATAAAAGTTTTATGATATAAATATTGCAGCATATAATTTGATCTCTTTAATAGGTATAATTAACTTTATGGATTTTCCCACGATATCATTAAGCCTATGGATATTTTTGTCCTACTTTCAAATTATAAGAGAGTTTGGGTGCGTTTGGGTAAACAACTTAATTAAGAGCTTATCACATAAGACCTTATCGCATGAGAGCTTATGCCATAAGCGCTTAAAGAAAGAAAGGGGCATGAGAGGATTCGGATAATGAAAAACACGGAGAGGGTATTTAGTGCATAAACTCTTATGATAATTCCATAAGCTTCTCCCAGTGACTTATGAAAATAAGTCAAAAACTCCTTATGGGATGTCATAAGTTATTTTTATAAGCTCTGCCAAACACACTGCATAAGAGCTTATGTCATCAGATAAGTCAAAAGGAGCTTAAATAAGCTCTTCCAAACGCCACATTTATCTCTTTTACATTTTGGTCAAAAAATCTGACACCCTAATAAAGTTTGAGAGAGGGAGAGAGAGGGCTAAAACAAAAAAAGTCAAGTACCAAATGGTGAAGTTATTCTTCTCTTCATCTTTCATTTTCTTTGCATTTGAGTCATGGGAGCACAATAATGATCATCAAAAAGGTGAGGGGATTATTATTATTGTTATTTTGAATGTATTAAATGTGATACTGTTATGTAGCTGGAATTCTGAAAAATCACTTGGGGTGATGTTTTTTAAAAATGTGATAGTAGCAGCAATTACGTAAAATCATTTGGTTTAATGAATTTTTTTTTCCTTCAAAATTTAGCCTTAAAGTTTTCAATGGAGACGAAACCTTACCTCTAACTCTTCGTTTTCTTCAGTTGCGAAGTGGGAACAGATGTGGGCGAAAAGATGAGAGCATTTTAACCGATGGAGAAGCTTCTTTCTTTCTCCCTTACACTGTCTCTGTCTTCGTCATCTTTTGAGACGGATAGAGAGAAATTTAGTAAATTCAGTAATCCCCATTTGTCAGCACCACTTTCAGTCTTTCATCCCCCAGGTTGAAGCTTCTTACACGACCCATTTCAACGCCGCTTACTTGATTTGCTTGCTCCATGTCCCCTCTCCCTTATGATTTACTTTCTTTTGCATTCAATTTTTTTTTTCTCTAATGATTAAAATTTCCCTTAGATACGTGAATCTCGCCATTAAATCACAGGGTTAGGGATCCGCGCCTCTGGTCCATATTGATTTGCACCGATTTGCAACTTTCAATCTTTGTTGTCGAAATAGCGTCGCTCAGTAAGTATTTATTTTCCCCATGTTTGGGTTTTATTTTTCTGATTTCTGATTTCTGATTTCCCCCAATTTGTGTAGCAGAATTACACATCGTGGACTTTCCTAATTAGTTCTCACTAATAACCTTTTGTAGGGAAATGAATTTTAATCTGGATGATGATTTTGACAACATATTATCATTTAAGGTGGACATGTCAGACCTTGATTTTACATGCCCATCCAAAACCTCCTCCCAGTCTAAGGACAAAAAATTATAATCTTCTGTGCAAAAGCAGGGAAACAAGATGGGTTTAATTTCAGCTTTGATTTTAGTGAGTAAGTGGTGGAAAGTATTCAAGGCAATAAGCATTTGGTGCACATATGTTATTTTTGGGTTCGGCAACATCAATGAGATAAAACTGTATCAAAATAATGATAATCTCATTGATACTAATTCATTCAGAGGAACAAGTTGTAATAAGAAGTGGGTTTGAAAATTTGAAATTGAAAAGCTGTATAAATGATAACGGGATCTGATAGAGTAAATTTCTTTTTGTACAAATGAGTGGTAAATCATTGGTATTTTTTTTTTCCTATTAGTGAGTTTGTGACAATGTTGTGAGTGTGGTTCTTGCAGATATGCTTGCGTCGACGGCATGGTCATTGAACTAAGAATTGCCCTCATGCTGCAAAATAGAACCAAGGATGAGAAGTTTTGCTATAATTGTGGGGAAACTGGGCACTCACTTGCAAATTGTTAGCACCCTCTTCAAGGTTTGCTCACATTTTTTATATGCTTTTTATGATGTGTTTGGATTCTATGGTCCTGAAAGGTTAAAACCTTATAAGTTAGATATGTTATAGCATGAATATTGTTAGTTTTAGAGTTTGTAAATACAAAACTATAATTATATTTAATGGCAAGTAATAATTAATTAAGTTTAATAGGCTTGAAATTGAAGAGCTGTATAAATGGCAAGTGATGGAAGTTCTGTTCCAGATACAGATTCTGGTTCAACATCTGATTCTGAAAGTGAACATGAGAGGAGGAAAGGATAAAAAAGAAGGAGAGGGTAAAGCAGCAGCTAAAGCAATAAATGCTATCAAGGAACGGGAGAACATGGTGGCCCAATTAGAGGGTGAGAAGCAAAATTTAGAGAAAATTCTTGAGGATCGAGCTAAACAACGAGCACAAGAGGTAATGTTATGACAGTTTTCAGACCTTTTCTTTATGTTTGCTTTTCAGTTTTGTGTTATACTGATTATGCTTAACATGATGTCTACTGAAGGATATGATTATATGAATAATCTTGGACAAATTTCTGGAATGTTTTTCTTGCTTGATGTTCTTGGTGATTTAGCAAGAGAAACAAAACGGATTTTTCAAGTTTCCAATTTCCATATTATGGGAAATTTTTCTCCTAGTGAGGTGAAATTGCTTTGAAGTTAATTGTTGTCTAGACGACTATTCTGGTTGGGTGCTTAATGTTTTCTAATAATTTGGAGTAGGAATCAAATCTGGGTTTGTGCAGTGGAGATGAAGATGTAACTCAATAGGAAATGCCACTGTGGTGATCTTTAGGCCCAAACTAAGGGACATACACAATAACACAGAAAACCTTTACATTGGTATTAAATTATTAATTGCATGTTTGATTCAGTTTGATGTTGGAGAAATATATGCTTATTTTTTAGGAATACCATTTTTGCGTTGTTCTCTGAGGTGAGTCTTAAGAATGTATTTAACTAATCTAAACATACACTAGCTTATCTATAAAATAAAAAAAAATACACCAAGCATGATTTAAAACCTTTAATAGGCATGCGCAAAGGTTCTTCAAGTGGATGTTACAACTTGCAAAACATATGACGAGCTGGATTGATTGCAGTTTTGATAGCCTGGCAAAATGGGACAAAGGTGCATGGCAGAAACACTTTTTGCAAGCCATGAATGAGGCCTTTTGCAATTTTCTCACCCTAAACCCAAATACTAGACCGACCATTCTACTTGAAAAACTACAAAGCAGCAAGTGTCACTGGGAGGATCTTTATGATGAGGAGCATGGCACTGACATAGGATATACTAATATGCAAGTGATGATGCCTATTGATCATGGTCATAAATATGGAGCTGCATACCATGTAAATGATGCAATTATTATCTACCAATGCTTAATTTCTCTTAGCGTGAACACTGCAGAATATCTTTTGCTGCTCTATGCTTCTTGCAGTTTCTTTTGCCAGGTAAATAATTGGTTGGTGCGCATCAACTATATATCATGAGCTTTTAATTTTCTGATTAGGAAAATACTATATAACCAGAACATTTTTTTTTCTAGAATGTTTGATATTCTTTTAACCTTTACTCATTGATTATATCTTTAGTTCTACCTTATTCTTTTTACATCTTCACTCTATTTCTACCATATAGAGTATATACATATCCAATCATATATGTTTCTATGACTTGGGGAGGTGAAAGGTTAATTTTGGCAAAATAATAATGCTTGCAGAAGTCAAATATACCTATGTCATGATGGAAGGTTTCTTAAAATCCCTCACAAATTTTGTGGTTATTCCTTGCATTGAATATCATAATATGGGTTTATGTTATTATGTTGTGGTATCATTTGCTGTAAATCTGATTCTGTAGGAAGAAGATATCAAGAAAAATTATGAAGGGATGTTACCAAACAAGCCCACACTAATATCCAAGGTTACTTTCTTCTGTGGTCCTCTTCCTACATCCTCTGATAATCTGTCTCTGTGCAAAATGTTCTTTCAAAACTAATGTGCTTGACGGATAATTTTATTTTTTCACAGAATCACGAACATGCTTATTTAGATTATGTGGATTGGGCTTTGGGGAAGGTATTTTCTAGCTTCCGAAGCATCTGTATATCATTATACTATGAAAACTTTCAATTACACCTTTAGAACATTTTACTTGGATGCCTGAAATCTAGGAAAGTTTTATAACTCTGATTTTATCAATAGTCCAAGCATTTTTTACCTTTGAATGTGATTAAATAGCTATAACCAATCAGTTATTCCAGACATAAATTTTCACTTGGATTTATTGCTCAGGAATTTTCTGATAGTATGATTTGAAGTACACGTCTGCAGTGTTGTTAAAATCGCGAGTCAACTCGCAAGGTCGTACGAGTTTACGATTTTTGGCCACTCCAGCGTGCTAACTCGGGTGAAGGATCGCCATCTTCAAGGATCGTTCCAGGATCGACGATCTTCCATGGAAACTCGTAGAATCGGAGAGTTTCTACATGTAATCGATCTTGAAAATCAGACGCACATGGGCCGCTTTGGAGTTTTTACCCGTTTCGACAAAACGGGTTTTATAACCCATTTATTTTTACGGGTTTTTCACATTAAAAAACCCCTAAAAACGTCGTTCTCCAACATTTCTTACCCCGTTCTTCAGCCATTCCAAGTTCGAACTACTTCCCTCTTTTAGCCATACCGCTCACCGCCTTCTTCCTCCTCTCTCAGACTTGCTGCCGCCCTTCCCATGATTGTGACTCTGTTCAGCTCTATCTCCTCCAACATCTGTGTTCTCTGTTCTGAATTTATGTATTATGAACTTTTGAAAGTGAACAGGTGAGAGGTGAGAAAAAGATAGTGGGGTTTGGGCACTATATTGCTTTATGGATGACAATGTTTAGGATGGTGAAAAGTCTCTGAACGTGAGTGGACAACACTAGTTACTACTTTATTTCTTATTAAATACTTCCAGCTTTCAATGTTTAGGAACCATAAAAGTTTTAAGCAATACGGTGGACTGGAAAATGGAAAAATGGACCGTTGCATGCTAGTAGTGAATGATGATGGGATTTTTCTATGTGGAGGATATTGTATAATTTTTTGGAAACTAAATACATTAATAACTACATATAGGGAACCATGGTATACTTATTAGGAACTAGGGAAATACATATATTGGGAACCATTAATTTATTAGAAAGTAGATATATGATTATGAATGATTGGGTTCTTATGAATTGTGATTATGAATTTTCAATTGAAATTAGTTTAATCTTGTCATTTAAAGGGTTCTTTTCCTTATCTATATTATTATTATTCATTATATATATATATATATATATATATATATATATATATATATATATATATATATATATATGTGTGTATATGTATAATTTTCTATTTTAGCTAGGATCTTAATATCCTTGTTACGATCCTTCAAGTTACGATTTTTCATCCCCCCGGATCCTCGCTAGGATCTTGATTTTCACAACATTGCACGTCTGAGTCTGATGACAAAATGTAGGAAAAATGGGAATGGGCAGAAAGAGAATCATTACTTTGTGAAAGCTTTTCTACACATTTATTATTATTCTTATAATAACACATTGTTTCGACATGTTCTTGATTTTGAAAGCTTTTTAGAATTGTATTTAAAATGATTTCTAGATAATGATAGAGGTGCGTATGAAGGATATGGCCCCATTTTGAATGCAGCTTTCTGTTCGGAGGTATTTCCCCGTGTCTACATACGTGTTACAAGATGAACGATATGGCCCCATTTTGAATGCAGCTTTCTGTTCGGAGGTATTTCCCCCGTAGACGTTCTACGTGCGTGTTACAAGATGAAGGGGGTCAAACATGGGATTGTCGCCTCAACTGGGCAAGCCAGGCTCGGAATTAGTGCTATCTTACATCTGGATGGCTGCAATATAAGAAAGATAAGAGATTGTTGCAACAGGGAACAACGGTTTGCTTTGGTGTATCACCTAATAAGGAGGGCACAATTTATGTTAAGATTCTTATGCATTGATAATTTTAGTTTGTACTGTACACATTTAGCAAGTTTTGGATAATTTGTTGTTTTAGATAACTTCGCTTAACTTTCATTGATTCACACTTATTTGTTTCCTTTCTTTTCTCATTTTCTAATGTAATTCACCGCTGTTATTATTTTCGAAATTGTTACAATGCTAGCCGGTAACATTAAAATTTTTACCATTCATAGTCGATTTTATTACCACTTACAATATAAGGAACCCTACTATCTAGTTTTTTTTATGTGACAACTCTACTATTTAGCCAACTGTCAACATAAAAACACATTTAAAAGTCCAAAACATATAACAATCATTCAATGATTTTTCAATCCAATAATTGAAAAAAGATAAATTTTAATTTACAACATTTAAAAATAACTAATCAAACAAATTAGTATAAATACATATAATAGGCCCGTGCAACCCATTGGTACAACAGCCATCATCATCATCATCTTAAATGCTCTATTGAAATGTGTTACTGGTTACTTTATTGTGGTGGGTTATTACATATTGATATTATGTTTAAAGATTATATTGATTTGTGATGATGATTATATTCCGTGTAACTAACAACTTTAAGAAAAGTACTTAGTGGAATGGATTGTCAAAGAATGATTATGAATTTTTGGGTAGGCAAATCGGGGAGCGAAAGGCTCCGGTATATAAATATCACCGTCGGGGATGAGGGGATCTTGTTAGATACCTCGGACTTTGAGGAGGGATGTTGACGTTTGCCGGAGGGTGCGGTATCTCTGGGGTATGAAATTAAAACCGTCGGGGTGGGGGACCTTGAGAGAACAACCCCAAGTGGACCCAAAGATTCGATGTATATTATATAATATGATATGTATTCCCTTGAGCGAGACATGAGTTATGAGAAAAGAAAATAGTACAAGCCATTCCACAAGTATTCTCTTGAAGGGCAAGATGTCCATACCGTATTTTGTTAGTTTAAGAGAGCATTTGCATATGTAAAGATGTTTTTGATGTGTATATGGAAACTAATTATCTATTTACTTAGTTTAGTGTTTGCCTGAGAGTGTAACTTTATTTCAACCTTGACTTTGTGTGATTGCTTGTGTTTGGGGGAAACCCCCTCACTGAGTCAGTGGACTCACCCCACCTTTAAAATTTCAATTGCAGGTATTTGCAAAGCCGCCAGAAACCGTGGATGGCATGTGAATAGTTTTTAATGGGTTGATACCCATAGTTTAAGTGTATCCAGCTTTTAACAGGGCTTTGTAATTTATTTATTTTTTAGTTACTCTGATGTATTATATTCATTATGTTGTCATTAATAAATGTAATCGTTTTCTTTGGATGAAACGAATTTATGTATGCTTGTGAGACTGGGAAGGGGAAAGAGAGACTTTTCTTTTCGGCCGGTCATGACTACGAAATTCGGGTCATGACAAAGTTGGTATCAGAGCTTAGGTTACAAAGTCCTGAAGAAAAAAAAAAATTAAGTGTTGATAACATTTGTAGTTGGATCTCGAACCCGGGCGAGGTCTAAGACAAACGTTATTACGGCTTAATTTTGTTTTGGTTTTCTTAAAAAGTTTTAACTATTGATTCCACATGGCAATAAGGTAGGCGGTACGAGATCACACAGTTAGATATATCTATAAGATAATTGTATTTTAAAGCATTTTATTCTTTCTTGTAACTAATTACCCACCAAAAGTGATGGATGTGTGTGTAGTTATCTGTTTTTTTTTCTCCCTGAATTGACCTACTTGCAAAAGTATAGTTAAATCTCGTCTTTCTTTTAGTACATGTAGCATGCTTGACAAGTTTTTACTATGCTCTAATACTCTTTGATGTATTCTTTTTTTTTTTTGGTAAAGGTATGCTAAGCATGACGATAAGGCAAATCGCCCCAACTAGGTTGGCACCAAGAGCCTTAACATCATTAGTAGCAACCAACAATATATTGAATAATAAGAAAAAAAGAGTACAAGATGGGGGGACATTAAGCCAAGACCCAACGAGAGAAAAAATCACCTAAACTTGAAATTAGGTAAGGATAGCCTATCTTGAAACAACTCATTTCTAATGAAGGCGGGGGCAAGATCCCACCAGGAGTTGCTACCAGAAAGAATAGCAAAGTTGGCTAGCCTATCAGCACAACAATTACCTTCTCTGAAAATATGCGTTATTCTAAAACACATACTTTTAGTGAGATGAATACAATTCAACCATCTCATTCTAAACTTCCAGGGGGCCAAAGTAGGCTTGGAGAAGGCCAAGACAACCATGCTAGAGTCACATTCCACCCAAAGCTTGTTCCAGCCCTTGCCAAGAGCAGCTTCAATGGCAAAAATAACAGCAAGGAGCTCAGCAGTAAAAGCAGAAGTAATGCCATAATAATGAGCAAAACAACCTGCTATTTCAGCATTCATGCCTCTAAAAATACCACCTCCACCCGCATGACCCGGGCCACCTTTAGCAGCCCCATCAGTGTTGCATTTTATCCAACCACAAGGAGGAGAAATCCAGACCACTCGGGTGATAGTGGGAGCTTTCTCAAGATGACCTGAAACAGCAAAGTTATTTAGAAGCACAGAATTTTTAGTGGAAGAGGGAATTGTTCATTTAGACAGGGTCCCAGATATAGATGAGGCAGCCCTAATCCAACTGATGACAGTTTTAGGATGAATCCTCTTGTCTTCAAAAATGGATTTATTCCTGCAGTGCCAAATGAACCAACAAGTATTTATGATTACTGCCCTGATCAGATCTTTAGATTGAGTAGGCCAATTCATGTTGCAAATAGAGAGAATGGAGGCAAAAGAAGACAAGTCCAACTGAGCATTAATGGAGTAGCTAACCCAATTCCAGATGTACCTAGCAAAGCAGCAATCAAGGAATAAATGCTGAGTAGTTTCAACACTGCATCTACAAAGGCTGCAAACAGAAGCTATATTACAACCCCTTTTCATCAAATTGTCATCTGTTGGAAGCTTTCCATGCATAGTTCTCCAAACAAGAAAGGATCTAGAAGGACGGATCACAGCAGACCAAAAGGCTTTGTACAAAGGAATGATGTGCTGAGTTGGATATAGGAAACTGAAAGCATCCTTGAAAGACAAGCAACTGGAATCCGTGTCAGTCCAAACCAGTTTATCATTGATGTCAAACATTGGAATAATGACTTGCTTGATATCGGCAACAAGGTTTGGGAACCTGTGGGCCAAATCCTGATTAATATTCCACGAGTTATCTCTGATAGAATCTGAAACATTAGCATGAAGGAGAGCATGGAGTTGAGTAGGAATCTGCAATAATTCCACAATAGGGCAGTTCAGCCATTTATCTTTCCAAAAGTTAACCAAATGACCGTTACCAATTTGCCACATTGAGTTCTGAATGACAGTGCTCATATGAGCTTTAATACCCGGCCAGATTGATGATTTAGTGTAATGGACTATAGGATTGTTGTACCTGAAGAACCTGGCTTTAAGGAAGCAAGACCAATCTGTGTTGGCACTGTAAATGTCCCAGCTGAGCTTCAACAAAGCAGCATTATTGATGGCCCTAAGAGACCTTATACCAAGGCCTCCCTCTTCAATTTTGCTACAGACTGTGCTCCAAGAAACACTGACTAGATTCCTTTTGTTAATATCCCCAGTCCAAATAAAATTTCTAATGCACTTATCAATGGACTTCAATAAAGCAACAAGCCAAGCATATATGTGGAAGCTGTATGATAAAGTTCCATAGATGATAGAATTGACTAGTTGAAGCCTACCCATTGCAGAGAGCAGAGAGCCCTTCCAATTAGCCAATTTAACTTTAACTCTATCAAAAATAGGCATTAAGTGTATCCTCTTAGGCTTTCCTTTAAAAATTAGCAGACCCAGATAAGTAAATGGCAGCCTACCTTGATTAAAACCAAGCACACTGGAGATGTCTACAATTCTGTTATAGGCCAACTGACTTGCATAAAACTTACATTTATGTAAATTGAGAAACTGGCCAGAAGCATGACCATATGTCTTGACCAAGGACATTAGAGCTTGCAAGTTCTTCCTAGTAGCTTTGCCAAAAACCAAAACATCATCAACATAAAGGATGTGAGAAGGGGCTTTGATACCCTTTGGACCTGTCATTGGCTTGAAAGTACCATCACTAACCAGAGAAGAGATGCCACGACTGAGAGCTTCTTCAGCTAAACAGAACAGAATAGGGGAGAGAGGATCACCCTGTCTTACACCTCTTTTACAAGATATAAACCCCACTGGCTTGCAATTAACCGAAAAAGAAAGCTTAGCAACATGCAGGATAGTACAAACCCAATCAGAAAATTTGGAATGAAAACCAAAACCTTTTAGGACATTAAGCAGAAAACTCCAATCCAATGTGTCAAAAGCTTTTTTGAAATCAAACTTAATAGCAATGTTTCCACCATAAGATTTGTAATCAAGCAGATTGATAGATTCAGAGGCAAGACTGATACATTCAACTATGCTTCTGCCTCTAATAAACCCTCTTTGCTGGTCTGAAATCAGCTTAGGGGCAATTACTGCCAACCTATCAGCAAGAATTTTAGTAATTATCTTGAACTGGAAATTGGCTAAGGCTATTGGCCTATAGTCCTCAATCCTATCAGCATTTGGCACTTTCGGAATTAAGACCACTAGGTTAGAGTTCACATTTGGAAGCAACCAATTCTGGGCAAAGAATTGAGAGACTGACCTGCACACGTCATCACCTACCACACTCCAAAAAGTTTGATAAAAGATTCCCCCAAAACCATCAGGCCCTGGAGCACCTCCCCCATTCATGGCAAAGACTGCAGCCTTGATTTCCTCATTAGTCGGCATACCAACCAGAACTGAGTTATCTACATCAGTTACGAGCTTTGGAATCACAGTGCCAACTAGCTCATTCTCTGTGCAGGCATTTTCAGAGGCATATAAAGAAGTAAAATAACTTAGCACATGTTGTTCTAGCTCAGCAGGGCCACTAAGGATAGCATCACCATTCTTCAAAATAGACATCCTCTTAGAGGAATTTCTAATTCTTGCAACTCTATGGAAATAGGCTGTGTTCCTATCACCCTGAGCATGCCAAGTTATCCTTGCTTTTTGTTTCCAAAAGCTCTCTTGAAAAGATAATGCTTGCTGAAGATCAATTTGAGCCTTGACCTCTTTCTCCTGGAGCTCCTCAGACCAACCAACATTGAGCTGATTTTGAATATTTTCCACATCAGCTAAAGCTTTATCAACCCTGAGATGGACATTTCCAAAAACTAACTTGTTCCAAATTTTTAACTCAGCTTTAAGAGCCTTAACCTTTTGCATAAGAATAGACATTGGACAGCCAAAGAAGGGTTTGGCCCAAACTTCTGATACAAGCCTATAACAGCCTTCATGCTCAATCCACATGCTCAAGAATTTAAAGGGAACAACATGGAATCCAACACCTTTTTTCAAATCCAGCAGAATAGGATGATGATCAGACTTGCTCCTAGCAATTGTACAACATGAAGAAGAGTCCCAGAAGGAAAGCCAACTATCACTGCAGACAGCCCTGTCCAGTCTTCTTTCTGTATGAGCAGCTCCTCTTCTGCCATTGCTCCAGGTAAAATCTGAACCTCTAGTAACTAGATGAGTTAAATTGTTCAGGTCTGACCAGTTTTGAAACTCTGCACAAGAAACGGACAGAGGCAGCCTGCTACCTCTTTGCTCATGCGATCCAAGAACAACATTGAAATCACCAATAAAACACCAAGGCCCAACATATAAATTATGCAATCCTGACAACTCCTGCCATAAGGACCTTCTGATAACATGAGAAGTAGAAGCATAAATAGATGAAACATAGATCTGCTGACCCTCTACCAAGAAGGAGAGAGATACTTGTTGAGCCGAGCTAGAAACAATGGATGGAGAGTGGAATTCAGAGCAAAATCACCAAATGTTAGGAGATGGCTTGTCATTAACAGTAATAAGCTTCAAATTCAGACTTTTCCAAAAACCAGCATTAATCTGATCAATGGAGATCCAAGGCTCTGAAATAAAAAGGATATCAGGTTTATGCATATTGCACAACTTCTTAAGGACTAATCTAGTATCTAGATTAGCTATTCCTCTAGCATTCCAATAAAGGATTCTCATTAGAAAACAGGAGAATGGTCTGCCCTGGAACGGGTTAAATATCTATCAGCATTGCCCTGAATTTTTTGCTGCTTTTTCAATTTCTTTTTCTGGCTCTTGGTCAACACTTTCTCAAATAACACTTCACCGTGCTGTTGCACATCAGAAGACTCTTGATCATCATCATCATTGGCCCAAAATTTCGAAACAATAGCTAAATCTCTCTGCATAGGTGTAGACTCCCTAGAGTGCTGAGTTTCATCAATACTGTCAAATTGATCTACACTATCTGCCACAACCTCATTAAAAGAATTTAAAGAATTAGAAACATGAGTTCCTAAGTCATTATCTATGAGAGGGCTGATAGGACTTTCTGCAAAGACAATCTCCACATCATCTTCATCATGATCTGAGATAGCTTGCTTCTCTGCATGTTGAGACCCTTCCAAAAAAACTGGATCTTCTGATCTTCTCAAATCTTTGTCAATAACCTGATCAGGTCCATAAATAGGATCCATATGAGCATCATCATTATTTATAGCTGCATCTGGCTTATAACCAGCAGCAGTGCTTTTGGGGACATACTGCTTAGCTGTTTTTTTTTGGAATAGCCTTCGTGACATTAACCTGATCAATATTTTGCTTTCTTTTGCATTTATCAGTGGCATGTCCTACCATCTTACAAAAAGAGCAAAAATTGGGCAATCTTTCATACTGGATATCAACCAGGAAAGTAAAACCTTTCCTTTCAACCATAATCCTATCCCTTAGAGGTTTCGCAAGATCAACATCTACCAAAACTCTTGCAAAATGACCAAGAATTCTGTTGGAAGTTGCATCATCTAGAGACAACGGGACTCCAATTCCTCTTGCAATGGCAAAGATAATTTTAGGCCGCCAGTATTCTTGAGGGAGGCCAAGAATGCGGACCCAACATTGTGCATTCGTCTGCTTAACCTTTGCCGGGTTGAAGTCTGGAGACCATTGAAACAGACGAAGCAAGCCTTGATCAAGGCTCCAAGATCCCACAGACAAGACTTTCCTGAGATCCTCTATAGACGAAAAGGAGAATTCAAAAATACCTTTTCCAATCGGAACAGCCTTCCAATTACCAATCGGCTTCCATAGCTTATCAAGCTTGGATCGTAAGTCCTCAAATTTGATTGGAGTATCACCCTTAGACAATAACAGTCTGCCGTGCAGATTATTTTTACATCCTTCCAGTTCTTTAAGATATTCATCCTCTGGAATCTGAACTGCCATTGCATCACCCTTGAGACAGGGAACAGGCAGCTGACTTAGAGGGATATCACAGGCGTTATTTAACGCTTGTGCAAAGGTTTTCCGTTGAGGCAGAGAGGAGTGAGAGATAGGAGGAGAAGCATGGTTCGAAGGAGGAAGAAGAGAGGGTGGAGAGGGAGATGAAGAAGATTCAGGGAAAAGAAAATGCCAAGGACAATCCGAGATGGCTGCCATGGAGTGCAACCATACGGATCTCAGGAACCCTCCTTTGATGTATTCTCATTGTGCCTACTGATAAGTGCATATTAGTATGGTTACATGTGGTTCACAAAAATTTATCAAAGTTTGCTTCCTTTCAACTGTTATCTTGGTCTAGAGTAATTATTATTTTTTAATTAAAAATCAAAAGAAGCAAATTTCCACCAATGCCTTTCTTAACTGTAATATGCATATTCTCGAGCACCTTAATTTCATGAATTGAATCATGCCAAACATGCATGGAAAGCAATTAATGACTAGTATGTTTTTTTATGACATTTTGTTGCTGTGTTATGATGTATACCTAAGACATCATTATGGCATTAGATTAAATGAATTGAACTGATTCATTACAAAAAAATTGAACTGAACTTCATGAACCCAAATTTTGTGGTCCATAATATTTTTTTAATGTTCCATGTTATGCATGGACATGCAGTGAATGTACTATCTACTTCATGCTTCCTGTAAATTCTTAAGAGGGTGTTTTATGTTGTAGTTGTCATTTTTAACCATTTTTTAATTATCATGTTGTTTTGCTTATGTTTCGGTCATTCATGAATAGAGAGGTCTTAGTGTATTTATATTAAACTGACTTTGATGCACTGCTAGTTTACATAGTAGAATGCTAGCCAGATGAACCTTGTTAAAATTCTAATTAATGAAGATGCACTGGTGCAGAAAAGAGATTCCACATCGGTTATTTTTGGCTTCTCACATCGGTTTTCAAACAGATGTTGAAAAGACCGATGTTGTTTATTGTTACTTTTCACATCGGTTTTAAAACCGATGTTTAAAGTATATTTTTAACAGCGGTTTTCTAAATAACCGATGTGGAAAGTTCATTTGTCACATGAGTTATCCCATAACCTATGTGGAAATGTCACTTTCCACATCGGTTTTAAATATAGCCGATGTTCACATCGGTTTTAACCAAAACCGATGTGGAAATTTCATTTTCCACATTGGTTTTTTATTAAACCATGTGAAAAGTGAACTTTCCACATCGGTTTTTGAGTAACCGATGTGTAAAGTCTCATTTTTTTAAAAACTCTTTTTACATTTCTATCATTCCTTTCCCCTGTTTCAGTAATCCAGATCAATACTAGTATAACATATTCTAAATATTCTCAACACAATCACTTTTGTACAACAAAAACACACTAAATTAATATATACTGAATTTATTACGAACAATACATATGTACGTTCAATTACATTCAGACAACAAAGATAATTAGAAACCAAAAAGCTACATGATATATTATAGATTTCATATCAAAATATATATGATCAGTCAAAAGTACACTATAGCTAGTACATGATAAGTTTTTAAACTAACTACATACAAACTATGGTTGGTACACTTCAAGAAAGAAAGTTGTCCAACGCCTCCTTATGTTATTGATGTCGAAATCAGATAATGAAGTTGGATTGTTGAATATCTGCAAGTTTAATTGGACAAAAAATTATATCTTTTAAGCAATAAACTAACATAAAACATATAACGAATCTATAAATGTTACTTCTAATTGTTACCAATTAACGTTTACCTCGTGCCATCTTTCAGTGATATAACATTAGAATCAATGAATAACTATTTTAACTGAATGAAGAAAAAGTTTTTTCCCAAACTGTCCAACTTTGGACAATTCAAGATCCAATACAATGAGCAGTACATTAAGCACGTACACGTGTGCTCATTAGTATTGCATCTCAAACGAGAAACTAAGGATTTACTAATTATTGTGGGCATATTCTCGGATCAAATAAATTTTCAAGCAAATATATCAAAACTCCAATGAAAGCTTTTCAGCCAAAACGATGGAAATGAAACCTTACTTTGTAATTTTATAATGCAAAGCAGCTATCTGCTGGTATAACTCCTTTCTTGTATTTTCTTGTCAGCACACCACATGTAAGTGGACTTCAAGTTGTCAAACCCAAGCCATAGTTACATGTTTGATTTGGATCTGAAAAAATAACATTGCCTCATCATAAACCAAATGACTTGACAAAACCCGTGAAAGTATAATCTTAAATGCTTCTCTCCATGAATCTCAACTCTTAATTTCCCAGCATCCACACACAAGATGATATAAAATACAAAATTGGTAAAACTACTATGGGTAAGAAGCTCTTACCTTTTGTATCCAAGGATTGTGCCCCTCACGTAGAGTCTAAAATCAAAGCATGAAAAATTCAGTGTTAGCTTATTTAAAGACCAAAAGATCATATAAGAAAATGAGTAGCGAAATGCTATGACTGTGCGACCGTCCCGTCCGGGCGCCGCGAAAAAAGAGGGAAAAAGACAGAGGAGTTGCCACTAAAATTTTTATGGGGAAAATCTTAGAAAACCCAATTATTTAAAGGTAAACTAGTCTAAAAAAAAGAAAGAGATGAGTCCGGGAGTCGGTTACGAGTAGGGAAGGTGTTAGCACCCCACATCGCCCGTTTAAAAAACGGTACCTCAAGTTAATTGTGCAAAAACATTTTAATAACCTTTTTAATATTTATTTTACCCCAAAAATTATTTACAAGGAAGAATTATTTTTTAATTTTAATATTTTAAATTTTTATTAATTTTTGTATTTTTAAATTTATTATTTATAAAAAACTGAATGAGGTTGAACATGGCACATGAGTCCACAGTGGAACCTCAAATCTAAGGGACTGAACATGGCACCGTGTTCATAGAGCGTCCCTAAAAATGAAAAAAAATTATTATTTTGATTAATTATTTTAACATAAAAAGAGACACAAAAAAGGAAAATTTAGTTTTGGCTTGACAAGATGATTTATCTTGCTCCTACGTATTCCCGGGTGCGATGGGAAACTCAAAGCCACGTAGTTATTTAGAAAATATTTGATTGGTTGGTTTATTTTAATTTTGATAAAGATTTGACTTTTTGATTTTTGTTTTAGAAAAGAATTTTATTTTGAAATAAATTCACTCTTGCACAGGGTCCAAGATAGCAATGCTATACGATAAACCCTTACAATTCATACGCCACTTGAGGATGAAAAATCATACACCAACGTCGTAGATTGTTGCGTGAATTAAAAAAGAGATTTTTTATTTTTTACAAAAAAAGTTGGATAAAATTTGTTATAAGAGCAAATTGAAAATATTTTATTATTCTTAATAAAAAGGAATTCATTTTTGCATAAGGTTCAAGATAACAGTGTTATACGATAAACCCTTATAATTCTTACAACACTTGAAGATGAAAAAATCATACATTAACATCGTAGATTGTTGCATGAATTCAAAGAAATTTAATTTTTGTAAAAGAAGGAATTCACTCTTGCACAGGGTTAAAGATAGCGAAGCTATACGATAAACCCCTACAATTCATACAACACTTGAGGATGAAAGATCATACATCAACATTGTAGATTGTTGCGTGAGCTCAAAAGATTCTTTTTATTTCAAAATGTTAGTAGCATAATTTTATTTAAATCGATGATTGAAAATATTTTAAAAGATTTTTTTTATTTATTTTCTGTTTAAAACTCTTTAGAAGCAAAATGGGTTATTATACTACCTACTCTAAGCCCAATTTTGGTTACAACCCCAAGCCCAATTTCAGGAAAGAAAGAAAGAAAAAAACAGATCATTTAGGCCCTATATCAAACCCATGAACATGAAAAACCTAGCAGCCATGAAAACAGATCATTTAGGCCCAATAACAAAACCCATGAACATGAAAAACCTAGCAGCCATATAATAACAAGTCAAGCAAAATGAAAAGTCATCAAGAGGAGGGGCTTGCCAACACCCAGCAGACAGGGATGAAGCCACAGTGATGGTTCGAGAAGGTGATGCTCCGGAAATCGCGTGGTGACGGCGGCATCTCGCGGCAGAGGCGTGGTGGACGGTACGAGAGCTTTGGATGGTGGCGATGGCTCTGGATGGTGCGGCAAGGGCTGGTGATCCGTGGAGGAGCAACGCACGAGCGGCGGCAAGGACGAACAGGCACAGCAGCGACGCGATCGGAGGAGGCGGACGGAAGTGGTGATCGTGGGCGGCTCCGGCGGTTCAGGAACGATCGGCGCGACTGACTGAGGTGGTGGCTCGGCCACGGCTGGGCAAGAGTGCAGGAGATGGGCTCTTGGAGTTATGATGAGAATAAGATGAAAAATGAAAGTGTTGTGTCTCTCTGTTCTTTGCTCTCTCTTTTTTTAGTATTTTTTGTTGCCAATTTTTGTTTTTTGTTTTTTGTTTTTCTTTTTGAAAGTGGAAACAGAGAATGGAGAAGAAAAGAGGGAAGAACCCTAAGTGTATTTTCTGTGTTTTTTCGTTTGCTCTGCCCCCCCAATCCACTGTTCAATGCCTAATTTATAGCAAAAAAAAGAAGATGACAAATCTTCTTGTTAGGCCAGCTGGTGTGGGTACAAGTAGTGGGGAGCAAATCAGCCTTTACTCCCACCACTTTGCAGGGGCAGCAATGGTGCAAGGGTAGTACACCACCATTTTTAGAAAAAAGGTCAAAGAGGACAAAGAGGGACCAAGAAAACAAAATTTGGTCCATGCTTGGAAGAGCAAAGTGGAAGCTGACCATTTTTCAATTTTTTTTCCACTTTTTATTATTATTTTTTATTTTATTTTAATAACAAATCAGACTAATAATAAAAAACAATTTTTAGTTGGGCTTGGATGATGGGCCCAAAAGATAACTTGGAACAAAAACGAAAATGGGCTCCATTTGATGATGTAGTGGGCCAAGAATAAAACATTTTTTGTTTTATTTTTATCATTTTTTTGTTTACTATTTTTTCAAAATATTAATAAAAGCAAACGAACAAAATTAGGTGTTCACAGCTGCCCCTCTTTACTTGTTTCTTATTAGATAGTAGGTGTAACCGTAGTTAACCAATTATCATTATAAGAAACGAGTAAAGACATGAACTCCAATTTTGGCCGAAGTTCACTGACAAGTAAAAGGATGCATAATTAAAAGAGCTTACGGGATGGATTGCCCATAGAAGCTCGAGCAGAAAGATAAAAAGCTTGTGGAGTCGTTTGTCCGCTGAAGCTTGAAAACAAAAGGATTAAAAGCTTGCGGAGTCGATTATCCACTGAAGCTTGAAAAGACAGGTAGAGAGCTTGCGGAGTTGGGTACCCGTCGAAGCTTGAAGTCAAAAGATCTTATGGGGTATGATACTTGCCAAATATAGAAAGCTTGCGGAGTCGGGTATCCGCTGAAGCTTGTCAGAAAATAAAAAGCATGCGGAGTCGGGTATCCGCTGAAGCTTGAAAAGAAATGTTGAACGCTTACAGAGTCGGTTGTCCGCTGAACCTTGGAAGGAAACAATTTACTGGGTTTTGTGCAATTTACTGGGTTTTGTGCTCACAAGAGGTAAACAATTGCAATGCATGATGCCAGAAATGTTCTATATGCTTGATGAAAACCTCAAATGATTTCAATGCAACACAAGGAAATCTCGTAACACATTACTATTTTAATTTTTTCATCGCTTAGGTAGTTTTTATTATCACCCTTGACCCCTTTAAGTGTTGATCACAGACAAGCTCTGAGATGAACTAAAACATGTCATATCTTCATGGAGAATAAGGTCAGGCACTTTTGAAAAGGTATGCTTCCTTTGCAATGATTATCCCAATGGTTCTTGTCAGTAGACCACGATGCCCTTTGTCGGGAGATCATCTTATTCTTTACGAACTTTTGAGATTTTCAAGGGAATTCTAAATGCATCTTGAAGACATCAGTATATGTTTCACATTTCAGTATATACTTATCATGATGAATGTACACACACAATTGACAAAAGTTAAGACAAAGGGATAAGGGTAAAAGAATTGGGAGTCAATGTCATTATATTTGGACCGAAAAGGAATACAAAGCAGATATTACAATGGGGTATGGAATTTCAAAAAGGGTTGTGGAGTGGAAACACATCTCCTCAAGTGACATCTCTTTCCATGACTAGTGTTAGTATCTCTTATACCATATCGACTGCTTACAAATCAACATCTGAGGATGCTATCTGCCCCAGTCTTCATGTATCTAGCCCACTGATTGCCCCAGTTCATCGGCTTGACGGCACTTCCATTGTTATGCTTTTATTTTTTTGAACCCTAACTTTTGCCTAGACCGCCTTTTCAGGTTTTCAGCCTAGCGGGTTGCTCTAACTTTTGCCTAGACCGTCCTTTCGGATTTTCAGTCTAGCGAGCTTTTCCATTTCTTTTTCTTTTCATTCTTTCTTTCTGATTTTTTTTATGTGCGTTAAAGCATAATACTTTTTGACTGCATCCGAGTTTATCGGGTGTGGAAGATCTTCCCCATCCATCCTGGTGAGAATTAAAGCTCCTCCCAAGAAGGCCTTTTTCACCACGTAAGGTCCTTCGTAGTTCGGGGTCCACTTCCCACGATGATCCTTTTGGATTGGTAGGATCTTTTTTAGCACTAGATCACCCTCCCGAAACTGCCGGGGGCCTACTTTCTTCTCGTAAGCTCTCATCAACCTTTTCTGGTACAATTGGCCGTGTCACAGTGCTGCTAATCTCTTCTCTTCAATAAGGTTCAATTGGTCGAGTCGATCCTGAACCCACTCAGCTTCTTCCAGTTCTGCTTCTCTCAGTACCCTTAATGAGGGGATCTCTACTTCAATCGGGAGCACTGTCTCCATCCCATACACCAAAGAATACGGTGTTGCCCCTGTCGAGGTGCGAATAGAGGTACGGTAGCCGTGCAAAGCAAAAGGTAACATTTCTTGCCAATCCTTATACATCACCACCATCTTTTGGATAATCTTCTTGATATTTTTATTAGCGGCCTCAACTGCTCCGTTCATCTTTGGGCGGTACGGGGAGAAATTGTGATGCTTTATTTTGAAGTTTTCGTACATTTCCTTCATCATCTTGTTGTTCAAGTTGGTCGCATTATCAGTGATAATCTCACTCGGCAACCCATAACGACAAATTAATTCTCTTTTTACAAATTTGATCACGACATTCCTGGTCACATTGGCATATGATGCAGTCTCAACCCATTTTGTGAAATAATCAATGGCAACAAGAATGAAGCAATGCCCATTCGAGGTTTTTGGTTCGATTGGACCGATCACATCCATTCCCCACATTGAGAATGGCTAGGGTGCCGTCATGACATTCAAGGGAGTTGACGGTGCATGAACCTTATCAGCATATATTTGACATTTATGGCACCTCTTCGCATAATTAAAGCAATCTGCCTCCATTGTCAACCAGTATTGGCCAACCCTCAAGATTTTCCTGGCCATTGCATGACCGCTCGCGTGTGTTGTAAAAGATCCTTCATGTATCTCCTCAATTATCCGTTTAGCTTCGTTTGCGTCAACGCACCTCAACAACACCATGTCATGATTTCATTTGTAAAGAATACCTCTATCTAGATAGAAACCCATTGCAAGTCTTCTTAGAGTTCTTTTGTCATTTTTTGAAGCGTCCAGAGGGTATTCCCGTCTTTGGACGAAGTACTTGATGTCATGGTACCACGGTTTTTGATCAGCCTCTTCCTCTATCACTTGACAATATGCAGGGTGATCACGAATTTCCATTTTGATGAGTGGTAGGTTCCTCTCGTTACTTACTTTGAACATCGAGGACAAGGTAGACAACACGTCAGCTAATTGGTTATCTTCTCGGGGAACATGATGAAATGTGACTTCATCAAACTACTCAATCAAACCTTTGATGTAATCATGGTACGGGATTAACTTGGCATCTCGGGTTTCCCATTCCCCTCTTAGCTGGTGGATGACTAATGCAGAGTCCCCATATACCACCAGTATCCTTGCCTTTGATTCTATCGCTGCCAGGATCCCGAGCGCACAAGCTTCATATTCGGCTATATTGTTTGTACAATCAAAGCAAAGCCTTGCAGTGACAGGGAAATAATCGTTTTCCGGTGAGATTAGTATTGCCCCGATTCCATGTCCCAATGCATTAGAAGCTCCGTCAAATAACAAAGTCCATTTTTCTTTTTATGGTGATTGCTCGCGATCAAACAAAGCCATTATATCTTCATCTGGGAAATCACATTGCATCGATCCATAATCTTCTACTGGCCGATTGGTTAGATATTCTGCAAGAGCACTTCCTTTTACTGCTTTTTGGGTGATATAGACAATGTCGTATTCTGATAGCAGGACTTGCCAACGAGCAATTCTTCCAGTCAGAGCAGGCTTATCAAAGATATACTTGATTGGATCCATTTTGGACACCAACCAGGTGGTGTAACACAACATGTAATGCCTCAAACGATGAGCCGCCCAAGCCAAGGCACAGCAAGTGCGTTCCAGCAGTGAGTAGTTGGCTTCACAGCTGGTGAACTTCTTGCTTAGATAATAGATGGCATGTTCTTTTCTTCCTGACTCATCGTGTTACCCCAGCACGCAACCCATAGATTCATCTAGCATAGTCAAATACATGATGAGAGGCCTTCGTGGAACTGGGGGAACCAAGACTGGAGGTTCCTATAGGTATTGTTTGATCTTCTCAAAGGCTTTTTGACAATCTTCATTCCATATTACTGCCTGATTTTTACGTAGCAATTTAAAGATTGGTTCACACGTCGCGGTCAGTTGGGAGATGAACCGGGCAATGTAGTTCAATCTTCCTAAAAACCCACGAACTTCTTTCTCCGTTCAAGGTGCTGGCATATCGATGATTGCTCGAACCTTTTCAGGTTCAACCTCTATTCCTCTTTGACAAATAATGAACCCTAGAAGCTTGCCTGATTTCACTCCAAAAGTGCATTTGACTGGATTCAGTCGGAGCTGAAACTTTCTTAACCGCTCAAAAAGTTTCTGCAGATTATCAGCATGGTCATCTTCGGATCTGGACTTGGTGATCATGTCATCTACATAAACCTCTATCTCCTTATGCATCATGTCATGGAATAAAGCCACCATAGCCCGCTGATATGTTGCCCCAGCATTTTTCAAGCCAAAGGGCATAACCTTGTAGCAAAAGGTTTCCCATAAAGTGACAAATGTAGTTTTCTCCATATCTTCTGGTGCCATCTTGATCTGATTATATCCTGAGAATCCATCTATGAAAGAGAATAATGCATGTTGGGCAGTATTATCTACAAGAACATCAATATGAGGCAGAGGAAAATCATCTTTGGGGCTAGCTCTGTTCAAATCTCGATAGTCGACACACATTCGAACCTTTCCATCTTTCTTGGGGACAGGAACGATGTTAGCAACCCATTGAGGGTACTTTACAACTTCTAGGAAACCTGCATCCAGTTGTTTCTTGACCTCCTCCTTGATCTTTAGAGACATTTCTTCTTTCATCCTTCGTAGCTTCTGCTTTACTGGAGGACACTCTGGCTTTAATGGCAATTTGTGTTCCGCTACACTGGGGTCTAACCCTGGCATGTCTTGGTACGACCATGCGAAAACATCTTTATAATCCATCAACAACTTGATCAACCTACTTCGCTTATTTTCTTTCAGGGAAAGGCCGATCTTGACCTCTTTTTTATCATCTTTGGTTCCCAAATGGATTAGTTCACTCGGCTCTTCATGGGGCCGAATTTCCCTAGCTTCTTGTTCTACCAACCTTAATAGTTCAGGAGGGACTTCCCCATTATCATCAACAACCTCATCAGCATGATCAATAGGATAGTCAAAATTGTATGTTGAGTTATTAACACTGTCATTTTCAAGAGAGTCACTTTTAGATTTGCATTTTGGTAGTTATCAGGGAAAGATGAATGAATAACGGTTAAAGATGGGAAACTGCATTTATTGGTGAGGAACGATGAATAAAAGTGAAAGTAAAAAATAAGAAAAAGAGATAAGAACATAAAGATATTGAATGCATGTATTTATTGATAAGTCATACTGAAACGGAAACAAGTAAGCCGATTACAGCAAAAATCCTAAAGCCTTGGGCAGAGCTAAAGGATAAGCATTACAGAATTACTTTAAAAAAAAACTATGGTCCTGGGGAACTCAATGACTTCCCAATTGTTGAGCTCTGTATCCAGAAGGCATGAATACACCAAATTGACACCATGATCGGCGAGATAATCAACTTCAACATCTACTGCTTGGTCCAGGAATGCGAACCCTACACTTCGAAAGCTCCGTCGAATGTCACAAACGGGAACCCTTTCAGCCCCGTATTCACGACTTTCCAGTCGAGCCAACCTCTTTCTTTTCTTCTCTTCTATAACCCTCATCTTGTCGTCCTTGGTGGGTTTATATCCCAACCCAAACCTGTCCTTGTTCTCGGAGAGCATGAGGATGCCAGTGACATCTTGGCTATTCTTCCCCAGACCGCTTCTAGGTCGGTATCCTCCTTCGAGCATAACCCTAGCCATCATAACGGACGCTTTAGATGACTGAGGTTTCAAGAGTGGAGCGCCGTCCCCGACATAAGTGGCATTGGCAATTTCAAGCGATTGGAAAGCGATCTCAAGAGCTTCTTCGACAGCTTCAATGTAAGGGGTTGTTGATGGTTTACTTACTAACATGTCCTCCTCTCCAGAAACAATTATCAACTTACTATCAACAATGAACTTCACTTTCTGGTGCAATGTGGAAGGTACAGCTCCAGACGAATGGATCCATGGTCGTCCTAGGAGACAACCATAAGTTGGTGTGATGTCCATTACTTGGAAGAGTATTTCAAAGGTGCAAGGGCCAATCTGAATGGGCAATTCAATTTCTCCCATGACTTCCCTTCGGGTGCCATCGAAAGCTCTTACAATCATTATGCTCGGCTTCATATGAGTTCCATCGAAAGGCAACTTTGCCAATGTTGACTTTGGCATTACATTCAAAGAAGAACCACTATCAATGAGAACCCTAGCCATGACATGATCTCGACACTTTACAGAGATGTGTAACGCCTTGTTGTGCCCTATTCCTTCAGCTGGAATTTCATCATCAGTGAAAGTGATATAATTATCAGCGACAATGCTACCCACGATGTTATCGAGCTTGTCAACTGTGATGTCATGAGAGACATGAGCTTGATTTAACACCTTTATCAGTATTCTCCTATGTGGCTCAGAATTCATCAACAAAGACAAAAGAGATATCCGATATGGAGTTTGATTCAATTGATCCACAACCCTGTATTCGCTTTGCTTGATGAACTTCAAGAATTCGCCGACTTCTTCATCAGATACCTCCTTTTTATTATCACCCCCTTTGGTATCCTTTTCAGCCGGCGTTCCTTCCACCTTCTCTTTCCCCTTTCGATCTTTTTCTTCCTTTTCTGTTCCCTCCCTTCGCAATACCTCTGGAGTATAAATGCGACCACTCCTAGTCATTCCACCAGTTCCCGAAATGTTGGTAACCACAGTGGTCCTATTGGGAGGACTTTGTTGAACCTGCCTATCATATTTCCATGGCACCGCTTTGGTGTCCTTGTAAGGGAAAGGACCTGGGACTCAGATGACAACTGGTGTTAGCCCACTCGAAACCGACATAGGTTCCTTCTCAGTATAGTGTATCACCACTGGCTTCGGAGCGACTTGCTCAGGAACCGGTTGAGGATTAATCACAACAGTAAAAGGAGTTATCTTAACTGGAGTTGGGGAAATTGTAGATTCAGCGACCATGTTAATGCCACACTCATTCGATTCACAACCAATTAGGATAATCTTCATATCTATTAACTGTTGCACAACCTGTCGAAATTCTGCACAGTCTTCAATTGAATGCCCCATATTCCCGTCGAAGTCACACCTTATCTCTTCATCAAGAGTCTTCTCTTCAACAATTGAGGTTTGAACCAATCCATGTTTTTGCATCTCCCTTAAAATAACTCTCATGGGAGTTCTGACATCAGCCACTTGGCTCTTAAGAGTAGGTTCTATAAAGCTATCAATGGCATTGACTCCCGAACTCCCATGATTTGGCATAGAACCTTGTGCCCCATTCGGAGCATCTTTCTGAAAGCTCAACCACTTAGCATCGATAAGATCTTGTACCTTAAATTTGAAAGCCCTGCAATTCTCAGTGGAATGACCTATTGCCCCCGCATGATACTCATATTTAGCATTTGGGTCAAACCACTTCGGATAAGGAGGCTCCAATGGTTTCATTGGGATATGAGTCAACACGGATTTGCTTATAAGCTGATGCAGTAGCTCAGTGTAGGTCATGGGTATCGGGTCGAAATGTACTGGCTTTCTTTCCGAGTTATACGGTGGTCTTATTTGGCTGGTGTTTGGGTTTGGACCTAGGGGTTGAACAATTTGAGGTGGCATGGTAGGGTGTGTTTGAGGTTGAGAGGGGTATGATGGCCGGTAAGGAACCATCTGTTGAGGATTTGGAAATTGTGAGGTGGCAGTGATGTATGGCTGGTTGACCTGGTGATATGGAGGTGGTTGGTAATATGGGGCGTATTGGGCTTGGAAGGCGGGTGTTTGGTTTGGTTTAAATTGGTTCGGTTTCTTTTTTTCAAAGGTTACTGCATGTGCTTCTCCCTCCTTCTTTTTCACAAATGGGGCTTTCTTTGGGCCATTCGCTAATGAAGTCTCAGTGATTTTGCCAGTCCTCATTCCACTTTCGATTCTTTCACCGATAATGACCATGTCAGAAAAGTTCGATGACACGCTTCCAATCATTCTATAATAGAAAGGCGAATGGAGTGTATCAATGAACATTGCCACAATTTCTTTCTCGGCCAATGGAGGCTCCACTTGAGCAGCCAGTTCCCTCCATCGTTGTGCATACTCCTTGAAAGTCTCTGTGTCTCTTTTTGCCATATTTTGGAGTTTCATCCTATTGGGAGCCATGTCAATATTGTACTTGTATTGCTTCAGGAATGCATCTGCTAGATCTTTGAAGGATCGGACATGGGGCCGTTCGAGATGCGTGTACCAATTTGAAGCTGCCCCAGTTAAACTGTCTTGGAAGAAGTGAATCAAGATCTTATCATCTTGAGCGTATGATGCCATCTTCCTTACATACATGGTCAGATGGTTTTTGGGACAAGTTGTTCCCCGATATTTGTCGAAATTGGGTACCTTAAATTTTGGTGGAATTACAACATTTGGCACCAGACAAAGTTCCGAAGCATCCCGCAGACCATAACTATTTACTCCTTCAATGGCCCGTAGTCTTTCTTCTAGCACTTCCAAATTTTCTTTAGATTGGGAATTCCTTCCTGATTGATTCACTGGAGTTTCACCGTACATTCTCTGAGGGAAGGAGTATGGCATGTAGGAGGATCCGAAGTTTGGCATCACTTGAGTCCCCTGGGGTCCATAATGATTTTTTGGATTGGCCACTAGTGGAAATAATGTAATATACGAGAACGTTTTACGTCAGTTGACCATATGTTTGACGTTAAAAATGAGGCGGTGGCAGTTTTGTAAATATCAAATCACTATTTGCGTCAGTTGTTTAATGAACTGACGTTAAAAGTGATTATTAACACTTTTAACGTCAGTTGTTTATACAACTGACGTTAACAGTGTGATTTTTACTTCAGTTAAATAACTAACTGACGTAAATAATCAACTCATTCCTATCTTTCTTTCGTTGTCATCTCCCTGTTGTCACTCTTAACGCTGATCATCACTCCATATATAGTGCAGTTTATTTCTAATCTTTTTTTTAAAAAAGTTTATTTTTAATCTTAATTAATTAGCTTGAATTAGTAAACAAATTCTTGTGCAAATTAAAATAAATAAACACTTAACATAAAACAAGTTATATGTATAATCAAATCGTATCTCATTGAAGCGATTCATAAGTTACAATTACATGATTAAAAGATAAAAAATTTCTGCAAGATAGCACTAAAATATAAAAAAGTTTCTGCTTCAACATCATTTTCTTCTCAGTCCTGTCCTCAGAAACTCCAATGGATGCATCTCCTCCCTTACTTGAAGTCCTTGATGCTCCATCTGAATCCACAGTCAATTTGGAGCCAAAGCAGAGTGAAGGGTGCACTCGATCTGTTTCAGCAATATTCTTGGAACAGTCACTTGGTTCCAAAGCTGAGGTTTTGGAACTGTAGCTGCTGATTCTCCAGAAGGATGATAGTGTGTGCAATTCACATAATGCGATTTACACACCCTTATCACCCATGTAATGCGATTTACACAACCTCAGAAGTTGTTTGACCATTAAGACAGAGACCTTTAAGTCTAGGTATAGGAAGAAAGAGTGATGAAGTTAATCTCCATGGCAGAGCCATATTGTGAAGCAGAAAAATTAAAGGAAGGAAGGAAGCTATTTATAGGAGTAGGGGATGAAGTTACTAGGCGTCGTAAGTTCCTAAAAAATTAAATTGATCATTAAGAGCATTAGGTTCCAAGGCGCATTGGGAGTTGGCAGTAATATATTATAAACGTGCAGAAAAGAAAACGCCTGAAGGAATAGGAAGAAATAGACCTTTAAGTCTAGGTATAAACTTAGTGCTCATAAAGAGGATTATAGGTTACAATGTGCATGGGTAAGTAGCACAGTAGTAATGGGTAATTAAGTAGCAGAGTAGTCAGAGGAATGAATGCTTTTGCAGAAACTTATACACTTTTAACGTCAGTTGTTGAATAAAACTGACGTTAAAAGTGTTTTTAAAATAAAAAAATATTTATTTTTAACGTCAATTGTTTATACAACTGACGTTAAAAGTGTGATTTTTACTTCAGTTAAATAAACAGCTGGCGTAAATAATCCTATATCCCTATCTGAAATGCCCTGTTGTCACTCTTAACACAGGTCAATCCACATCTATAGTGCAGTTTATTTCTAAACTTTTTTGTTTAAACAAGTTTATTTACACAACACTTTTAACGTCAGTTGTATTCAACAACTGACGTTAAAAGTGTTTTTTAAAAAATATTAATATTTAACGTCAGTTTTTTAATACAACTGACGTTAAACAATTACTTTTAACGTCAGTTGTATTAAACAACTGACGTTAAATGTTGTTTTATTTTGATTATAACGTTTACACCCGCGCGCCTTCTGTACTTCGCTCTGTACGTACGTCTCTTTTCTCTTTTCATCACGCTCAACCCTAGATCACTCTCAACCCTCACTCTCACTCTCACCCAGCACAGAACCCTAATTGCGAGCTCATCTACACCGCAATCACCGCAAGGGCTTCTTCGCCACCACCGTGAGGTACACTATTAACCCTAACTCTGTCTTTCCATTCATTCTTTGCAATAACTTGACATCTCTGTTTCCCCTTTCGGCGCACTAACTCTCCTTGTCCCTCTGCTCTCAGTAACCACATCGAACGTTGGCCACCACTCGAGCTCCCCTCCCCACCACCACGCGAGCACCTATTTTTGGTGAGTATTTAAGGCACATTTTTGTATTGTTTGGTTTTGAGTGTATGTTGAAACTGTAGTCTCAGTTGTTGAAACTTGAAACCGTGAGTTTGAGTTGTTTGGAATGTACGTCTCTATTTTTGGTTTTGAGTGCATGTTGCTCTGCTGGTTGCTCTGTCACGGCTGTGATGCTCATCACGGCTAGGCCGTGATCAGTTCTGCCTGTGATGGCATGGTCTGGTTCAGTTGGCACGTTACGGCCGTGATGGACATCACTGCCAGGCCGTGACCAGTGCTTGGCAATCTTCAAAAACTATAGTTTTCAATCTCCCGTATTGTCCTTATATTGGATATATGTTTTGTATGTCTACAGGACCTATCTAGTTATGGATCGTAGTTGGATGGTTTGTAAGCGTACTAGTGCTGAGTATTTGAAGGGGGTGGGAGAATTTAAAGAATTTGCTCAAATGAATGTTCCTAATATTAATGGAATGTTCTGTTGTCCTTGTGTCAAGTGTTTGAATACGAGGAAATGTACGGTGAAAGATATACGTACTCATTTGATTTGTGAAGGGATTTGCTTGAGTTATACAAGATGGATATGGCATGGTGATGTGTTGTTGAGTAGTACGGCGAGTGTCTCCCAAAGTGTGGACGTTGACGTAGATATGGAGGATGATCGAGTAGAGGACATGATCCATGATATTGGACAAGAATCTTTTCATCGAGCTCATGTGTATGATAGGTTGTGCGGTGATGCGGATAAGCCTTTATATCCAGGGTGTACTACTCATACACGGTTGTCGACGGTGCTAAAATTGGTTTGTGTGAAGGCGAGAAATGGTTGGACCGATAAAAGCTTCACGGAATTGCTTGAAGTGATGAAAGACTTGCTTCCGGAGGACAACACATTGCCTGACCGTAACTATGAGGCCAAAAAGGTATTGTGTCCTATGGGTATGGAGTATAAGAAGATACACGCATGCCCCAATGATTGCATATTGTACACCGGTGTTCATGAAGACAATCACGATTGCCCCAAATATGGGTTATCACGATACAAAGTGAAGGGTGGTGATGATGATGATGATCTTGATGATGTGAGAAAAAAGGGTCCTCCTGCGAAGGTGTTGTGGTATCTTCCAATAATTCCAAGGTTCAAGCGATTGTTTGCCAATGCGAAAGATGCGAAGAATCTTAGATGGCATAATGATGAGAGGAAACGTGATGGAAAGGTTCGTCATCCTGCTGATTCTATTCAATGGAAGAATATCGATACTATGTTTCCGGATTTCGCCGATGAGCCAAGAAACCTAAGGCTTGGACTTGCTACGGATGGAATGAATCCTTATGGTAACATGAGTAGTATTCATAGTTCATGGCCCGTTCTGTTGGTAATTTACAACATGCCCCCTTGGTTGTGCATGAAGCGCAAATACATGATGTTGTCTATGATGATTTTGGGCCCAAAGCAACCGGGAAATGACTTAGATGTTCATCTAGGTCCCTTGATTGAAGACTTGAAAACGCTGTGGGTGGAAGGTGTTGATGTAGTTGATGGGTATTCTCATGAGACTTTCAAGCTTCGTGCCATGTTATTTTGCACCATCAACGACTTTCCAAAGCATACGGTAACTTGTCCGGTGCAAAGTGTCAAGGGCATAAAGCATGCCCTATATGTGAAGAAGGCACATGCTACACTCAGTTGCATCATGGAAAGAAGACGGTTTACCTTGGGCATCGGAGATTTCTTAGACGTGATCACCCATATCGTAAGATGAAAAAAGCTTTTAATGGATGCCAAGAGACAGAAGAAGCGCCGACGGCCTTAATTGGAGAGCAGGTTTATCAGAGGGTAAAGGACATCGATGTTATATTCGGCAAGTCCAAAAAGAAAGGTAAAGCTGCTGAGAAAAACATGTGGAAGAAGAGGTCGATATTCTTTGATCTTCCATACTGGCTCAAGCTTGATGTCAGACACTGCATTGATGTGATGCATGTGGAGAAAAATGTGTGTGATAGTGTGATCGGGACGCTTCTCAACATTCAGAGCAAGACAAAGGATGGTGTGAATGCTCGTCTCGACCTCGTTGCTATGGGTATACAAGAGCAGTTAGCTCCAGTTGTTGAGGATGGTAAGCGGACTTATTTGCCGCCAGCATGTCATACTTTGTCAAAAAAAGAGAGACAAAGTTTCTGCGGGTGTCTTCAGGGCATCAAAGTTCCACATGGTTACTCTTCAAATATGAAGAGACTTGTCTCTAGTGATCTTAAATTGGTTGGCTTGAAGTCTCATGATTGTCACATCTTGATGCAACAACTTTTGCCCGTTGCTATTCGTGGTATTGCTACAAAAAATGTGAGACATGCCATTACTCGGTTGTGCTCATTCTTCAATTCTATATGTAGCAAAGTCGTTGACCCCCGTATGTTGGATGACTTGGAAGTTGAGGCTGCTACAATCTTGTGCCAATTGGAGATGTATTTTCCTCCTTCCTTTTTCGACATAATGGTTCACTTAATTGTTCATTTGGTGAGGGAGATTAGATTATGTGGGCCGGTTTAGCGCTACATGAAGATCTTGAAAGGGTACGTGAAGAATCCTCATCGTCCGGAAGCATCTATTGTTCAAAGGTATGTTGCATAAGAAGCTATTGAGTTTTGTTCGGACTACCTTCATAACACGGATCCTATAGGGGTTCCTAAGCCTCGGCATGATGAGATTAGATGTCAAGGTAAGGGTACACATGGCTTAAGAATTAATAGGAAGGATCGGGAGGAAGTGCTTCAAGCACATTTGTATGTATTGAACAACATCGAATGTGTTCAGCCTTTCTTATTTGAACATAAAAGAAAAGTCAATCAAGAAATCCCTCGAATGAGCGAAAGGTGGTGGTTGAACAAGCATAACAAGACTTTCTTACCATGGTTCAAGGAAGAAATGCTTAAGGATGGTAGTACTGCTTCTGATGATGTAAGATGGCTAGCACGTGGGCCTAGCTTCAACGTCATATGTTGGAGCGGATACGACATAAATAACTTTTCCTTTTATACAAAGGAACAAGATAACAAGAGTACCATGCAAAATAGTTGGGTTATGATCGTGGCCGAAGCAATGCACTTCTCTAGTGCAAAGGACACAAAACCCGTTACAGCACCGAGACCTTACTTTGGATATATTGAAGATATTTGGGTGCTCGATTACACTAAGATTACGGTGCCGGTATTTAAATGTAAGTGGGTTGATAGTAACGGTGGTGTACAAACCGACGAATTGGGGTTCACATTGGTAGACCTCAACAAGTTAGGTCATATAAATGAGCCTTTCATAATGGCTTCCCAAGCAAAACAAGGGTTCTACATCACTGATCATTCTAACAAAAGGTTGTCCGTGGTTCTCCAAGGAAAAAGCATGTATAATGGTAGTGATGAAAATGAAGATTCAAATCTTGATATTCCTGATACTCCTTCTTTTTCAACAAACATGCCTACTATAATCGAGGAGACACAGGTGGACGATGTACATGCCACTCGTGATGATCATCACGAAGGGATATTGATATAGGTAGTTTAAACTTAGTATACATTTATTTTTATTTATATTTCTGTATTTATTTTGAGTTATAACCTATGTTAATAAATATATATTGTTTCTGAACAGGCATACATATGGATCATTGTTCCATTTTTCCTTTGCAATTCTGTAATGTGTGTGATATTCTGTGTTATTGGGATATTTACTGAATGCAGGGATAGCTGAGGGGAGTGATATTTTAAAACTGAATTTTAAAAAAAAATACTATTAACGTCTGTTTTATCATAAAACCGACGTTAATAATATTTTATAAAATATAAAGTACACTATTAACGTCAGTTGTTTATTACAACTGACGTTAAAATTAAGACCTTTAACGTCAGTTCTTGATAACAATTGACGTTAGTTTTAACAAAATTCACGTCAGTTTTGTTAAAGAACTGACGTTAATTTTGACAAAATTAACGTCAATTGTGTTAAAGAACCGACGTTAATAGTGTTATATTTAACGTCAGTTCTCAACTGACGTTAAAAGTTTAACTTTTAACGTCAGCTGTATTTGCGTCAGTCAGTATTCTGACGTAAAAAATCAATTTTAACTGACATAAAAAGCACTTATTGCACTAGTGGGCAGAAAGTGTCACTGTCGGGGTGTTATCATCTGTAGGGTTGACAGTTTGTGTTTATGGCATTTCGACAGCATCGGTGGGGGTTTGTGTCTGAGTGATATGTTCGGAGTTTTGAATGCCATCTTGTGGGGTCAGTCAAGGTGGCACAAATCCACGAGGCAAACCGTATGGGGGATTGTTCGGGTCAAATGAAAGATGAGTTTGGTTGCTTGGATAAACAGTGAGAGGCATCATGGCCCCTGGTTGGTTGAAGCCTTGAATAGGAACCTGAGCAAAACCGGGCGGAAGGAGAGGTGTGGCCGGATGTCCTTCGTTCAAGGCTGGAGGGTTCTCCTCTGTGTTCTTTTCCTTCTGCATTGCTTGTAGGATCTCCATCATTTTAGTCATTTGATCCTTGATTTGACTGACTTCATCCCTGATCTCTTGGACTTCTTTTAGTTCATCCGCCATGGCTCTTGTTTGTGACCGAGTGTGATAAGGGTGTCTTCGAGCAATTGTTCAGAAAAGCCACACACTATTTTAATCGAAACAAAAGTGAGAACAAAATGTTGGAAAAATGCAAAAAGCTTTTATGAAAATCACCTTTGGAGTTTATTTATTTTTTTGAGTTAACACCTTATAACAGACAAGAGATGGTCCCTCCATCCCACACAGACAGCATTGTGCTCATAAGATGAAATGGAGTTGACAACAAATCTAGGGGAGAAACAACTCTCCACAATATATGTTGTCTCAAACACACTAGCAATTCTGAATTGAGACATCTCGTCCCACCCTTTGCGCGGAAGGAGGAATCCTATAAGGCAAAGATGTAGTTGACAACATACTAAAGGAATATCATGCTCCACGATAGGTGTCGTCGCAAGTCAAGTGCAAGAGTTGGAGTGCAAAGGAATCATAGAGGCAAGAACTGATTTCATTAAAAATTCCTCAAAGCAAAACATAGAATTATGGAGGCAAGGCCATATTTCATTAAAATCTCCTCAAAACAATACATAGATTGGGATTACATCATAATTCTCGACATTGTTACAACATTTTCATCCTAAAGTCAATAGCTTAGGTCTCTTTCTTTTTAGCCCTCGAGAAAACCCTCCACACATTTTCATGAAATCATCCAACTCAGTCGAGAGACGAAGCATAGGGTCCGCACGAATTTGTTTTTCTGCCTTTTCAAAGTATCGGACAAAATTCGGAATACAATGGCTTAGCTCCAAATTCATGCTCATATATCTTTTTCTCCATATGTCAATATCTATCCCTCGCTCTCGGGCCTCTTCTCTCCACCACTTCACTGCATTCATTATTTGAACTATTTGATCATGGTAGTGTTTTGCTGAGGTCCACCCTAAATCGCACTGTTTCCTGATTTCGACTAACAGAATATTCAGCTCTTGGACCTTTTGCACCAATTCATCAGTCATCCTGTCTTGTGCACAAATTTGCATTTGTAAGTTGGAATTGACTCCCCTTTGTCGATTGACTTCCACTTCCAATGACTTTCTCACATCTCCTTGATGAATGACTTCTTCTTCTAACTGTCGCTTTTATTTTCTTAGTTGATGCCTCTCTGTTGTCAAAGACAATACTTTGCTTTCAAGATTCTGGATCCTAGTCATGACGCTCGGCGGGACCTTGTCTGTATTCTTCTGGACTCTTGAGGTTACGGAGATATCTGCACACAAATATTTTAAATGTTCATTTTCCTTTGTCAACTTCTCACAATGCTTCTGACTAATGGCTATTTTCAACTTGGCATCTTGCTTTTGTTGTTCCATTTCCTTCGTTTGTGCTTCCAGGACTTTCAGTTGTTCTGCCATTTGACTTGCCGAAGGGGAGTAATCTTCAGCTTTCATGCTTTCTGCAGGAATTTTGACAGGACCTTTCCTTGATTTTCTCCATGCTTCATACTCTGAGACAATGATTAGGATTGGTCGACCCAATTGTGATCTCCCCGCCATCCTCACATTTTTCCATCCATTTCTAACTTCTTTTGCCACCAGCTTGGTATTCTCACCATCCTCGTATCGGAAACAACATCCACCGAGTTGTTCTTCTCGTGGCACGGTTTGCGTCCAACAAAGTTGTCGTAAGGCTATGGAGGGTGTGTAGGATATGCACCCTCTCGGGCCCATCAAAGGAACATTTGGATAGTCACCACAACTATAAATGATATCATGCCCCTGTTGACTTTCGTACCATGGGCATACCCACTTAAAAGAGTCTCTTTCCACTTTGTCAAACTCGCTCTTCCATTCCTCCTCATTAAGCTGTCTTGTAGGGTTGTTATGGAAGCCTCTTAGTGGATCTGAATGGCGGTTGATATAGCCTTTTGCATACATGTGAGTCATGACCCATACATAGAGCAATTGTGCACAACATCTGAGCTTCCCCTTTGGATGCCGCCGGCAAAATTCTAGAGTCAAAAGCGTTTCAGCCAATACTGTCGGCACGGGGTTTTTCTTTCTTTCAACTGTGAAGAACATGTCCATGGTTGCTTGACCTATCATGTCTAGCGTTGATGGAAATAGAACCAACCCATATATTGCTAGTGCCAATACCCTCTCAAAGGCTTCCCAGTCTTGTTGATCCATTAGTTTCCTCAAATGATTTTCAAGAAATTTTCGGGTCAACCCTCGCGAGTTTGAGTGCCCGGTCAAGTTCACTTCAATTTCAGGAAGCCCTAGTAACCCCTCTATGCTTGCAGTGGTCAAATATTGCCCTAGGTGAAAGTACACGATTGGATTTTTCTGCATTGGCAACCTTAACAGGCCAGCATATTCTTCAATGGTGGGTGTAATGTCCATGTTTGGCAACTCGAAGCATCTGAGATGTGGGCTCCAATACCGACTTAGAGCACTCAAAGCAGTAGCTTGAACCGGTATGAAAATTAGGTCCAAGATCCCTCCATACTTCTTAACGAAGCTTTTTCGATGTTTTTGAGGCAAAGATTGGCTCAACTCTTTGAGATTCTCTAATGAGTTCAAAATCACCCTGGAGCTCTTGGTGGCGGGAGCATTGCTAGTGTGTCTGATTTTTTCCATCTCTTGTTATCAAATGTGTCATCTCTCACCAAATTATCTGTGTAAGGGAAATTTTATTTTATTAATAACATTTGCAAAGCAAAATTACTTATGCATGAGAGTGTACCAAGATGCATGAATGAATGACATATTGACGATGCATGACCTAAAATACTACATGCAAAGCATACAATATAATAATGAGTGTAACATGATGCACGAATGAGTGACATGTTAAGGTGCATATGGGATGCGTGTAGAAAATCGTTATGATGCATGAGATATAAATGTGACTATTCATGTTGCAGAAAAAGATGGAATGCGCTCCCTTTTGTCCTACATAGGTCATATCCTAAAGTTGGGACTTCTGAAGTCAAGACCCTATTTTGGTAGGCTGCTAATGGCATTTTATGTGCATGACTTTCGGGACATATCTAGACCCCTAAACATATGATCCCCGGATTACCCTCATCTAAAAGATAAGGATCCGAATCCACGAACCTCACCACAGGGACAAATAAGTCACAATATGGTAGTCCATGTACCGGTAGCAATCCGTGAAACACCCGGGTGCCGACGAGGGCGGGGAGTGGTCGCCGGTGCAAGCAGGCACGAACAAGGAGCGGCTCCTGGCAGGCTTCTAGGCGGAGGCACACATGAATGAATCGATTACACACCCGAATGAGAGGGATCCTGAGGCTGTGTAGGTATGGGACTATACAGTTGAGGATGACTTATATGAATTGATTTGTACTACCTATACTAACAAGATGCATCTTCTTTTCGGGAGCCCATCACTTAAGAACTCCACAGTTAAGCGTGCTTGACTTGGAGCAATTCTGGGATGGGTGACCTCCTGGGAAGTTTTCCTAGGAAGCGTGTGAGTGAGGACAAAGCACGCTGAAAAGACTCGTGTTGGTCTGTGGGGACATTCGTCAATCCATAGAGCAGTCAGAGATGTTACAAATGGTATCAGAGCGGCACCTCTCCCAGTACGGTGTGGTTCAGGGACGAACCAAGCGGAAACTAGTGGGCATGTAACACCCGGGTGCCGACGAGGGCGGGGAGTGGTCGCCGGTGCAAGCAGGCACGGACAAGGAGCGGCTCCTGGCAGGCTTCTAGGCGGAGGCACACATGAATGAACCGATTACACACCCGAATGAGAGGGATGCTGAGACTGTATAGGTATGGGACTATACAGTTGAGGATGACTTATATGAATTGATTTGTACTACCTATACTAACAAGATGCATCTTCTTTTCGGGAGCCCATCACTTAAGAACTCCACAGTTAAGCGTGCTTGACTTGGATCAATTCTGGGATGGGTGACCTCCTGGGAAGTTTTCCTAGGAAGCGTGTGAGTGAGGACGAAGCATGCTGAAAAGACCCGTGTTGGTCTGTGGGGACAGTCGTCAATCCATAGAGCAGTCAGAGATTTTACAATCCGAGTGGGAGAATCAGTGACTGTCAGGGACGCAAAAGCATCACAATAACATCACTGAAGCCCCTTCTAATCTCATGGCATTCCAAGACTCGGGTATAGAGCCCAAAAGTGTGTGCAACAAGTGATAGTAATGTGTGTGATGGTAGCATACAAACCTTCACAAAACCTAATAAAACAAAACTACCCCAAACCTGAAAAAAAGGAACAAACAACACCAATACAAAAGTTCTCTACCCTAAGGTTGCAAGAATATACAAAAGCAATTATAAAAGCATTAAAAAAGAAATAAAACAAAAAGGGTAAAACAAATATTTTCAAAGCCGTTTTTTTATTAAAAATTTTTTTTGCACAACCAACTATTATAGGCCTGACTCTCAAAGCTCCCCAGTGGAGTCGCCAGCTGTCGCAACCGTCCTGTCCAAGCGCCGCGAAAAAAGAGGGAAAAAGACAGAAGAGTCGCCACTAAAATTTTTATGGGGAAAATCTTAGAAAACCCAATTATTTAAAGGTAAACTGGTCTAAAAAAAAGAAAGAGACGAGTCCGGAGGTCGGTTACGAGTAGGGAAGGTGTTAGCACCCCACATCGCCAGTTTAAAAAACGGTACCTCAAGTTAATTGTGCAAAAACATTTTAATAACATTTTTAATATTTATTTTACCCCAAAAATAATTTACAAGGAAGAATTATTTTTAATTTTTAATATTTTAAATTTTTATTAATTTTTGTATTTTTAAATTTATTGTTTATAAAAAACTGAATGAGGTTTAACATGGCACATGAGTCCACAGGGGAACCTCAAATCTAAGGGACTGAACATGGTATCGTGTTCATAGAGCATCCCTAAAAATGAAAAAAAATTAATTATTTTGATTAATTATTTTAACATAAAAAGAGACACAAAAAAGGAAAAATTAGTTTTGGCTTGACAAGATGATTTATCTTGCTCCTACGTATTCCTGGGTGCAATGGGAAACTCAAAGCTACGTAGTTCTTTAGAAAATATTTGATTGGTTGGTTGATTTTAATTTTGATAAAGATTTGACTTTTTGATTTTTGTTTTAGAAAAGAATTTTATTTTGAAATAAATTCACTCTTGCACAGGATCCAAGATAGCAATGCTATACGATAAACCCTTATAATTCATACGCTACTTGAGGATGAAAAATCATACACCAATGTCGTAGATTGTTGCGTGAATTAAAAAAGAGATTTTTTATTTTTTACAAAAAAAGTTGGATAAAATTTGTTATAAGAGCAAATTGAAAATATTTTATTATTCTTAATAAAAAGGAATTCATTTTTGCACAAGGTTCAAGATAACAGTGTTATACGATAAACCCTTATAATTCTTACAACACTTGAGGATGAAAAAATCATACATCAACATTATAGACTGTTGCATGAATTCAAAGAAATTTAATTTTTTGTAAAAGTTGGATAAAATTTTGTTTAAAAAAAAGAGTAAATTTAAAACATTTTAATTTTTACAGAAAGAAGGAATTCACTCTTGCACAGGGTTAAAGATAGCGAAGCTATACGATAAGCCCCTACAATTCATACAACACTTGAGGATGAAAGATCATACATCAACATTGTAGATTGTTGCGTGAACTCAAAAGATTCTTTTTATTTCAAAATGTTAGTAGCATAATTTTATTTAAATCGATGATTGAAAATATTTTAAAAGATTTTATTTATTTATTTATTTTCTGTTTAAAACTCTTTAGAAGCAAAATGGGTTATTATACTACCTACTCTAAGCCCAATTTTGGTTACAACCCCAAGCCCAATTTCAGGAAAGAAAGAAAAAAAAAAAACCAGATCATTTAGGCCCTATAACAAACCCATGAACATGAAAAACCTAGCAGCCATGAAAACAGATCATTTAGGCCCAATTACAAAACCCATGAACATGAAAAACCTAGCAGCCATATAATAACAAGTCAAGCAAAATGAAAAGTCATCAAGAGGAGGGGCTTGCCAACACGCAGCAGACAGGGATGAAGCCACAGTGATGGTTCGAGACGGTGATTCTCCGGAAATCGCGTGGTGACGGCGGCGTCTCGTGGCAGAGGCGTGGTGGACTGTACGAGAGCTTTGGATGGTGGCGATGGCTCTGGATGGTACGGCAAGGGCTGGTGATCCATGGAGGAGCAACGCATGCACGGCGGCAAGGACGAACAAGCGCAGCAGCGACGCGATCGGAGGAGGCGGACAGAAGTGGTGATCGCGGGCGGCTCCGGTGGTTCAGGAACG
This sequence comes from Sophora flavescens, assembly GCA_030762895.1. Lineage (NCBI taxonomy): Eukaryota > Viridiplantae > Streptophyta > Magnoliopsida > Fabales > Fabaceae > Sophora > Sophora flavescens. The sequence goes on along the minus strand of CM061064.1, from coordinate 29,422,279 downwards.
GGAGGCACGACTGACTGAGGTGGTGGCTCGGTCACGGCTGGGCAAGAGTGCAGGAGATGGGCTCTTGGAGTTATGATGAAAAGAAGATGAAAAATGAAAGTGTTGTGTCTCTCTGTTCTTTGCTCTCTCTTTTTTTAGTATTTTTTGTTGCCAATTTTTGTTTTTTGTTTTTTGTTTTTTTTGAAAGTGGAAACAGAGAATGGAGAAGAAAAGAGGGAATAACCCTAAGTGTATTTTCTGTGTTTTTTCGTTTGCTCTGCCCCCCCAATCCACTGTTCAATTCCTAATTTATAGCAAAAAAAAAGAAGAAGATGACAAATCTTCTTGTTAGGCCAGCTGGTGTGGGTACAAGTAGTGGGGAGCAAATCAGCCTTTACTCCCACCACTTTGCAGGGGCAGCAATGGTGCAAGGGTAGTACACCACCATTTTTAGAAAAAAGGTAAAAGAGGACAAAGTGGGACCAAGAAAACAAAATTTGGTCCATACTTGGAAGAGCAAAGTGGAAGCTGACCATTTTTCAATTTTTTTTTTACTTTTTATTATTATTATTTATTTTATTTTAATAACAAATCAGAATAATAATAAAAAACAATTTTTAGTTGGGCTTGGATGATGGGCCCAAAAGATAACTTGGAACAAAAACGAAAATGGGCTCCATTTGATGATGCAGTGGGCCAAGAATAAAACATTTTTTGTTTTATTTTTATCATTTTTTTGTTTACTATTTTTCAAAATATTAATAAAAACAAACGGACAAAGTTTCCCTTCCTGCCATGTATTTTTTGGTGCATATTGCAGTTGAAACACAGCTTCTAAAAAGGCAAGCAAAATGTAAATGATCAACTTCTACAATAGACCAGAAACTCTTAAGAGCTACCCAATTATAAAATAATCTCTTTGAACACTCTAAGTCTCTAGTGCTTAAGAGATCGCCACACATAGACTAATATCTTGCTGCAACAAAGTATCGTAGCATCTGAATAACAAGCAATCAAAACATTACCAGTAAAATAAAATTAAAACCAAAATAGAAATTAAAGCAAGAAATATTACCAGTAATAATGTCAAGACAGTAATACAAAATGTAAGAAGAAAACAAAACTTTCACATTGAGCAATGAATAATTTAAATAACAAATAAAATGTTTACTCACACATTATGTCTAACATTTTTTTAGTATATCAGTAAAATTTTATGATAAGGATACTAGGAATACACCAGCCCAAAACACTACACAGAGAGACAAGAGTTAAATGGTTGCAGCCAAATATAAGAAATCAATGCCTAGTAAGCAACAAACAACATCAAACCAAAGTGAAATGTTCCACAAAACCTGTTACAAAGTAAACCCACATCATACAGAAAATGCACCATGACAAGTGGAAACCACTAGGTAATATATCAACAAAATAGAGGATATATTCACAGTAATAAGCCTAAAAAGCAAAGTGGATTCAAACACCAGCTGGACTAATTAATTAATTGATTTTGGCATCAGCTTCAGTTTTAGCGGTTTCACTCACAACCGTCCAATAACTTTTCCTGGGTGAGCTATGATCTTTCACTCCTACAGTCTCCAAACTAGTCTTGACAAAGGAGTTTGCTTCACCATCAATGTAAAGGTCAAGATAACAGGTCAAGAAGTTGTCATGTTAGATACCATTTGTATAATCTGCAAGTACTAGTTATATATGGAAAAATAGGCACGTAACTTTACCATGTCCTTGGACCCTGCAACTCTTTGATTTAAAAGTAATTTTGTACATAGAAAAAAAATTGCTACAACCCTTCATTCAAAAGTAACAACACTTTCAAGGAGAACAAAGCAAATATATCTTTTGTCTAATTAAAGCTCTTACTTTGTTGACATTATATTGTACAAATGAGAATGAGTTAGCAAACTAGTATGAACTTATTATACACGTTAATGATAAGGGATTAAAGGCAATTTCATAATGAAATCATCCACCTTAATGATATGTATTTTGAACATCTTGCCAAGGAGTTATGTCTTCTGGTTTTATCAAACAACACAGATAATTTAAAGATCATCTCAAGGAAGAAAATTATTTAATGCTTATGGGCCTGCTACACGAGTAAACATGAACAGAGAGGTTGACACCAATACCAAAACCTCATGACAGAGCCTAGACATGCAGTTCACAAAGTGAATCTATCTGTGCTAGACCATTAGCCTCACAACAACCAGGTTTTCAAAGACACAAACTCAAAAATCTAAAAAATCTCAACAAAATCACATGTTAGGTTTTTGTTCAAATCTTGTTGAGGCGTAACTCAGTATTAAAGAACAAAATCACAGAGAAAGAAACAAAATCTCAGTCTGATCTGCAGAGGAAGAAACGAAATAGAATAGGAAGCTAAGTCAAAAGAGAAGAAGAAGACGAATACCTGGCGCAAATGGAAGAGGAAAACACGAGTGGAAGAAGAAGAAGAATACTTGGAGCAAACGGAAATCGCGAGTGGAAATCCAACACATAACGAGGGAGGGAATGAAAAACAAAGGAATGCAAATTCTTAATAGCAAGCACAGAAGGTTGTTGACGGTGAAGCAAGCAAACGTGATTTCTGCTCGTAGTTCCTCTCTCCTTAGTGTACTCGTGGGACTCGGTAGTGTGCTCGTGATACAGTATATGGAAGAGCAGCGCAAAAACAAAGGAAAAGGGCGCATGACAGATGGAAGGAATGAAAATAGAAACAAAAGTAGGGTTTTGTCAAATATTACACATCGGTTACAAAAACCAATGTGGTTAGTAATATTTCACATCGGTTCTATAGTAACCGATGTAGAAACTTACGATTTATTTTAAAATTTCATTTTTTTAAATTTATTACATCGGTTATATAAAAATCGATGTGGTTAATTTATATTAGACATCGGTTCATCAGGAACCGATGTGGAAAGATAAAATTTTAAATTCTATTTTTTTAATTTTATACATCGGTTATAATATAACCGATGTGGTTAATCTATATATTAGACATCGGTTCAAAAAGAACCGATGTGAAAAGATAAAAATTTAAAATTTAAAATTTTTGTTTTAATTTTAAACATCGGTTAAAATATAACCGATATGGAAAATATTTACACGTCGGTTATTTTTGAAACCGATGTGGAATCATTTGCTTTTAATTTCAAAAATATCACCACCTCATTTTACACATCGATTTTTGAAAAACCGATGTAGAATCTCCGATGTTAAATACATATTTTACAATTACGATGTTTCATACATGCTAATGATTATATGGCTAGGTTTACTATTTGAGTGCCACGTGCTTTCCGTAATACAGTATTTACATGCTGCAACATTTATTTTATCTTATAGTTTCATCTTTTTAAGCGAAGGGTCAATTACATTTTCTAAAAGTCCTATCTCAGCATTTTTTTTTTTACTTTTAGTGTGTTATTTACTTTTGGTCAGGTGTCGTTCCCTTTGGTATTTTTAACCAATCATTGATATATAGCACAAGTGTGTCATGAATTAGATATAGTCTCTCTACACACATCTTCTCGTTTGCACCGGATTCCATTCTAAACTGTTGAAGTTCCTGTTTTTTCGAACTGAGTTTTATCAGATTAATCTCTAAAATTCAAATTCCTATCTCATTCTGATTATTGTGTTTGGTAAATTGTTTGCAATTTTTATGGCTATCATTTTCTTCTTTAGTCATAGATGTAACAGAGGCTAGCAGATTGGTGGAAGTTATATTTTTTATTTATTTATGAGAGTGCAAGTGTATAGAAGCATTATGTTATATCCATTTCTAGTCAAGAGCAAATATTGCATTTTTTTTTATTGTCGTTGCTGGCACTTTGAAAATAATGATGCTTCAAGGAAGTCTTTAATGAGAGGAGGATTAAATTCACATGACCAATTTTGAGACTAGAGACTTGATGTTGATAACATGTCATATGACATGAACATGAATTATATTCCCAAACTATTTATATATATTGTCCATGCACATGAATTTTTGTTTTGTGTTCGTCGAAATTTCTAGTTTGTGTTTCACAACAATTGTTTGATGCTTGGGCAGAAAATCAGTTAGTGTGTTATGATTAAACAGTATGGTGATTTGTATTATTGTTATGGAAAACGTGCTTATGTCATGGGCCATGAAAAAGATCTTGCTCTGTATATATGGATTGTATGAGTTTGAATAATTTTCGAGCATTTTCATTTTTTTTTCTTTATCATTCTAACTAGGCTTCCTAAGTATTGCTTTTGTAATTTCCCTTCTATTTTGTGTTTGATTGAGATATTGTGTCGTGTTGATGGCATTGTGTTCTGCTTGCTCAGGCATTGTTATGTATTGGTTTCTGAATCTGATTATGTTTTTCACTGCATTTATGAATCATTTCTTGTTATTCTTAGATGGATTTGTTACTTTCTTTACTCGGTTAAAAGTTTAGAAATTTATAAATATAAATGTGGGCATGCATCTATCAAGTACCGACCGCATAATTTTGGTGCAGTACTCTTGCTTTCAATTTGGAATAGTGATACTATGAAAGTTTAATTTGATTGATACATTCAAATTGATTTACAGTAGAGTATATAAATACAAACTAGTGCAATGATAAAGACTAAACAAGAGGTGATCCTTTTGCAAATAATAATGAAATTAAATTACACAAACTAGTGCAAGGATCAAGGCTAAACAAGGGGTGATCCTTTTGACAAATAATAATGAAATTAAATTACACTTAATTGCTATATTGATGGAGAGAATATGTGCAACATAAATAGGAGAGAATCAAGTTGATTGCTTCAGTCAAGGATGATATTTACGCAGCATTAAGGAGCATTAAGGATGAATTTATTTCATTGTCTAACACGCCCCCGCAAGATTGGAGTGCCGTCAGAAACGCCAATCTTGTTCCTTAGATGACAATGACGAGCTTTGGAGAGTGATTTGGTGAGACAATCTGCAAGTTGATCAATGGTGCTAACATGTTGAACTTTGAGCTTTCCTTGTTGTACCAGATCACGGACAAAGTGTATGTCTATGGATATGTGGTTCTTGCGGGTATGGTAAACTGGATTCTGAGTGAGATATGTAGCACCTAGATTGTCGCATAGGATGAAAGGTGTTGAGGTAGAAATGACACCTAACTCATTGAGAAGAGATTGGATCCAAGACAACTCAGCTGCTGTGTTTGCTAGAGCTCTATATTCGACTTCTGTAGATGATCCTTGCCACTGCTCTTTGTTTGGATGATTTCCATGAAATGAGATTTGAGCCAAAGTAGACAAGGTGAGCAGATGTGGATGTGTAATCATCTTTATTTCCTGCCCAATCAGCATCACTATACGCTATGAGGGAGGATGTGCTTGGTTTTTGAAGAAGAAGACCATGGAAGATTGTGCCTTTGAGATAGCGTAAAACTCGCTTTAGTGCTGTGAAGTGAGTTGTTGTTGGTCGTTGCATGAATTGAGCAAGTTTGTTGATAGAGAATGCAATATCAGGCCGTGTCATGGATAGATATTGGAGGCTACCAATGGTGCTTCGATAGAATGTAGCATCCGTGGAGGTGGAACCATCATATTTTGATAAAGAGATTGAGGTTGATAGAGGAGTGAGGATATGTTTTGCATCATTCATTTTTGTCTTCATGAGAAGCTCGACAATATACCTGTGTTGAGAGAGAAATAAATCTGTGGAAATGGGAATGACCTCAACACCGAGGAAGTAGTTCAATGAGCCCATATCCTTGATGGAGAAGGTTGTGGAAGGCTTGGTGATGCATTCATTCACTTTAGCAGTAGAATTTCCTGTGATGATGATATCATCTACATACACCAACATGTATAATATTGTGCCTTGGTGGTGGAGAATGAATAGAGATGAGTCAGACTTGGAATTAACAAAGCCATAGCGACATAGAAACTTACGCAGAGTTTGATACCAAGCTCGTGGAGCTTGTTTGAGGCCGTAGATAGATTTCTTGAGTCTACTCACATGGTGAGGTTTATTAGGATGAGTGAAACCTGGGGGTTGTTGCATGTAAACCTCTTCAGTGAGAGTGTCGTGTAAGAATGCATTGTTTACATCAAGTTACCGTAGCTACCAGTTATGTTGGAGGGCCAAGGAGAGAACCAACCGAACTGTAATGGGCTTGACTACTGGGCTAAAGGTTTGAGTGTAGTCAAGTCCAGGGCGTTGGTGGAAGCCCTTTGCTACTAACCGAGCTTTGTACCGGTCGATGTCACCATTTGCTTTCCTTTTGATTCGGTAAACCCACTTGCAACCAAATTTTTGTTGTGTGGCCTAGGGACCTGTTCCCATGTTTGTTGCTGAATCAGGGCATTGAATTCATGGCATCACGCCATTCACTTGTTTTGAGTGCTTGGCTAGGGCAAGTTGGCTCGGCCGATATCGGGAGTGGGTGTTTAGTGGTGAGGAGATACTTAGGGTTCAGTTGATGAATGTTGTTCATTGCTCTTGTGACTGGGCGAAGAGGAGCTGGCGGCGGAGGCGATGATGATGCAGTGACGTCCAACTGTACTGATGAGTCCGTGGGGTTTTGGGTGGAAGTTTGGTCAACCGAAGGTGTGGATGTTGCTGGTGTTTGTGAGGAGTTTGTTGCTGAAGGGTGTAACATCCTAAAATTATAACATAATTAATTGGGAAAAAAATAAATAATAATAATAATAATAATATTAAGTTATTAAAAAATGTAGTGCAAATAAAATATAAATGGGAGATTTAGTGTAAAGAAGTGATGGTATAAGGATTTATTGAGATTTATTAACTATTATAGAGAATGCAAAATTATATATATATACATATATATATATATATACATACATACATATATATATATATATATATATATATATATATATATATATATATATATATATGAAAAAAAAGAGAAGAAGGATACTTGGGCGTTAAGCCCAAGCAGCCATGCCTTAACTAAAGAAAAAAAAAATTTGAAAACCCAATGCTCCGTTTCAGTTATTAACCAAGGTATATATATATATATATATATATATATATATATGACATCTAATGAAAAGAAAAAAAGGGAACACACTGCGCCGCACAGTGAGTGGAGGGAGAGGCGTTTTTCGTTTCGCAGTACAGTCATAGCAGTACACGGATCCAAGAACGCCACCAAACGGGAGAAGAATTTTTAGGGAAGCGCAAATCCTTATCATACGTAATTTCTGGAGCACATTGGAGGTCTGCAAAAGGTGAGTAAAAATACTTTTTTCTCACACTTTCATGGTACAATTAATTTGAAGCTTTGTCAAATAGATTTGTTTAACTATGAAAATTAAGTTTTTAAAGTGCATGATTTTTTATCTGGAATTTTGGAATATTTTCATGTCACTTGATTAATTGATTTAGTGAGTAAAAAATGTTTTCTCTTATTCTTTCATGGTTTAATTAATTTGGGATTTTGTACTACTTTTAGTCTGTCATGAAAAATTAGGATTTTTGGATTCTTGATTTGAGACTCTTAAAATATTTTGATGTTGTTCAAGGAATTGATCTAAAAAGTATATTTCCTTGGATTTAATAAAGAATTAGTATTATATGTGTTTTCCCCTGATGCGTTACATCTCTTGTTTTGATTGTTAATGGCAAATAAAATTCCAAAGCCAATCTCATTGAGTTGCACTGGAAGTTTCAATTGCCTTCTTAGACGTGAGGTTTATATCTCATTGGTCAAGGCTAATGCCTATTTGAATTGTAAGTAAAGTTATGTTTTCGTGTGACACTTGCGTTCACGCATTATATTAATTAATTGGACCTTAAATCTTTTATCTATTTATTTAATTATAGTATGGGTTAATTTCAACTTTAATTATTGTTAAGAAATATGTTTGATTTATATGAGTTGTGGTTGTTTGGCATGCCTTGGCATGACATAATATTTTTGTTGTTGACGCATAGAGATTGAAAACCTTGATCATCATATTGTATTATGCATGAGTTGGTCATCACTTTCCGAGAAGGGATGACGGTACATTCTATTCCGGGAATAGGATAAGAGATGTCACCATCTGGGATGAGATATCAAACTATTAAAATATTCACATCTGGGATGGAATATTAGATACCTCCATCTGGGATGGGGAAGGCAGTGGGACGCCATTGCATGGATATTAGCTCATAGACCTTAATGGATCTGGGATTCACACCGATTATGGGAACCAAAGAGTCAAGTTAAGTGATTCTGGGAATCACCGAGTCATGTTCGTGGAGTTTCATTGTGTAGAGTTTGCATGGTGAATGTGATTAAATGCAATGAGATGTGACCGTTGCTGAGCTTATGAGTTTGTACTTTAAATGCTTGACATCAATTTTATTTATATATATTTATTATTTTGGGGGTTTATTATATTCAAATTTTAATAAGTGTTGTTTTCAGAGCACGAGGACGACATCATTGAAGCTGAAGAGGATTGAAGAATTAGCGATTTTCCTCATTTATTATCTAGCTTTGTTAGTATTTTATTCTTTTACGTTGGGTTATTTTAGTGGACGCCCGGGTTTTGAGGCAATTCATTTCATTTACATAAGGATTTATTACCATTATTTTACTTTAATAATTATTAAGGTATTTTCAGACAATTATAATTATGAGAATTTTATTTAGACATTTTTTTTATTTGAATCTATTCCGGGTTACTATTGTAACGAAGGGCGTTACAAATGGTATCAGAGCGGCACCTCTCCCAGTACGGTGTGGTTCGGGGACGAACCAGGCGGAAGCTGGTGGGCATGTAACACCTGGGTACTGACGAGAGCGGGGAGTGATCACCGGTGCAAAGAGAGCACGGACAAGGAGCGGCTCCTGACAGGCTTCTAGGCGGAGGGACACATGAACGAACCGATTTCACACCGGAACGAGAGGGATCCTGAGACTGTGTAGGAATGTGACTGCAAAGTTGAGAGATTCTGATCCTGTACAAGTATGGGACTGTACAGTTAAGGAAGGCTTAAAGGAATTGATTGGTACTACCTATACTAATAAGATGCATCTTCTTTTCAGGAGCCCATCACTTAAGAACACCACAGTTAAGCGTGCTTGACTTGGAGCAATTCTGGGATGGGTGACCTCTTGGGAAGTTTTCTCAGGATGCGTGTGAGTGAGGACAAAGCACACTGAAAAGACCCGTGTTGGTTTGTGGGGGCAGTCGTCAATCCGTAAAGCAGCCAGGGATGTTTCAAATGGTATCAGAGCAGTTCGATTCTAAATCGGACTGTGGCATTGGGGCTTTTATAAAACAAAACTTGGGCGCATAGGATGCTTGTTAGAGTTATAAATGCTGCATGCTATTCCTTGGGATATTGGACCTGATCAACCCAGTATTTCATTGGTAGTGAGCAGATTTATGGCGATTAATAGGCGGGGGACGAACGTTGCACTTGCACCAGCTTTGGATTGTATAGCCAGAGTTATGCAAGCGCAGGCGGAGACTCTCCGTCAATTGAATGGGAATGGAGGCCAATCACTAATGGAATGGTGGCAACCTAGGACCCTTAGCACGTGGGACTTTCCGAGTTCAAGAAGAGCAACCCACCATCATTCTGAGGCAGCTTAGATCCGAAGGAGGCTGAATTTCTTCAACTCGTATAGGAGAAAAGTTACTCTATTGTTCGATTTGGGAGCAACTCATTCATTTATACCTTTAGAGTGTGTGAAAAATCTATCTTTGTCTGTTTCTAAGTTGCCATATGATTTGAGTGTCGCTACTCCTGCAAATGATAAACTTGTTACCTCTATTGCTTGCTTGAGTTGTCCCTTAGTGTATCAAGGTGTACCTTATTTTGTTGATCTTATATGCTTGACCATGTCTGGGTTAGATGTCATTCTTGGTATGGATTGGTTGTCTGCAAATCATGCTGTCATAAATTGCTCTGATAAAACTACCCCCATTCCTATACAACCAATGTCTAATGATTTTCCCGTACCCAGTTCTATTGTTTTTGCTGTTGCTTGTCATAAGTGCTTAGTTGAGGGAGTTCAAGGATATGTACTCTTATTCTCTGCTAAGATAGAGGCTGACAGTGATGCGACGGCTATACCTGTGGTGTGTAAGTTCCAGGATGTTTTCCCTAAGGATGTCTCTAGTTTGCCTCCGAATGGGGAAGTTGAGTTTAACATAGATCTAGTGCTAGGGAGTGGACCAGTATCGGTAGCGCCTTATAAAATGACACCTTTAGAGTTGAGCGAGCTTAAGAAACAGTTAGAGGAGATGCTAGGGAAGGGGTTTATTAGGCCTAGTGTGTCACCCTGGGGAGCACCAGTCCTACTGGTGAAAAAGAAGGATGGGAGCATGAGGCTATATGTTGATTATAGGCAGTTGAACAAAGTGACCATCAAGAATAAATACCTTTTGCCTAGGATAGATGACCTCTTAGACCAGCTGAGGAGAGCGTCAGTGTTTTCCAAAATAGATCTAAGATCGGGATACCATCAAATTAGAGTCAAGAATGAGGACATTCCTAAGACAGCCTTTAGGACAAGGTATGGGCACTACGAGTATGTAGTGATGCCCTTTGGAGTGACCAATACTCCAGCCATTTTCATGGACTACATGGATCGGATCTTTAGGCCGTTCTTGGATAGCTTTGTGGTGGTGTTCATAGATGATATTTTAATATACTCTAAGACACCAGAAGAATATGGAGAACACTTAAGGTTGGTGTTGCATATCTTGAGGGACGAGCGTCTTTATGCCAAACCAGAGAAGTGTGAGTTTTGGCTAGAAGAGGTAAAGTTTTTAGGACACACCATCTCAAAGGATGGTGTGGCGGTTGATTCCTCTAAAGTTGATGCGGTGTTGGGATGGGAACAACCTAAGACAGTAACTGAAGTAAGAAGTTTCTTAGGCTTAGCTGGTTACTATAGGAAGTTCATAGAGGGGTTATCTAGACTAGCCTTTACCTTTGACCCAGTTGACTAGGAAAGGGAAACCTTTTGTGTGGGACCAGGAGTGTGAGGACGGGTTCCAAGAGCTTAAGAAGAGATTGGTGTCATCACCAGTCTTAACTATACCGGATCCCTTAGTGAGTTTTGTGGTATACTGCGACGCATCTAAGAATGGCTTGGGATGTGTCTTGATGCAGGAGGGCAAGGTGGTAGCATATGCCTCTAGGCAGCTTAGGCCACATGAGGGGAATTACCCTACCCGTGACCTAGAGCTAGCAGCTGTGGTTTTTGTCCTTAAGATTTGGAGGCACTACCTTTATGGGGCAAAGTTTGAAGTTTTTAGTGACCATAAAAGCCTTAAATATCCGTTCGACCAGAAGGAGTTGAACATGAGACAACGAAGGTGGATGGAGTTCCTTAAGGACTATGACTTCGAGTTGAAGTACCATCTGGGAAAGGCCAATGTGGTGGCAGATGCCCTGAGTAGGAAGTCCCTACACGTGTCAAGCTTGATGGTGCAAGAGCTGAACCTCATGGAAGAGTTTAGGGACATGAATCTGGAAGTGTTGGATGCGTCCTTAAATGTCTTAAGTTTGAAGCTGAATAGGTTGGAAATTAATGGTGACCTTAGAGGTGAGGTTAGGCGGGAACAACTTTTAGACTAGGAGTTGCAGTCTCGGTTGGGACAAGGGGGTTATGAGTTGTCTGTTGATGGGCTAGTGAAGTTTAAGAATAGGACCGTTGTTCCTAAGGAGGGGAGCCTTAGAGAGAAGATATTAGAGGAAGCTCATAAGGGAAATTTTACCATACATCCTGGAATAACTAAGATGTGACAAGACCTTAAGAGGATGAATTGGTGGCCAAGAATGAAAAAGGATGTGGCTAGCTTCGTAACTAGGTGTTTAGTGTGCCAAAAGGTTAAGATAGAACATCAGAAGCCTTCGGGGCTGTTGAAGTCCTTGGAGATTCCAGAATGGAAGTGAGAGATAATTTCTATGGACTTTGTGATGGGGTTACCTAAGGCACGTTTGGGCTTAGACCCCATTTGGGTGATAGTGGATAGGTTGACCAAGTCTTCCCACTTCTTGCCAATTAAGGCAACCTATAGCTTAGACAAGTTGGCATACCTCTATATCAAGGGAATAGTCAAGCTTCATGGGATACCCACGTCTATAGTGTCGGATAGAGACCCGAGGTTTACCTCTAGATTTTGGAGAGCTTTTCAGCAAGCCTTTGGGACTAAGTTGAACCTTAGCACGGCCTATCATCCCCAAACGGATGGTCAGTCAGAGCGGACCATTCATACCCTTGAGGACATGCTTAGAGCGTGTGTCTTGGATGAAGGAGGGAGTTGGGATAGGTTCCTACCTCTCATTGAGTTTGCGTATAACAATAGTTATCACGCTAGTATAGGCATGACACCCTATGAGGCCCTATATGGGAGGAAGTGTAGGTCCCCTTTATGTTGGTGTGAGGTAGGTGAGAAAACCTTGATAGGACTTGAATTGGTCCAGGAAACCTCTGAGAGAATCAAAATGATTAGGGAGAGGATGCGCACGGCGCAAAGTAGACAAAAGAGAGAGAATCAAAATGATTGGGGAGAGGATGCGCACGGCGCAAAGTAGACAAAAGAGCTACGCCGACAAAAGGAGAAAGCCTCTAGAATTCCAGGAAAGTGAGTATGTATTTTTGAGAGTCACTTCTAAGACGGGGGTAGGGAGGTCGATGAAAGTCCGCAAGCTAAATCCTCGTTTCATGGGACCTTTCCAAATCCTTAAAAGAGTCGGGCCTGTTGCTTATCAATTGGCTCTTCGGTCACGATTGGCAAACCTTCATGATGTTTTCCATGGGACGCAACTCAGAAAATATGTGCCTGATGAATCTCATGTGATAGCTCCCGAGTCTGTACAATTGAAGGATAATTTGATCTATAAGCCAAAGCCTAGTCAAATCCTGGACAAGAGCACTAAGACTCTAAGGAACAAGGCGATTCCATTGGTGAAAGTGTTATGGGAAGGATTGACTTCGGAGGAAGTCACTTGGGAGATGGGGGAGGACACCGTACGCCAATACCCAGATTTTATTATCTAAGGTATGATAGCCTTTTAGTTTTGAATATGACATATGTTACAATAAGTGCGTGAGTAGGAGATGAATTTCGGGGACGAAATTCTTTAAGGAGGGGAGAAAATGTAACATCCTAAAATTCTAACATAATTAATTTGGAAAAAAATAAATAATAATAATAATAATAAGTTATTAAAAAATGTAGTGCAAATACAATATAAATGGGAGATTTAGTGTAAAGAAGTGATGGTATAAGGATTTATTGAGATTTATTAACTATTATAGAGAATACAGAATTATATATATATGTATATATATATATATATGAAAAAAAAAGAGAGAAGAAGGATACTTGGGCGTTAAGCCCAAGCAGCCATGCCTTAGCTAAAGAAAAAAAAATTGAAAACCCAATGCTCCGTTTCAGTTATTAACCAAGGTATATATATATATATATATATATATATATATATATATATATATATATATATATATATATATATATATATATATATATATATATATATGACATCTAATGAAAAGAAAAAAAGGGAACGCACTGTGCCGCACAGTGAGTGGAGGGAGAGGCGTTTTTCGTTTCGCAATACAGTCATAGCAGTACACAGATCCAAGAACGCCACCAAACGGGAGAAGAATTTTTAGGGAAGCGCAAATCCTTATCATACGTAATTTCTGGAGCACATTGGAGGTCTGCAAAAGGTGAGTAAAAATACTTTTTCTCACACTTTCATGGTACAATTAATTTGAAGCTTTGCCATATAGATTTGTTTAACTACGAAAATTAAGATTTTAAAGTGCATGATTTTTTATCTGGAATTTTGGAATATTTTCATGTCACTTGATGAATTGATTTAGTGAGTAAAAAATGTTTTCTCTTATTCTTTCATGGTTTAATTAATTTGGGATTTTGTACTACTTTTAGTCTGTCATGAAAAATTAGGATTTTTGGATTCTTGATTTGAGACTCTTAAAATATTTTGATGTTGTTCAAGGAATTGATCTAAAAAGTATATTTCCTTGTATTTAATAAAGAATTGGTATTATATGTGTTTTCCCCTGATGCGTTACATCTCTTGTTTTGATTGTTAATGGCAAAATAAAATTCCAAAGCCAATCTCATTGAGTTGTACTGGAAGTTTCAATTGCCTTCTTAGACGTGAGGTTGATATCTCATTGGTCAAGGCAAATGCCTATTTGAATTCTAAGTAAAGTTATGTTTTCGTGTGACACTTGCGTTCACGCATTATATTAATTAATTGGACCTTAAATCTTTTATCTATTTATTTAATTATAGTATGGGTTAATTTCAACTTTAATTATTGTTAAGAAATATGTTTGATTTATATGAGTTGTGGTTGTTTGGCATGCCTTGGCATGACATAATATTTTTGTTGTTGACGCATAGAGATTGAAAACCTTGATCGTCATATTGTATTATGCATGAGTTGGTCATCACTTTCCGAGAAGGGATGACGGTACATTCTATTCCGGGATTAGGATAAGAGATGTCACCATCTGGGATGAGATATCAAACTATTAAAATATTCACATCTGGGATGGAATATTAGATACCTCCATCTGGGATGGGGAAGGCAGTGGGACGTCATTGCATGGATATGAGCTCATAGACCTTAATGGATATGGGATTCACACCGATTCTGGGAACCAAAGAGTCAAGTTAAGTGACTCTGGGAATCACCGAGTCATGTTCGTGGAGTTGCATTGTGTAGAGTTTGCATGGTGAATGTGATTAAATGCAATGAGATGTGACCGTTGCTGAGCTTATGAGTTTGTACTTTAAATGCTTGACATCAATTTTATTTATATATATTTATTATTTTGGGGGTTTATTATATTCAAATTTTAATAAGTGTTGTTTTCAGAGCACGAGGACGACATCATTGCCAGTTGGCCTATTTGATGCTCCAAGTTCTTGATTGAGGCATTTTGATTCTTCATAGTCTCTTGAGTTGCTTGCATGAACTGGCCTAGAATGTTCTCCAATTTGCTTGAACTCTCTTGGGGAGGTTTTGCTTGAGAACTTGAACTTTGCCCTTGTCTCCAACCAAAGTTAGGATGGCTGCGCCACCCCGGATTGTAGGTGTTGGAGTAAGGATCATTTCTAGGCCCTTGGTTGCCCATATAATTTACCTCTTCTTGTCCAGAACTTACAACCACATTGATCTCACAATTTCCATTTGCATGGTTGCCTCCACAGAAATCACACACTGAGGTACCTTGAACTTGGACAACTTGTAGTTGAGAATTCTGCAGTTGAACTGACCCCAGTTGCTTGGTAAGAATAGCCATTTGTGCCTTGAGAGCGCCAATTTCATCCAGCTCTAGAACACCTCTCTTGACCATTGATCGAGAACTAGGCATTTGATAGTCATTGTTAGCCATGTTCTCAATCAAGTCCCTTGCTTCTTCGGGCGTCTTCTGACTCAATGTCCCTCCTGCAGCCGCTTCAATCATACTTCTTGAATTCCTGTTGAGCCCATTAACAAATGTTGCAACCTGCTGCCATGTCTCTAGTTCATGATTTGGACAAGCTGTGAGTAAGGACTTGAATCTCTCCCAGGCTTCATAGAGTGACTCACCATCCCTCTGTGCAAAGGCATTGATCTCTGATCTCAGCTTAATCATTCTTGACGGAGGAAAGAATCGAGACAGAAACTTGCTCACCAAATCATTCCAAGTGATGATGCTTCCATGAGGATGAGATTGAAGCCATGACTTAGCTCTATCCCTCAAAGAGAAAGGGAAAAGCCTTAACCGAATGGCCTCATCAGAAGCTCCATTTAGCTTGATGGTGTCAACAGCTCAATAAAAGTACCAATGTGAGCATGAGGGTCTTCACTCTCCAAACCTCCAAACTGGTTTTGCTGCACAAGGTGGAGAAGTGATGCCTTGATTTCGAAATTATTGCAAGCCACTGCTGGTCTCACAATCGGAGTTCCACATCTATCAACTCTAGGGGAAGTGTAGTCCCCCATTGTTCTCCTTGGTGCATTATCTTCTGCCATGGTGACAGCTGCTACTTCAATTTGTGGTTCTTGCACACTTGGTAACTCAACTTGTTGCTCTTGTCTACTAGAAGATGCTCTTTCTCTGTTCTGTCTTGCCTTGGCTTTCTTTCTATTCCTTCTACAGAGTCTCTCGATCTCAGGGTTGAATTGGAGTTCACCTGGATCGATTGTACCTCGCATACAAGGAACAAACAGAGTAGCGCCGAAAAAGAACAGAACAAAACAGAAAAATACAGCAGAGAACAGAAAACAAAAAAGGAAATAAAACAGTAAGAAAACAGTAAAAAATGCCTAAATTAGGAGTCCCCTTTGGTACTCGTGATATTGGCACACCGATCCCCGGCAACGGCGCCAAAAACTTGACACGGACTCGGCAAGTGTACCGATTCGTTGCAAGTAATAAAACGGTAAGACCGGATATCGTTCTCAGGGATCGTGGACAATTACCACTTCGCAAATTAGACTACTATCTAGGCGATCAAATTTTCGAGTGAAGGTAGCTCTATCATCTAACAAGCAAACAAGAATAAAATGTTTTTGTTCTTTTTGGAATTTTATCAAACAGTTAGAATGCAGACATAAATGTGAATAACAATTAGATAGAATTGTTAGGGTTAGACTAAGCTAATCCTCCCTTGATTGTTATGAAATGACAAGTAACACAGTTCCTAATTCAATTATGACAATCAAGTCTTTTCTGAAATACTCAAGCCTAATGCCTTAGGTGCATTGTGCCTAAAACCCCAAATTAAACCCTAATTCCTTAGGTGGATTAACCTGAGATTTTGCATTAAGTTAAGACTTATAAGATTGCAAGCACCTCAAGACCTATGTCTAGGCTCATGAACTACTTGGCATTTGATTCATGAGCAAGCTCTAACACCAACCTTCCAGTTATCTATTAAAGCAACTAATCATTCCTAGGGTGATCAAGCCTAAGAAAGCATTAAGCATGGAATCAAACACTCATAAAGAACAAGGAAACTGCATTACAATCAAGTCATTTTACAATCAAGTTCAGAAGAGCAATCATCTAACCCCAACAAAGGGGAGTTTAGCTACACATAACTAAAGATAGAATCAAAGAAAGAGTTACAGAGATGAACAAGGGAAGGGGCTCCATAGAAGGTTGCACAGCAGCCACAGCAGCCAAGGGAGTATTTTTAGGGTTTTCTGAATGTATTTTCTGTTCTGCCCAGAGGTTCTTTTATAACTCGTGGCCGGTCACGGCCGTGACAGCCATCACGGCCAGGCCGTGACGGGTTCTGTCTCTTGCAGTTCTGGCAAAATCAATCTCTCGCGTGGCGAGCCTTTCTTCGCGACGCGAGCCAACTTTTTCATGCCCGTGATCTCCATCACGGCCAAGCCGTGATGGATTCTGACTTGTGGTGGTTTTTGGGTCACGGCCGTGATGTACATCACGGCTAGGCCGTGATCGATTCTGACTTTTGGAGGTCTGGCACAATCAGTCTCTCGCGTGGCGAGCTAACATTCGCGTCGCGAGCCATTTTTTCACGCCCGTGATCTCCATCACGGCCAAGCCGTGATCGATTCTGACTTTTGGTGGTTTTGGGTCACGGCCGTGATAGCCATCACGGCCAGGCCGTGACAGCTTCTGACTTTTGGCCCCCTTTTTCTTCAGTTTTCAGGCCTTCTCTTCATCTCAGCTTCCTCATGGCTAAATCTTGGGCATTTAATCATAAATCCCTGCAAAACAACACACAATACCACCTTATCCGTTCCAAAGGAAAAACTAAACAAAATCCAACTAAAATGGCCTAACTATATGCAAATGCATGCAGAAATGTACATGGAAAATGAGGTGAAATCACACTCATCAAATCAACTCAAGCTTAAGACTTTGCTTGTCCTCAAGCAAAAACCAAGGCCAAAAGATGAAAATAACCAGAGCAATGATAGTGAACTAAGAACCCGAGTAAAATGATCCAAGTAACAGGCATTCAATTATTTCAGCAAGAGACAATCAATTCAAGTCCAATTAGGGGCTTAGTTTTCCTAGACTCACATTCTCACTGATTCGGGGTACTCTATCTCACTTGAAGCTCACCCCAAGCTTGTTCATTTGCTTGGCTCTCTTTCTTGCCTCACTCACTCAAGTGTTAAGGGAATATGACATTTTACTCCATTTTCCTCAAAGAATGATTCCTACTATAAGCTTGACTATCAACCGAATCTTTACTTTATTAATGAAAACATCTAAGAATCAAGAGGTCTTATTCTTTTGTTGCAATGGGGCCATGGGATCAATTTTCAGGTGGGAAATTCAAGAACAGGAAATTTCAAAAGGCTATACAAACAATCAAGCATTGCAAGGCACGACCTTCTAAAATACCTTTCTTTGGGTTTCAGTTTACTTTTCCACCATTCTTTCATTTTATTTTTGCTTTTTTTTTTCTCACTTTCTTTTGTCATACCCTTCTCCATATACTTTCCTTTTCCTTTTTTTTTTCTTCTTTTATTTGGAGAAGGGAGAATTTTCAACTCAAGAGAAATAATTTTTTTCAGATTCATTTTTTTTTTCTTTTCATCATCCCAAACTTTCAACTACATTTTCCAACCCTTTTTGCACAGTACTTTAG
The DNA here is from genome assembly GCA_030762895.1 of Sophora flavescens. NCBI lineage: Eukaryota > Viridiplantae > Streptophyta > Magnoliopsida > Fabales > Fabaceae > Sophora > Sophora flavescens. Next base: position 29,403,646 of record CM061064.1, on the reverse strand, counting down.
AAGGTCCCTCATAAGCATATTTAACAAAACATTTCGGGGTACCAAGAAAAGCATGCTATTCATTCAGGCTCAAAATGGGGCAACTACGGGTAGCATTATTCATTCAAAGCTCAGAAGGCCCGAAAAAATACCTATTGCCTCAATCATTTTCCAAAATGTTCTCAAAAAATTTCAAGCTTCGAAATGGTTTCAAGTCAAGTTCTAGAGAGAAACAATCCAAGAGGAACACACTCTACACAAAGAACGGGGGCAGAGTTAGTAAGTACCCCCTAATGGCTCAAAAGCTCACATTTATCAGTTCAAAAACCAGTGAGGAACACAAGTCTAAAGAAACACATGCTAATCATCAACTATCCAAGACCATCTCAAGAATATTTATTTGAAGCCATATCACATGAATAGAAAAATCAGGGTCCAAAAATTCACTAACACAGATAAATTGGCACTCAGTTCTCACAATCATAAGCTTAATCTAAGCAGGGGTAACCGAATCATGCGATCATGCAAACTTAAGCCTATATGAATGCAATATTTACAATGCAAGCAAAAAGATTACCCCTACCCCAAGCTTAAAGACTTACATTGTCCTCAATGTAAATAATTAAGTTTAGAGAGGGGAGAAAACTGGAACAACTCACCCAGGTGGTAGTGGTGCTGCATCACATGCTTTCTGGTTTTTTTTCCTCCTGCCCTTCTTCTCCTCCTTCCTTCAAAGTCTGAAAGCACTTAACAAAACTATTAACAAACCTCTTGAGCTTCTCAAATTATTCAAGAGGGGAAAAATCAAAAATAAAAGAGTGAATGAAAAGAAAACTTGGGTTGCCTCCCAATAAGCGCTTCTTTAACGTCATTAGCTTGACGGATGATTTCTAAGATGGTGCCTCAAGAGGGATGGAGACTGCCTGACGATCAAAATCTCCTCCAAGGTAGTGCTTGAGCCTTTGCCCATTGACAGTGAAAGTATTTCCGGATGATGGATTTTCCAATTCAACTGAACCAAATGGGGAGACTAACTTGACATAGAATGGGCCTGACCATCTTGATCTCAATTTGCCCGGGAAAAGCTTGAGTCTTGAGTTGAACAGCAAAACTGACTGGCCTTCTTCAAATTGCTTGGGAAGAATGTACTTATCATGCCAGAACTTGGTTCTTTCCTTGTATATCCTGGCACTCTCATAAGCCAAGAGTCGGAACTCATCCAACTCATTCAATTGAAGCATCCTCTTGTCCATGGCCAACCTTGTATCAAAGTTCAGGGCCTTCACTGCCCAAAAAGCACGGTGTTGTAGCTCTACCGGAAGGTGACATGATTTCCCGAACACTAATTGGTAAGGTGACATACCAATAGGTGTCTTATAAGCAGTCCGATAGGCCCAAAGTGCATCATCCAATTTCTTCGCCCAATCTTTCCTTGCATTGTTCACAGTTTTTTCCAAAATTCTCTTCAACTCCCGATTGGACAATTCCACTTGCCCACTGGTTTGGGGATGGTATGGTGTGGTAACTTTGTGGTTCACCCCAAACTTGGCAAGCACTGCATTGAACTCATTATTGCAAAAGTGAGTACCCCCATCACTAATGATAGCCCTAGGGGTCCCAAACCGGGTAAAAATATTCTTCCTCACAAAACTGATCACAGTTCTTGCATCATCTTTCAGAGTTGGCACGGCTTCCACCCACTTGCTCACATAATCAACCGCCACCAGAATGTACTTGTTGTTGTAAGATGACGGGAAAGGACCCATGAAGTCGATCCCCCACACATCGAAGAGCTCCACCTCTAATATACCCTTTAAGGGCATCTCATTTCTCTTGGAAATACTGCCGGTCCTCTGGCATTTATCACATTTCATCACCCAAGCTCCGGAGTCCTTGAAAATAGTGGGCCAAAATAGCCCACATTGCAAAATCTTCATGGCGGTCCTCTCACCACCAAAGTGTCCTCCATAGGGTGAGTTGTGGCAGTGAGTCAACACCCCATTAATCTCTTCTTCCGGAATGCACCTTCTCAGAATTCCATCCGAACCTCTTTTGAAAAGATACGGCTCATCCCATATATAGAATTTGGCATCATGAATGAGCTTCTTCCTCTGTTGTGCATTGAAGTCCTTCGGAATCTTATTGGCGGCCTTGTAATTTGCAATATCCGCGAACCAAGGTGCCACTTGCACCACAAACAACTGTTCATCTGGGAATTCCTCTTGAATTGGCAACTTTGCTTCTGCTTGAACATCTGCTTGTGGAAGCCTAGACAAATGGTTGGCTACCACATTTTCCACTCCTTTCTTGTCCTTTATTTCCAAATCAAACTCTTGGAGTAGTAGTATCCACCTAATAAGCCTTGGCTTGGCATCCTGTTTAGTCATAAGATATCTCAAAGCAGAATGATCAGTGTAGACAGTAGTTTTACAGCCAATCAAGTAGGATCTAAATTTATCAAAAGCAAATACCACAGCAAGCAATTCTTTTTCAGTCGTGGTATAATTCAATTGGGCATCATTAAGCACACGACTGGCATAGTAAATGACATGCAACACTTTATTTTTTCTTTGGCCCAAAATGGCTCCCACCGCATAGTCACTTGCATCACACATTAGCTCAAATGGTAAACTCCAATCTGGAGGTGCAATGACCGGTGCGGTGGTGAGTTTTTCTTTCAAAACTTGGAAGGCATGCATGCAATCATCATCAAATATAAAAGGAGTATCAGCTACCAAAAGCTTGCATAGGGGTTTCACAATCTTTGAAAAATCTTTTATAAACCTTCTATAAAAACCCGCATGCCCTAGGAAGCTTCTAACACCTTTCACATTTAAGGGAGGATGAAGTTTTTCAATCACTTCAATTTTGGCTCTATCAACCTCCATCCCCCGTGATGAAATTTTATGCCCAAGAACTATACCCTCCCTAACCATGAAATGACATTTTTCCCAATTTAAAACAAGGTTAGTTTCTTGGCATCTTTTTATAACACAGGCAAGATTATTCAAACAGTTATCAAAAGAATCACCAAACACAGAAAAATCGTCCATAAATACCTCAATAAATTTTTCATTCATATCAGAAAATATGGATAGCATGCACCTTTGAAAAGTGGCGGGTGCATTACACAACCCGAATGGCATTCTCCTGTATGCATAGACTCCATAAGGACAAGTGAAAGCGGTCTTCTCTTGGTCCTCTGGGTCAACCACAATCTGGTTATACCCGGAGTACCCATCAAGGAAACAATAGAAAGCATGGCCCGCCAACCGCTCTAACATCTGATCAATGAAGGGCAAAGGGAAATGATCTTTTCTGGTGGCTTCATTCAGTCTTCTGTAATCAATGCATACCCTCCATCCAGACACGGTCCTAGAGGGAATAAGTTCATTCTTTTCATTTGCTACCACTGTCATCCCCCCTTTCTTCGACACAACTTGGACCGGACTCACCCATGGACTATCGGAGATGGGATAGATAATGCCCGCATCTAAAAGTTTTACAATCTCCTTCCTCACAACTTCCTTCATATTCGGGTTGAGCCTTCTTTGGGGTTGTCTAACCGGCTTGAAATTCTCCTCCACAAGGATTTTGTGCATGCAAAATGAGGGACTTATCCCTTTCAAATCGGACATAGACCACCCGATTGCAGATTTGTGCTCCCTAAGCACCCTCAACAGCTTCTCTTCTTCCAAGGAATTCAACCCACTCATCGATGATAACTGGGAATGAAGAGTTCATCCCAAGGAAAGCATAACGGAGATGGGATGGCAATTCTTTCAACTCTAGCACCGGTGGGTCACCCTTGTCTTCAATTCTCACATCTTCCACCACTTTGTCTTCATCAGTATTCACAACCAAACAGGCCTCCAGAGATTTAACCATGAGATCAACTTCTTCTGAACATACTTCTTCTTCTACATCCTCCACCATTAAAGCTGCTTCCAATGAATCTTCAAACTTTTGGTGTACACTTTTGTCAGATAGTGAATCATTGAGGTCCACACTCATGCATGTGTCCTTGTCGCTTGGGTGTTTCATTGCCTCAAACACATTAAAGGTGACCTTTTCGTCTTGTACCCGAAGCACCAATTTCCCTTGATTGACATCGATCAAGGCTCTACCTGTTGCTAGGAATGGTCTCCCAAGAATCAGAGGAGTATCACCATCTTCAGCTATATCTAACACCACAAAATCTGCTGGAAAAATGAACTTATCTACCTTCACCAACAAATCCTCCACTACACCATAGGGATATGTAATGGAGCGGTCTGCCAGTTGAAGAGAAATCCCTGTTGGTTTTACCTCACCAATCCCCAGCTTCTTGAAAATGGAGAGCGGCATCAGATTAATACTTGCCCCTAAATCGCACAATGCTCTCCCTATGTTCAGATGACCAATCGTGCATGGGATAGTGAAACTGCCCGGGTCCTTCATCTTTACTGGTAGCTTCTTTTGAAGTATAGCGCTGCACTCTTCAGTAAGCATAACTGTCTCCTCCTTCCACCTCCTCTTGTTTTTAAGAATCTCTTTCATGAACTTTGCGTAGGAGGGCATCTGTTGGAGAGCTTCTGCAAAAGGAATGTTGATTTGTAGCTTTTTGAATACATCCAGAAACTTAGAAAATTGCTGGTCTTTTGCCTCCTTCTTCAACCGTTGGGGATACGGGATTTTGAAATATGGGGGCAGCTCTTTGGGATTATCAACCTCTTCCAGAATCTGTCTTTTAGTCTTCTTCTTCGCAAATTCTTCATCAACCAATTTCTCCCTCTGCGGTTTTTCAGCTTCTACACCAGTAGGAATAGAGGTAGTATCTTGGGAATTTCCGGGTTCTTTGTTGTTTACCTCTTCAAACTGCACCTTATCAATTACAGCATCACTTGTCTTTTCTTCCCTCTCTTTTTCTTGTGGATTTAACACTCTCCCACTTCTTGTGATAATTGCCTTACAATCTTCCTTCGGATTTTTCTCTGTATCTCCTGGCAATTGTCCTTGAGGTCTCTCTGCCATCTGCCTTGCCAGTTGGCCTATTTGATGCTCCAAGTTCTTGATTGAGGCATTTTGATTCTTCATAGTCTCTTGAGTCGCTTGCATGAACTGGCCTAGAATGTTCTCCAATTTGCTTGAACTCTCTTGGGGAGGCTTTGCTTGAGAACTTGAACTTTGCCCTTGTCTCCAACCAAAGTTAGGATGGCTGCGCCACCCCGGATTGTAGGTGTTGGAGTAAGGATCATTTCTAGGCCCTTGGTTGCCCATATAATTTACCTCTTCTTGTCCAGAACTTCCAACCACATTGATCTCACAATTTCCATTTGCATGGTTGCCTCCACATAAATCACACACTGAGGTACCTTGAACTTGGACAACTTGTAGTTGAGAATTCTGCAGTTGAACTGACCCCAGTTGCTTGGTAAGAATAGCCATTTGTGCCTTGAGAGCGCCAATTTCATCCAGCTCTAGAACACCTCTCTTGACCATTGATCGAGAACTAGGCATTTGATAGTCATTGTTAGCCATGTTCTCAATCAAGTCCCTTGCTTCTTCGGGCGTCTTCTGACTCAATGTCCCTCCTGCAGCCGCTTCAATCATACTTCTTGAATTCATGTTGAGCCCATTAACAAATGTTGCAACCTGCTGCCATGTCTCTAGTTCATGATTTGGACAAGCTGTGAGTAAGGACTTGAATCTCTCCCAGGCTTCATAGAGTGACTCACCATCCCTCTGTGCAAAGGCATTGATCTCTGATCTCAGCTTAATCATTCTTGACGGAGGAAAGAATCGAGACAGAAACTTGCTCACCAAATCATTCCAAGTGATGATGCTTCCATGAGGATGAGATTGAAGCCATGACTTAGCTCTATCCCTCAAAGAGAAAGGGAAAAGCCTTAACCGAATGGCCTCATCAGAAGCTCCATTTAGCTTGATGGTGTCACACAGCTCAATAAAAGTACCAATGTGAGCATGAGGGTCTTCACTCTCCAAACCTCCAAACTGGTTTTGCTGCACAAGGTGGAGAAGTGATGCCTTGATTTTGAAATTATTGCAAGCCACTGCTGGTCTCACAATCGGAGTTCCACATCTATCAACTCTAGGGGAAGTGTAGTCCCCCATTGTTCTCCTTGGTGCATTATCTTACGCCATGGTGACAAATGCTACTTCAATTTGTGGTTCTTGCACACTTGGTAACTCAACTTGTTGCTCTTGTCTACTAGAAGATGCTCTTTCTCTGTTCTGTCTTGCCTTGGCTTTCTTTCTATTCCTTCTACAGAGTCTCTCGATCTCAGGGTTGAATTGGAGTTCACCTGGATCGATTGTACCTCGCATACAAGGAACAAACAGAGTAACGCCGAAAAAGAACAGAACAAAACAGAAAAATACAGCAGAGAACAGGAAAACAAAAAGGAAATAAAACAAGAAGAAAACAGTAAAAAATGCCTAAATTAGGAGTCCCCTTTGGTACTCGTGATATTGGCACACCGATCCCCGGCAACGGCGCCAAAAACTTGACACGGACTCGGCAAGTGTACCGGTTCGTTGCAAGTAATAAAACGGTAAGACCGGATATCGTTCTCAGGGATCGTGGACAATTACCACTTCGCAAATTAGACTACTATCTAGGCGATCAAATTTTCGAGTGAAGGTAGCTCTATCATCTAACAAGCAAACAAGAATAAAATGTTTTTGTTCTTTTTGGAATTTTATCAAACAGTTAGAATGCGGATGAAAATGTGAATAACAATTAGATAGAATTGTTAGGGTTAGACTAAGCTAATCCTCCCTTGATTGTTATGAAATGATAAGTAACACAGTTCCTAATTCAATTATGACAATCAAGTCTTTTCTGAAATACTCAAGCCTAATGCCTTAGGTGCATTGAGCCTAAAACCCCAAATTAAACCCTAATTCCTTAGGTGGATTAACTTTGAGATTTTGCATTAAGTTAAGACTTATAAGATTGCAAGCACCTCAAGACCTATGTCTAGGCTCATGAACTACTTGGCATTTGATTCATGAGCAAGCTCTAACACCAACCTTCCAGTTATCTATTAAAGCAACTAATCATTCCTAGGGTGATCAAGCCTAAGAAAGCATTAAGCATGGAATCAAACACTCATAAAGAACAAGGAAACTGCATTACAATCAAGTCATTTTACAATCAAGTTCAGAAGAGCAATCATCTAACCCCAACAAAGGGGAGTTTAGCTACACATAACTAAAGATAGAATCAAAGAAAGAGTTACAGAGATGAACAAGGGAAGGGGCTCCATAGAAGGTTGCACAAGAGCCACACGAGCAGACCAAGGGAGTATTTTTAGGGTTTTACGAATGTATTTTCTGTTCTGCCCGGAGGTTCTTTTTATAACTTCGTGGCGGTCACGGCGCGTGACAGCCATCACGACCAGGCCGTGACGGGTTACGTCTCTTGCGATTCGGCAAAATCAATCTCTCGCGTGGCGAGCCTTTCTTCGCGACGCGAGCCAACTTTTTCATGCCCGTGATCTCCATCACGGCCAAGCCGTGATGGATTCTGACTTGTGGTGGTTTTTGGGTCACGACCGTGATGTACATCACGGCTAGGCCGTGATCGATTCTGACTTTTGGAGGTCTGGCACAATCAGTCTCTCGCGTGGCGAGCTAACATTCGCGTCGCGGGCCATTTTTTCACACCCGTGATCTCCATCACGGCCAAGCCGTGATCGATTCTGACTTTTGGTGGTTTTCGGTCACGGCCGTGATAGCTATCACGGCCAGGCCGTGACAGATTCTGACTTTTGGCCCCCTTTTTCTTCAGTTTTCAGGCCTTCTCTTCATCTCAGCTTCCTCATGGCTAAATCTTGGGCATTTAATCATAAATCCCTGCAAAACAACACACAATACCACCTTATCCGTTCCAAAGGAAAAACTAAACAAAATCCAACTAAAATGGCCTAACTATATGCAAATGCATGCAGAAATGTACATGGAAAATGAGGTGAAATCACACTCATCAAGCCAAAGAGAAGCTCATAAGGACACTTGTTGTTACATTGAGGGGTAGGCATGCGTTGATTAGGTATACTGCCATTTGGAAGGCATAGCACCAGAATTTTTGTGGGACAGAGGAGTGAGAGAGAAGTGTAAGGGCAATTTCTACTATATGGCGATGTTTCCGTTCAGCAATACCAATGTGTTCAGGTGTATAAGGTGGACTTATAAAATGGGATATTCCATGATTATTGAAATAGGGTTTGAGTTTGAAACATTCAGTTCCACCATCAGTGTAAATGGATTTGACTTTGTGGGAGAAATATTTTTCAATTTTAGAGTGAAATTGAGGAAATATGGCAGCTACATCAGTTTTGCTTGTTATTGGGTAAATCCATGTGTAGCGAGTGAAGTGGTCAACAAAAACTAGGTAGTATTTGAAACCATTTATGGACATTATAGGGGAGGGTCCCCAAACATCAGAAAAAATAAGTTCAAGAGGAGAGGTGGTTTGTATGGAAGATATAGAAAATGGAAGCTTGTGACTTTTATTGATAGAGCATGAATTACAATTCATAACTTTATTATTAAAATTTGTAGATACGCCACAATTAGAGAGCATTTGTTGAAGAACTTTTGAAGAAGGATGGCCAAAACATGCATGCCAGAGGTCGTTGGTGGATGTGGTGGTGTATAGGGCAGTAGGTGGATAGGTAGTTGGCCTATAGGTATACAGATCACCATTAGTTGGTTCGCACATCAAAACCACCCCCGTTACCTGATCCTTCACATAGAAAAAAGAAGAATGAAACTCAAAATAAGCATTGTTAGATTTGCAGAATTTGGAAACAGAAATGAGATTATGTTTTGCATGAGGAACACAGAATGTTTTTGAGTTGGAAAGTAGTGTTTGGTATGGGAAGTGTAGTGGAGCCAACATGAGAGATTTTCAAACCTGTACCATCACCAATTTGTACTTCCTCGGGTCCATGATATTCTGAGTGAATATGCATGTTATTCAGATTGTTTGCAACATGGTGGCTCGCCCCAGTATCAAACACCCAATTAGGGTTTGTGGGAGTGGCAGACGTATAGTGAGCCATTGGAGTGTGGCTTGGTCTTGGAATTTCTGGACAGTAGCGAGCAATATGTCCTATGGCAGAACAGAATTGAAAGCGTGGTGGTGGCCTGTTGCCACGGGAGTTGAAGCCTCTGGATTTGCCTCGTCCATAGCCACTGCCATGGTTGGAGCCGCGTGGGGCATAGGAGGAGAAGCCACGGCCAGATGATGGTGTTGGTAAGAGTCCATCTTTTTGGTTGTTTCTGTGGGCTATGTTTGTGGTGGGAACTTGGATATCTACTTGGGAGTCACGTCTAATGTATTCATCATGGGCAAGTAGGTGACTGTGAAGTTCCTCAAAGGTGAAAGGATGTTCACGCGTCCGAATGGAGGCAGCAGTGTCAAGGTATTCCCGATCCAAGATCATTAAGAATATAGAGTGTGAGATCATCATTAGAGATAGTTCTATCAATGACAGCAAGTTCATCTGCAAGACTTCTGTCTGAGAAGAGATAGTCAGTGATTGTTTTATCACCCTTGGTGTAGCGTTGAATTTGGTTTTTGATAGACATGACATGAGAGCGAGAGGTGTTGGCATATTGGGCTTCAATGGCAACCCAGAGTTCTCGAGCAATGTCATAGGAGGCAAAGGAGAGACTGTCTGTTTCAGTTATGGATGAGAGTAGAAGATTGATGATGAGTTGATCAATAGTGAACCAATTTGTGTAATCGGGATTGGGGCTTGAGACACCATTAGTGACTGTGGTGGGGTTTTGTGGTGGTGTAGTGCCATCAATGTGACCAAAGATTTGGATGCCATAAAGGAGAGTAGTAACCTAACGTTTCCAGGCACAATAGTTGGTTCAGGATAGTTTGAAAGTGATGGTGGCAGAGAGAAGAAGAGAAGATTTTGAAGGAGCAGTGGCGGCCATGACAGAGAGTTTGGGATCAAAAATTGCTGTTAGACTAGGGCTAAGCTGATACCATATGAAAGTTTAATTTGATTGATACATTCAAATTGATTTACAGTAGAGTATATAAATACAAACTAGTGCAAGGATCAAGGCTAAACAAGGGGTAATCTTTTTGGCAAATAATAATGAAATTAAATAACATAAACTAGTGCAAGGATCAAGGCTAAACATGGGGTGATCATTTTGACAAATAATAATGAAATTAAATTATACTTAATTGCTATATTGATGAAGAGAATATGTGCAACATAAATAGGAGAGAATCAAGTTGATTGCTTCAGTCAAGAAAGATATTTGCGCAGCATTAAGAAGTATTAAGGATGGATTTATTTGATTGTCTAATAGATACTAATTTGTAATTTTAATAACATTGGGCACTTCTTAGACTTGTTTTGAGCCTCTAACCTTCTATATGTTGCCTAGGAGCAGCAAGTACCGGTGATTTTTCAAATCGGTGATACCTGTTATTTTACTTTTCTTGCCCCAACTGTTATATATATATATATATATATATTTCAATGCACATTAAATTTGTGTAATTTAAAGTTTAACAGCATTTTATGTTTGTATATATTCTCATGTTAGAAGGAAGAGAAGTGGTAAATTTTACACAAACTGGGGTTTACTAACTAATTCTTTGGGTTCGTTGATTTTACTCTGGTTTTGGTTACGGATGTGTCATAAGTAGTTGAATCCAACAAGAGAACCAGGTGTAATGGTAAAACTCTATGTTTCTATATTTATGTTAAATTTTTGTTGGGTACAATCTTAATTCTATAATTTTTTATTATTTCTTTTACGGTTGAAACAGAGGACTTCATTTCTTACTATGCTATATAATGATTATGTTATAGATTCTTAAATAGTAAATGCATTTACTGAGTAGTTATATGATGATAGGACTTTTTGTGTATTGCCTTCACATATGCTCTTTTAACTTCAATGTATATTGGAACGAGTATATGGTGAATGAAGTTCTACGTGCTAGGAGAAGCTTATGTGACAGTGCGGTGAGGTTATTTGAACTTTTTTATTAAAGCAGTGGTATGGTTGTTGAATAACCATGATGGAACGATTTAGAATATGTGAAATTATATATTTGATGATATGAATGAGTTAACTTTCGATTTATAGATTGTCTGTAATAATTCCATGTTGAAAAATAGTATGCATTTTGTGGTCATATCTTTGTATGGGCATGATACATGGAGCAGCTGGAATGTTTGGGTCTTGAGGACATGCTCGTGGACGATCATGAATTAGTTCAAACTTAAATTCAGTTTTTAGTATGTGTTTTTGGAATTCGTAGAATGTTATATCCGTATATTTTAATAATTTAATTATAAGTTCTAAATGATATTATGCCTTTTTTTTTTAAAATCTCATCGTATAAAATTTATACATGATATTTTTTATATTTTTTTAAGCAATAAATAAATTCTCAATTTAATAAATTACACTACAATATAAAAAATATATGTTCTTGTGCATTATTTAACAAGTTAAATAAAAGTTTTATGATATAAATATTGTAGCATATAATTTGATATCTCTTTAATAGAGTAAATAGCCAATTTGGTCCCTGAAACTGTGAGATTGTGTCAATTTGGTCCCTCAAATTAACGAAATTTCAAAAAGGTCCCTGAAACTGTCAAACGTTGATCAAGTTGGTCCCTCCGTTAGGCAGGGTTACTTGACGCCGTTAACGGCGCTTACGTGGCATGATAAGTGACCATGTGGCTTGACAGCTGTACCACAGTTTTGGGGACCAATTTGACACTAAATTTCAGGGACTAAAATGATACTTAATTTGTAATTTAACTCTTTAACTCGTTTCATTTCCATCCCTCATTTTACCTTTTCATCTTCCCCGGCGTAACCTCCCCTCCTCCCCTCTGCCACACCCTTCCTTCTGCAACCGCTCGCCGGAGACCATAACCCGTTGCCGGGACCTCACCGGAACTCGCTTCCACTCAAAACGCAAGTGTGTATTTTGTTTACCCATTTTGTTTTGAGTTATGGGTTTTGATTGTTCATCTTCTTCTTCATACTGTGCATGTGGTAGGGGTTAGGTAGGGTTTCATCTAAGCCTCTATTACATTAGTTTTGTACTTGGGTATTTGCCCTAGTTATCGTTTTACCCATTGTTGCGCAATCTTCATCATCAATGTGGGTGGGTTTAGGGTTTGTTGCGATGCTCTGTTTTTTTGTTTTGTAACAGAGTATATGAAACGTTTTTTAATTTATGCTTCTTTGGTAATGTGCAGAATGAGTACTATGATCACTGTTATCGTGCACCATGGAGGCATATTGTTGAGGAATGAGAGAGGAATTCTGGAGTATGTGGGTGGTGAGATGGATGTGTATGTGGGAAGAGTTGGACTCAGACACGCTCAATGTTTTTGATTTGTTTAGCATTGTGAAGGTGTGTAAGGGTTATGATAAGGTTGAAAAATTGTGGTGGTTGAAGCCAAACAGGGACCTGGATATTGGGTTGAGGGAACTAACCTGTGACAGTAGCTTCATAGATATGGTTAAGGCTGCCCTCCTTAATGGGAATGAGATTGAGATTTATCACGAGTATGCCCCCGAGCCCCTTCAGGCATGGGTGCCTAACCAGGAAGCTTTGAATGCTGCTGACATGGATGTTGATGAGTGTCTCATGAGTCCATATGAGGACAGCCATTCTACTGCTGATGAAAGTGCAGAGGACAACCATTACAAGCCTCCTCCGGTTGAAATTAGTTCAGATGATTATGAGGAAGTGGTGTTAAGCAAGAATGAAGGGAAGAAGGCTAAGGGAAAAAAGGTTGCTAGGACTTCATCCAAGGGTAAGAAAGCTAAGGGTAAGAAGGTTGTTGGGACTTCATCCAAGGGTAAGAAGGTTGTTGGGATTTCATACGAGGGTAAGAAGGCTAGTGGGAGTGATGGAAAGGGTAAGAAGAAGGTTTCAAGTAAGAGTAGGGAGAGGTCACCTAGTCCTTCAAATGGTGACAGCGGTGATGATAATGATGGTTGGGCTGAGTTTTATACAGGGCATGAAGACTTCTTTAATTATGGGGAGTTAGGTGGTGGAAGCAATCAAGTGCAGCAAGAAGTTGTGAATGATGCAAGCTACAAGTCTGAGGAAATGAAGGATCCTATTAGTACAGATGAGGAGAATAATGGAACAACAGGTTTGCCTAACTTCCCTCAGTTTAATGACAGAGCAAAGTTTGGTAATGTCAGTTTGGTATTAGGAATGGAGTTTACAAATTTATCATCTTTCAAGGCAGCTGTGAAGGATTACACCATACACATGGGCAGGCCAATAAAATGGGTGAAAAATGATAGTGATGACATGTAATGGTGATGACATGTTGTTTGATTTTTGTATATTGTTTTCTGCTTTTTTTCTATTATGACAGTGTTATTTATGTATATTTGCATACTTTGACAGGTATGCCATGTAAGCATGCATGTGCTGCAATTGCATATAGGAATCAAAGGGCAGAAGAGTGTTGTCATGTCTGGCTAACAATGGGGGCATATGATGCAACTTACCAATTTTTCATTCAACCAACACAGTCCGAACAATTTTGGATGCCCACTGATTATGCCAAGCCGGTTCCACCTAAGCTCAAGAGAAGTGCTGGGAGACCAAAGAAACAGAGAAGGAAGGATGGAAATGAGGAACCCGTGTGTGGTCATAAGCTGAAGAGGTCATATCCTAACTTCACTTGCTCAAGATGTGGCATTGAGGGCCATAACAGTAGGGGATGCATGAACACTGGAGTTCCTCAAAAACCTAAAGCTAAGACATCAACTCAAGGACAAGAGGATTTAGTGTCTGAGATACCATTAACACAAACTGCTCCTACTATTGAGCCAGTGCAATCTCAAGATGTACCACCACAAGTGCATCAACAAGTTCAAGATCCTCCAGGACAAGTTCAAGATCCTCCAGTACAAGTCCAGGCCAATCCACCATCACAGCAAAGAGTGCGGAGGGTAAGCTGGCTTTTGCAGGGACTGAGTTGATTTCATATATAAAAGTTCAGGAACTATTTTGATTTTAAGTTGCATATTTTGGGGACTAAATTGACATTATGTTATCGATTTCTACTTCTGCAGGCAAGGAGATATGGTATAAGAGGACCTCTTATACCACAAGTGCCAAAGGAACCCCCAGTTAGAGGCCCACCAGTAATAGCTCCACCAGCACCAGCCCCTTTTGCACCAGCACCAGCCCCACTTGCACCACCACCACTTCCAATTCCAGCTCCACGGCCTATCATGGTTGAACTTCCAGCACCACCAACTGGATCAAGGGAAGGACAACCATAGTTCATGTCTTTCATTCCAACTCCAGGGCTGCCACAGATGCATCCAAGGAAACCATGAAGTCAAGACTATTTTGGATTTTGGATAATTTAGTACAATGATATATTTGCACAATTGGCGGTGCCTCTGTTTTTTGTTAATGACACATGTGAACAATGGATGTTTAGGAATATGGTGTATGGTTTATCTGCTGTAATTTCTAGTTTGGTACAGGTTTATATGTACTCTGTTTTGGGTATTCTTTTGTAAGACATATTTGGACACCTTTTGGTGCTTCAATTAATACCTATGGAATTTGCCTTTTGGACCATATTTTGGTGCTTCCTTTCATTTTATGTAACAAAATGACACAGTTTGTCTTATGCAACAAAATGACACATTTACTCCAAGCTTGTCATTCATTTCATTTCCAAAATAGGACAATACATTACACATTACATTCCAAAATATGCCTATATCATACCTAAGAACATCACACCTAAAACTACCTAAACACTCTGCCTACCAATCCACCAAACCAGACAAACACTTAACAACACACACATTACAACAACCCCAAATTTGACCATTCTAACATCTGCAACCAAAGTGTCAACCTTGCCAATCAGCTCAATCAGTTCTGCCTTCATTATTCCCTCACTGCCAGTATCATTAAGAGTTTCGCATCTCTCAGGAACCTTGAAAATCTCAGGAATCTCATCCACCCAGACAAGATAGCCACAATTGACTTCACCCTGCAACAATTTGACATAAAGAAATTAGGGTTAGTAGAAACTGTGCTCCCTGCAAAGTGCAAGAAAATCACAAACCCTAATGGAGTTTTGGAATTGAATGTTACCAATGGAAAGGGACATCCATAGAAGGCCCTCCCTGGGTTCCTCAGAGTCCTAGAGATTCGTAACACAGCTCTCCTCTCACAATTGCAAAACAAAGGTAAGGGGTTGTTGATTTCTGCCCCATCAACCCTGGAGCTACTCGACCAAGACGGAGTTGTGGGTTTCTTGGTTTGTCTTGAGTATGGTAGCGACGAACCACCACCCATCGGCATCCCTTTTGTGTAGTTGGAGAGAGTGAGAGAGAGAGACATAAACAGACGACGAAGGAGAGAGAGCAGAGAGACAACTAGAGACAACCGAAGGAAGAAGACAGCCGAAGGAAGAAGAAGATGAACGATAGGTTTTTAGAAAAAAAATTGAGTGTCAATTTGGTCCCTGAATCATTTTAGTCCCTGAAATTTAGTGTCAGATTGGTCCCCAAAACTGTGGTACAGCTGTCAAGCCACATGGTCACTTAACGTGCCACGTAAGCGCCGTTAACGACGTCAAGTAACCCTGCCTAACGGAGGGACCAACTTGATCAACGTTTGACAGTTTCAGGGACCTTTTTGAAATTTCGTTAATTTGAGGGACCAAATTAACACGATCTCACAGTTTCAGGGACCAAATTGACTATTTACTCCTCTTTAATATGTATAATTAACTTTATGGATTTTCCCACAATACCATTAAGCCCATGGATATTTTTGTCCTACTTTCAAATTATAAGGGAGCTCATCTCTTCTACATTTTGATCAAAAAATCTGAAACCCTAGTAACTTTTGAGAGAGACAAAGGGCTAAAACAAAGAAGAGCCAATGACCAGGTGGTGAAGTTACTCTTTTCTTTATCTTCCATTTTCTTTTCATTTGAGTCATGGGAGTACAATAATGATCATTAAAAAGGTGAGGGGATTATTATTATTGTTATTTTGAATGTATTAAATGTGATACTGTTATGTATTGTTACTACTTTTATTTTTTATTTTTTTTTCCTCCTCTTCCATAAGTGAACCGCCATAAGTAGAAAAGAATTGTTTTTTTTTTATGCATCATTTTCTTGTCCTCTAATTGTTCAATACCGTGTTATATATGTATATATAAAAGTCCATCATGTCATTTGTTTTTTCCTCTGCTGCTTGAGATTCACGAATGAAATGTCTAAAGGTGGAGATGCTTATATAAATTAGGAGTTGGGTAGGAACTTCATAAATGGGTTTCCATTTTTTTATAGTATTATTATTATTATTATTATTATTATTATTATTATGATCATCATCATCTTCTTAAATGCTATATTGAAATGTGTTACTGGTTACTTTATTGTGGTGGGTTATTACATGTTGATATTATGTTTAAAGATTATATTGATTTGTGATGATGATTATATTTCATGTAAGTGAAAACTTTAAGAAAAGTACTTAGTGGAATTGATTGTCAAAGAATGATTATGAATCTTTGAGTAGACGAACCGGGGAGCGGAAGGCTCCGTTATATAAATATCACCACTGGGGATGAGGGGACCTCGTTAGATACCCCGGGCGTTGAGGAGGGATGTTGATGTTTACCAGATGGTGCAGTATCTCTGGGGTATGAAATTAAAACCGTCGGGGTGAGGGACCTTGAGAGAACTACCCCAAGTGGACCCAAAGATTCGATGTATATTATATAATATGATATGTATTCCCTTGAGCGGGGCATGAGTTATGAGAAAAGAAAATAGTACAAGCCATTCCACAAGTACTCTCTTAAAGGGCAAGATGTCCATACCGTATTTTGTTAGTTTAAGAGAGCATTTGCATATGTAAAAATGTTTGTGATGTGTCTATGGAAAATAATTATCTATTTACTTGATTTAGTATTTGCCTGAGAGTGTAACTTTATTTCAACCTTGACTTTGTGTGATTGCTTGTGTTTGGGGGAAACCCCCTTACTGAGTCAGTGAACTAGTCCCACCTTTAAAATTTCAGCTGCATGTATTTTCAAAGCCGCCAGAAACCTTAGATGCCATGTGGACAACTTTTAATGGGTTGATACCCATAGTTTAATTGTATCCATCTTTTAACAGGACTTTGTAAATTATTTATTTTTTGTTTAGTTACTCTGATGTATTATATTCATTATGTTGTAATTAATGAATGTAATTGTTTTCTTTGGATGAAACGAATTTCTGTATGCTTGTGAGGCTGTGAAGGGGAAATAGAGACTTTCCTTTTCGGCCGGTCATGACTACGAAATTCGGGTCATGACAGCAAATTTTTTGGTTGTGAGAAAGTAACATGTGTATGAAGAAACCCATTCGCAGCATTTGGGAGGTTTTGTAGCAATTTTCTTTGTAGCAGTTGGGTTTTCCTCTTCTCAGTTTGTGTTTGTTAGTAATGGTTTATGAAAATGATGATTCACCTCATGTTGTACATGCATATTCTCCTTAAACCACTTCTTTTATAGGTCCTATGGTATCTGTTCTTGCACATGCAGCAGTTCCAGAGGTTTCTCGTCACACGGCCACAAGCCACGTCTGCCTCCTCCAATATAGGTTTGCTCTCCTCTAGATCACCAGGTATATCTTCATCCATATGGATTCTTGATTATGGAGCTTCTCATCACATATCACCTGATTTTAATTCATTTGTGTCTTTACATCCTGCCCCGTCTGTGCCAATCATGACTGTTGATGGCACTCCAATGTCAATAGCAGGCACCGGGTCTGTTTCTACATCTCATTTGTCCATTTCATATGTTTATTATATTCCTAAATTACATGTGAGTCTTATTTCTGTTAGTCAGTCATGTGATTTTGGTTACCCAGTTTTGTTTTCTTCCACCTCCTATTATGTGCAGGATCTGCAATCCCATAGGCTGATTGGGACAGGCCGTAGACAGGGGGGACTTTATATTATGGATGAGCTGAGAGTTCCAGATGTTGCATCTTCTAGTGCTGACTTGTCTTCCTTTCGTTTGAATTCTTCATCCTCTAGTTTTTATTTATGGCACTCTCGTCTTGGTCATATTTCTTCTCCTCGTTTGAAATACTTAGCTTCTACAAGAGTTTTAGGAAAGTTGCAAACTAATGATATTTCTGATTGTTGTGGTTGCAAACTAGCTAAATTTTATGCTTTGCCCTTTTGCAAAAGTGTCTCGATTTCTGTGGCACCCTTTGACCTGGTTCATTCTGATGTATAGGGACCATCATCGGTTCTTACTAAAGGTGGATCTAGATATTATGCATCATTCATTGATGATTGTAATCATTATTATTGGGTTTTTCTTGTGAAACGTCATTCTAACTTCTTTAGCATTTATCATATGTTTCGTGCCTTTGTTAAAACTCAACATAATGTTGTTATCAAGTGTTTTCGATGTAATCTAAGTGGCGAATATACTTCTAATAAATTCTCTGAATTACTTGTCTCTGATGGGACCTTTCACCAAACTTCTTGTACTGACACTCCTGAAAAAAATGGAGTTGCTGAAAGGAAACATCGTCACATTCTTGAAACTGCTCGTTCCCTTCTTTTGTATGCCTTGGTTTCGAGTGAGTTTTGGGGGGAAGTCGTCCTTACTGCAGTACATGTTATTAATAGAATACCATCTTTTGTTACTTCAGGTTTGTCTCCCTTTGAAAATTTATATGGTTGTACTCCTGATTATTCAGCCTTGAGAGTCTTTGGTTCTACTTGTTTTGTTCTTCGTCCTCATGTAGAACGTAGTAAATTGTCTTCTCGCTCTGCGATCTGTGTTTTTATTGGTTATGATGATGGTCAGAAGGGTTATCGTTGTTATGATCCTGCAATTAAAAAACATAAAAGCTCTATGGAAGAGTAAGAAGCAAGACATTGTCTCTCATTTTTCTACAGAAGTTGAGTATCGTGCTATGGCATCCACCAATGCAGAAATAGTTTGGTTGTGTTGGTTACTTTTCAGATATGGGTGTCTCCCTCTCTGGACCGACTCTTATGTACTGTGATAACATGGGTGCTATTCAGATCACTCGCAAACCTGTCTTCCATGAACTCACCAAGCTTATTGAGATTGACTGTCATTTCACTAGACATCATTTTCAGCAGGGGACCATCATTTTACCCTTTGTTTCTTTCTCCATGCAACTTGCTGACTTGTTCACAAAATCGCATTTCCGCTCCATGTTTTCGTTTCTTGACTAGTAAACTCTCGATGCTTCCTACTGATGCATCGTGAGTTTGAGGAGGGATGTTAGATAATATAAGGCTTTTATGTTTTTTATTTATTCACTCTCTTTAAGGGTAGTTTAGTCCTTTTACTTATACATATATATTTGCTCTTTCTCATTATTGTATTGACTGATTTTGGATTATTGCAATGCATTGAACCCTAGCAGCCTTCTTACCCATTTGGTTCTCTCTTTCTCTTTGCATTATTATGAGCCATTGTTAACAAAAAAGATCGTCCTCCGGGATTGAACCGTTAACTACTAACGCACCAACTCAACTTCGTTTGAGCCACCGGAATATTTGGAATTGGCTTTCGTCAATAAGCAAGAACATAAATTTAACAAAGAACATAAAATATTTTTGGTATTTTCAATTGAGAAAATAAAGCAACAGAAAATTGGTTTGAAAACAGTCAAGGAGAAATTGTTAGAGGATCGATTTCCCTGTGTTTCCTACTTGTTCAATCCTGGAAATTAACTTGAACAGTTTATCCAATTTCAAGAAACTGAGTTTTTATAATTTATCCCCTAATTCCTTCGATTGATAAACCTTTCTGCCTAAATTACTAGTTCAATTCCTCGAGTATTAGCAAATTAGAAAAAGCATTAAGAATGGTTACAACTCAAAAATGTTAATTTGATTGTGTTCTTATTCCTAAGTAACAGGCGCAAATCGTTTATTCACAAAACAGCGACTATGAACTCGAATTTCCCAATTGCAAATTCATATAGTAGATAAACATGAAAACAGTGAATAAACTCTTGAAATTAAACAAACCAAACAAATTCGAAATCCAGAATCAAAACAAGTTATCTAGGCAGTTCCATCTACCTCTAACAAAATGAAATTAGCTAGACATAAGAAAAATAATAGAAGATGATGATGATGATGATGATGATGAAGGCAAGATAGTCATCATGAGTCTCTACTTGACAGCTTCAACTCTCTTGATTGTTCCTTTTTCTCCTTCTCAAAACTCTCTATCTCCCTCTGAATGAATGTCTCTCCAGAACTGTCTGAACTCTGCCTTTTGCCCTCTGCACGATTTTTTTTTTCAGCAATGTAACCGCCACGCTCAAGCGTGGCATTCCTGGCGCTTAAGCGTGCCAGCGCTTGAGCGTGGCTCAACTCACGCTTGAGCGTGGCTCCTCCATGCTCAAGAAACACTTGCAACTATTCAAATGCTCATCCAGACACCATAAAAACACCATAAAATCTAATAAAAGCTAAAATAAAACTAACTACGAAATTAATAAAATTAAAACAGAAAAAAAACTACAACTAATAAAAACTAATCAAAAACTAATTAAAATTGACACCCTATTAACACCCTATTAACTACAAATTAAGAATCATCACCCCCCACACTTAAGTGTTTGCTTGTCCCCAAGAAAAATAACAAAGACCAAACAAACATTGACTCAATGTGAACCCCCATCACTTATCACAGCTCTAGGCACACCAAACCTTGTAAAAATGTGTTTCTTAAGGAAATAAACCACAACCATGGCATCATTGGTTGGTAACGCCACGACCTCTACCCACTTGGAGACATAACCTACAGCAACCAAAATATATTTATTAGAGAAAGATGATGGGAATGGTCCCATAATGTCAATCACCCAAACATCAAAAATTTCAACCTCCAAGATGGATTTTAGAGACATTTCATTCCTCGTAGAAATGTTCCCTACTCTTTGACATCTATCACACTTTTCAACAAAATTGTGGGCATCTTTAAACAAAGTAGGCCAATAAAAGCCACATTGCAAGACCTTAGCGGCAGTTCTTTTGCCATTATAATGGCCACCATATTCAGACCTATGACAATGCCACAAATTTTTTTCAAATTCATCATCTGGGACACATCTTCTATTAATCCTATCAGCACATCTTTTAAACAACAAAGGTTCACCCCACTCATAAAATTTAGCATCATGAAAAAACTTTTTCTTTTGCTCCCAACTAAAATCAATAGGTACAATACCTGCATCCTTATAATTTTCAAAATCCGTAAACCAAGGGAAAGAATTTACCATCATCAATTTTTCATCAAGAAACTCCTCCGAAATGGAAGGAATGTCCTTGTCCCCCTCAATTTGGACAAGCCTAGAGAGATGATCTGCCATAGCATTTTGCTTTCCTTGCTTGTCTCTTATCTCCAAATCAAATTCTTGGAGAAGCAATATCCATCTAATCAATCGTGGCTTAGCATCCTGCTTAGCAAAAAAATTCCTCAAAGCAGAGTGATCAGTGTAAACAATGACTTTAGACCCAACAAGATAGGATCTAAATTTATCAAAAGCAAACATAATAGCAAGTAACTCTTTTTCAGTCGTGGCATAATTTTTCTGAGCATCATTCAAAACACGACTTGCATAATAAATCACATGCAGAATTTTATTTTTTGTTTGTCACTTGCATCATACATAATCTCAAAAGGTAAACTCCAATCAGGAGCAACTATCACAGGTGCAGAAATTAGTCTTTATTTGATTTTATTAAATGCATCCAAGCATGCATCATCAAACACAAAGGTAGCATCTTTTTCCAAAAGGTTTGTCAAGGGCTTAGCAATTTTAGAAAAATCTTCTATAAACCGCCTATAAAAACCAACATGCCTAAGAAAACTTCTTATACCTTTCACATTAACTGGTGGCAGTAACTTTTCAATTACCTCCACCTTTGCTCTATCAACCTCAATTCCTCTTGCAGAAATTTGATGACCGAGACCTTCTCTTACCATAAAATGACATTTTTCCCAGTTAAGAACAAGGTTAGTTTCTTAGCATCTTTTTAAAACCAAAACAAGGTTGGATAGGCAAGTATCAAATGAAGATCCAAACACATAAAAATCATCCATAAAAATTTATATGCATTTTTCAATTAAATCAGAAAATATTGAGAACATGCACCTTTGAAATGTGGTGGGTGCATTACACAACCCGAAATGCATACGCCTATAGGCAAAGACCCTAAATGGACAAGTAAATGCCTTTTTTTCTTGATCTTCCGGGGCTAATGCAATTTGATTGTAGCCCGAGTACCCATCCAGAAAACAGTAATATTCATGCCCCGTCAACCTTTCTATCATCTGGTCAATGAACGGAATCGGAAAATGATCTTTCCTTGTAGCTTGATTAAGCTTCCTGTAGTCAATACATATCCTCCAACCAGTGACTTCCCTTGTAGGAATCAACTCATTGTTTTCATTCATCACCACAGTCATACCTCCTTTCTTGGGAACCACCTGAACCAGGCTCACCCATTCACTGTCAGAAATAGGATAAATTATCCATGCATCAAGTAGCTTTATCACTTCTTTCCTCACCTCTTCCTTCATAGTTGGATTGAGCCTCCTTTGATGTTGAACCCCTGGTTTAAAGTCCTCCCCCATAAATATTTTATGCATGCAGAATGTAGGACTTATCCCCTTCAAATCACTGATGTTCCAACCAATAGCTGACTTGTGAACCCTCAATACTGAGTAATTTTTCTTCCTCACTTTCTGACAACTCCACATTCACAATTACCGGATTCTTCTTTTTCTCATCCAGGAAAGCATATTTCATATTTGAAGGCAATGATTTCAGCTCCATTGGTGACTCCTCATTCACTACCTCTTCCTCTTTTTTCAATTCTTATAATTTTTTATTTGAAAAATAGGTAGATTCCAATGCCTCCAATTGGTAGATACACTCCACTACTTCAGAATTGACTTCCTCATGCACCTCCTTAATCTCTTTGCCCTTCATCAAAGTTGCTTCTACGGGACTTTTTGCGGCACTTTTTTCAAATTCCTCTAAGACCAAGGAATCCAAAACTTCAACCCAGAAACAAAAATCAAAATCTTGAGCATGCTTCACTGCATCTTTGATTGAGAAAACCACTTTTTCATCTTCTACTCTTAAAATTAGTTAACTTTTCTGCACATCGATCAAAGCACGACCTGTAGCCAAAAATGGCCTACCAAGAATAAGAGGAACTTTAGCATCCTCTTTCATGTCCAACACTACAAAACCTATAGGGAAGATGAATTTATCAATCTTAACAAGCAAATCTTCCACAATACCATAAGGATATTTTACCAAACGATCTGCCAACTGAAGAGACAACATAGTGGGCTTCACTATACTAATTCCTAGCCTTTTAAAAATTGACAAAGGCATCAAATTGATACTTGCTCCCAAATCACAAAGAGCCCTGCCAACCTTCATATTACCAATCTCACAAGGAATGGTGAAGCTTCCTGGATCCTTCAACTTAAGAGGCAATTTTTGTTGAATGATAGCACTACACTCCTTTGTAAGCATAACAGTTTCCTCTTCATTGGCATTCCTCTTCTTGGACAACAAATCATTCATGAACTTAGCATAACTTGGCATTTATTCTAATGCCTCAACAAATGGAATATTAATTTGCAGCTTTTTGAACACCTGCAAGAACCTAGAAAAATGCTTGTCTTCATTCTTTTTCTTCAACCTTTGAGGATAAGGAATTTTAGGAACAAAGGGAAGCAGCTGTGTTTGCTTGTCAACTTGTGAATTTTCAGATTTTTCAGCTTCTTCTTTCTTCTCTTCAATGACTACTTCCTCCTCCTCTTGCTTTTCATCATGAACAACTTTTTCAGCATCATTATCCTTCAAGGAACACTTTTCATTACCTTACACATTCTGAATAAAGAGGGATCAAAGGAACACTTTTCATTACCTTACACATTATGAAAGTGAAAATACGAGAGATTCAAAAGCTTCCAAAAGTGCTTCATCTTTGAGAGAAAAGTGTGATATTTCTTAGAACTTCAATTTGTATAATCAGACTTTTAGAGTCTTTCTTCTACTCAATTCTTTCTGTGAAGTAGTGTGATTAAGAGAGGGTATCTCTTAGGATTGAACAAGGATAGAAGGGATCCTTGTGTATAGAAAAGTAAGTGTGATTTTTGGTGTGTTCTTGAGCAAGGAGGTTATCCTTGTGAATGCTGTAATTGGATATTGTAATTTCTGGTTATAGTGGAGAAAACCACAGAGGTGTGGGATTGGATGTAGGCTTACCAGAGGAGGTAGCCGAACCAGGATAAATCGGTTTGCGTGTTCTTCTCATCTCAAACTCCATATACTTGTTATATGCACGTGTGTGTTGTGAATGAGTTTTAAGAATGCCTGTTAACTTGAATCTTTGATCTACAATCTGTGTTAAACTTGTTGTTACTTCTTATAATTCTTCTTAACATCATTACTTGTTACATAACCTGATTCTTGGGAATTAAAATTGAGTGAAAACCAATTTTCTTTAAGAAAACTCTTTTTGCTTTAAATTGTTGAAAAAGTTTTCAATATCTCAATTCACCCCCCCCCCCCCCTCTTGAGATTGTAGCCATTACCAAAAAGTGGCATCAGGGCTAAAACTCTTGTTACAAAGCTTAATAGCTTCAAGAGATGGCTACAAATGATATCTTGGGTGATGGGGCTTCACTCACTAGACCCCTTACCTTTAATGGCTCCCAATACATGTATTGGAAAGAGAGGATGCTTATCTTTCTTGAGACTGCAGGTTTAGATGTATTAGATGCTATTGAAAATGGTCCCTATGTTCCATTTATTCTTGATGATAAGGGAAATAAACAAACTAAACCAAGAGATGTTTGGAATGATGATGATAAAAGAAGAGTTGGTTATAATGCTAAGGCAAAAAATATTATAACAGCTGCTTTGAATTATGATGAGTTTTTCAGGGTCTCCAATTGCAAAACGGCAAAGCAAATGTGGGATACTCTTCAACTCACTCATGAAGGAACCAACGATGTGAAAAGAGCAAGAATGAATACACTAGTCCATGAATATGAACTCTTTCATATGAAAAATGGTGAGGAGATAGATGAACTGGAAAAGAGGTTTACACACATTGTGAACCAGCTAGAAGGACTAGGACATACAATCACAGATGAGAAAAAGGTTAACAAGATAATGAGGTGTTTGAGTCGTGAATGGCAGCCAAAAATTACTGCAATTGCTGAAGCAAAGGATCTAGACATTGTTAAGTCTCTAAAATTCTGATGTGCATTTCCCTAAGTTTTGATGAGAACTAAACATTGGCTAATGATTTAATTAACCTTCATATTGGTTGCTAACCTGTCTATCGAGTATGCAGATTAAATAATAGAAACAGACGTCCAACAAAGTGAAACAAACAAACGTCCAACAAAGTAAAAAAAGCAGACGTCCAACAAAGTGTAAACAAGCAGACGTCCAACACTGTAGTGATTGCAACGCACGTCCAGAATGCAAGAGATAGAAACTTGCGTCCACCAAAGTGATGAAAGCCAGCGTCTACTAACGTGGCATCTGGAGCGCGTCCATTAAGGTATCAGAATAGTGCATCCATTAAAGTATCAGAATAGCGCATCCATTAAAGTATCAGAATAGCACGTCCATTAAGGTATCAGAATAGCCCGTCCATTAAGGTATCAGAATGGCTCGTCCAATGACGTGGCATTTGGAGCTCGTCTATTGAGGTATCAGAATAGCCCGTCCATTAAGGTATCAGAATGGCTCGTCCAATGACGTGACATTTGGAGCTCGTCCATTAAGGTATCAGAATGGCTCGTCCAATGACGTGGCATATGAAGCTCGTCTACTAGGTTACATTCAACCAGTTAAAGGAGTATCCGTCCAATGACGTGGCAAATGGAGCTCGTCCACTAGAGTAACAGAGGCTCTCGTCCACTAAAGGTGATAGAAGTGCTCATCCACTAAAGGTGACAGAAGCGCTCGTCCACACTAGTCTTTGGACTTGCTACGTCCTTAATATGGAGCTCGTCTACTAGCCCGAATGAAAAATCTTAAATGACTAGATAGATGATGACGATTTCGGCAAGTATACCTAGTCGCAAACAAGTAATACGGTGGTGAGACCGGATATCGTTCTCAGGGATCGCGGACAAGTACCACTTTGCAAATTGAATTACTATCTAGACGATCGTTTGGATGGAAGGGAGCTCAATATTAAAAACCAAGCCCAATCAAGAGTTAAAATAAACAGAATAAAAGGAAAATGTTCTTTTTGTATTTTTATCGAACACTTGGAATGCAGAAAAATGGTTTCGTCAAATAGATGAAAGATGTTGGGATTAAATTTCACCAAACCTTAGCCTCATGCAATACCAAGACCACCAATCCGGTTTATGCTTCAAATATCAAAATCAACCCACAAGATTACTCAAGCCCTAATTCCTTAGATGACAAGAGCCTAAACCCCCTAATTAAACCCTAATTCCTTAGATGGCCTAATTAGTGAATTTGCATTAAGAGCAGGGATTACACGATTACTAATAAACCAAAATCCATTCCTAGATGCAAGGTTTACTAGGTGATTAATTCCAGATCAAGAAATGATAAGAACGTCCCCATTGCAAATCAAATCTCAGAAACATTTCATGGGTGATCAAACCACAAAAAGCATTAAGCAAAGGAATCAAACACTAATACGAAAGCATAAACACAGATTAATCAATCAAGGAAAATACATGAGGTTCAGTTTAGTTACATCTAATCCCAACAAAAAGGGATTTAGCTACTCATAGTGACAGAGAAAGCCAAAACCAGAGAAGTAGAAACAAAGGAGAGAAGGAACTCCATGGAGGCTTTCCACAGCAGCCACAGCAGCCTCTGGTTCAGAGAGAGTGTGTTTTTAGGATTCCAAGTTGCCTCCTAGGTCCAAAAGTTCCTTTTTCTGTTCTGCCCAGATGCCTATTTATAGATTAGGCGAGCGTCACGACCGTGATGGCCATCACGGCCAGGCCGTGACGGGTTCTTCCAAGGGAGCGTCTTCAAATTTTGGCTTGTCACGGCCGTGACACTCATCACGGCTAGGCCGTGATCGGTTCTTCCTGTTGAGGGTCTGGCTCAGTTAACATGTCACGGCCGTGATGGGCATCACGGCTAGACCGTGACAGCTTCTGACTTTTACCTTCTTTTCTTTCCAGCTTTGCTTGATCATGGCCGTGATGGTCATCACGGCTAGGCCGTGATGGGCTCTTCTTGGCTCATTTTCTTCACTTTTCAAGCTCTATCTTCATCCAAGCTCCACCATGGTTGATCTTGAGCATTTAATCCCTAAATTTCTGCAAAACAACACCACAACACCACCTTACCCGTTCCAAGGTAAAAACTAATAAAAATCAAATTAAAATTGCCTAAACTATATGAAAATGCAAATGAAATATGCGGTGAAATCACACTCATCAATAGACGCGATTATTTTCAAGATGGAAGCACTTATCTTATGAACGCGAATTCTATAAGGATTATCAGAATCGTATTTCAAGAACCAGAAAGAGACTTGAAGCCTTCTCTCCTACTCAGTTTCACGATTATCAAGAAAAGTCAGAAGTTACTCTCTCAAGCAACCTTGGATAATCAAAACCAAAGACCAGTTAAAGAATGTTTCCAACATGCTTTATTTCCTAGTACCTCTGGTCCTTACACGAAAAGGGAAGTGTACTCAGCAAAGTACAAAAAGCTCTCTGCACAACTCTGATATGGCTGTATCACGATGCATAAAGCCATGGTCCTTCATGTTAGAGTACAACCAACATTCCAATTGCATTAATGGCTGCCCAGAACAACTCTATTGCATTAATGGCTGCCCAGAACGACTCTATTGCATTTAATGAAGTTCTGCTTGAAGCCAACATCTGAGGGAATGTCTCTAACGGATCCTAAATGCTTGAAGACCATAAATACAGAAGTCATTGAAGATGAAGAACAAGAGAATACACACTGCATTAAAAATCCATTACTCTGCATTAATTTCTTATTCTTTTATTCTGTATTCTTCAATCATTTGAAGTTATTACGCAGACTTTCTTAAGCCTTACATTTAAACCACTCTTTGAGTGTTAGTGAAAGATCTGCCTGTGAGAAGTTGTATTTATTACAAACCAAATCTCTCAAACAAACCTGAGTGAGCCTGAAGAGGCTAGGTGTGCAAACAATACTTGTCTTGATCCTGAAGAGGCTAGGTGTGCAAACAATACTTGTCTTGAGCCTGAAGAGGCTAGGTGTGCAAATAATACTTGAGTCTGTAACCTTATCAGTTATAGTGGATAAATCTTGGTGCTGCCAAGGACTGGACGTAGCTCTTTGCTTTGAAGAGTGAACCATGATAAATAACTGTGTCAATCTCTCTTTCCTTAAACTCTTTAATTGCTTTAGTTTCCTTACGTCTATCAAGTGGTGTGTTTGCAAAAGTCACCCGTCCATCTTGTATTCTTCCACTCGTCCAAATCTAGCCTTTTTGTTTGCGAAAAGATTTCAACTTTGCTTAAATTTTGATAAACACAATTCAACCCCCTTCTCGTGTTTATAGTTGTCTATTTCAGTTGGTATCAGAGATCAGCCTCTGGGTTGAGCATCTAACAGTGTAGAGGTAAAAGGTCCTGAAGAATAGACATGACTGCGGGAGCTAGTTCAAGTGGAAGTCATCAAACTGAAGGAGCTTCCCTAACCAGACCTCCTTACTTCAATGGAGAAAACTACAACTATTGGAAAGATAGATTTCAATGGTTTATTCTATCCACAAACTCTGATATTTGGGATGTCATAACAGATGGTCCATTCATTCCCAAGAATGATGATAACACTGACAAACCAAATGCTTAGTGGACTGCTGCAGAAAAGACAAAATGGGAGCTGAACCACAAAGTTAGATATAACATCATTTGTGCTCTCAGTCCAGAGGATTTGAGAAGGTATGTGTTTACGACTCTGCCAAAGAAATATGGGACACTTTAGCTATTACACGTGAAGGAACAGCTAAAGTGAAAAAGTAAAAGATTGCCATACTTGTCAGAAAGTATGAACTGTTCGTCATGGAGGAAGGAGAATCTGTTGCTCAGATGATAGGAAGATTTCAAACTATAATCAACAGTTTGAAATCTCTTGGCAAAGTCTATACCAATGCTGAGAAGGTTGGAAAGATTCTGAGAAGTCTACCTAAACAGTGGAGACCTTTGGTCACTGCTATCTCTCAAGTCAAGGATCTCACTACCTTGACTATGGATGAACTTCTTAGAACACTCACTGTTCATGAGCAAGAAGTTGGAGAAGAAGTTGCACCAAAGAAGGGCAAGTCAATTGCTCTGAAAGATGATCAAAAGTCAGCAAAAAGTTTCCAAGGCTCTGAAGGCAGATGAGTCATCCAGTGATGCTGACCTATCAGAACTCGAGGATTCTGAGAGTGATGAAGAATTGTCTCTCCTGACCAGGAAGATAAAGCTTCTCCTACAGAAAAAGAAGTTCAAGAGGGATAGGCCATTCAGAAGGTTCAACAAGGACAAGAACTTCAAATAATCCACCTCAACAGACAAAAGTCCAATTGTTTGCTATGAGTGAAAGAAGCCCGGTCACTTCAAGGCTGAATGTCCTCAACTCAAGAAGGCCCCTTTTAAGAAATTCTTCAAGAAGAAAAAGAAAGGAATGATGGCTACTTGGGAGGATCTAGAGTCGACATCTTCTGATGAAGAAATTGAGGAAGAAGCCAATCTCTGTTTGATGGCCAACACTGAATCAGACTTTGATGATGAGGTACATCCTGACTATGAGGAATTACTTGATGCCTATGAGGAGTTGTTGGAGGAATCCAACTGCTTATCTAAAGCTTCAAATCCCTCAAGAGAGAGTATGTAAAGCTCACCAGTGAGAATAATAAGAAATCTCAAGAGTGCAAGAAGCTGTCTAAAGAGAACAGTGAGCTGAAGACTGAAAAGTCTAATGAAGCTAAGATCTCAAGTGAAACATCACCATCTGAAGAAGTTGAAAAACTTCAACAGAAAGTGGAAGAGCTCACTTCTGATATTGCAAAATTTGTTAATGGTAGAGACAATATGACTAAGCTATTTGGCAGTCAGAAGCACTCTCTTAACAAAGAAGGTATTGGATATGTCCATCAGACATATCATAAAGTATCAACTAAAGCTCCTACAGTATCTGTTAAGTCAACTGTAACCAAATCAACACCTATTTGTAACTTCTGTGGAAAAACTGGGCATGTTATGTCTAAGTGTATCCATAAGAAGAGAAGGAAGTCTTCTGAGACTCCTAGAACTAACGAAAAAGGACCCGAAAAATTATGGGTACCTAAAGATCAAATAATTTTTGTTGCGAGATGTCCTCAACAGACAAAAGAAAACACCACTGCTGGTACCTGGGCAGTGGCTGCTCGCGTCATATGACAGGAGAAAGGTCTATGTTCCTAGACCTCCAACTTAAGAAAGGAGGACACGTTGCCTTCGGAGGGAATCAGAAAGGGAAAGTTATAGGAATTGGTACTATTGGTGGTAAACCCCCTCTTCCCTCTATATCTAATGTTCTTATGGTTAAAGGATTAAGACACAATTTGCTTAGCATAAGTCAATTATGTGATAGTGGTTTTGATGTTTCCTTTACCAAGGATGTATGCATAGTTAAAGACTGTAGTGGCAAAACCTTCTTTTCAACTAAAAGGCAACAAAATCTTTATAAGATTGAACTGTCTGATCTCTCAGATCAAAGTGTAACCTGTCTGATGTCTAAAGAGGATGAGAGATGGTTATGGCATAAGAAACTAGGACATGCTAGTATGAAACTAATTTCTGAATTAAAAAAGAATAATATCGTGAGAGGATTGTCTGATATTAGCTTTAAGAAAGATGTCTTGTGTGATGCATGTCAGAGAGGTAAACAGATAAAATCAAGCTTCAAATCTAAAAACCAAGTATCAACCTCTAGACCTCTTCAGTTGTTACACATGGATCTGTTTGGACCAGTTAGTGTTGCCAGCCTGGCTGGAAGAAAATATGGTTTTGTCATAGTTGATGACTATTCTAGATACACATGGGTACTCTTCCTAACACACAAGGATGAGTCTTTTAAGGCTTTCTCAGTATTCTTCAAAAGAGTACAAAATGAGCAGGGTTTCTGTATTTCTACCCTTAGAAGTGATCGTGGGAGAGAATTTGAAAATGAACAGTTTAGATAGTTCTATGAGGAGAATGGAATCTCTCACAATTTCTCTGCACCTAGAACTCCACATCAAAATGGAGTGGTTGAGAGAAAGAACATATCTCTGCAAGAGATGGCTAGAGCTATGCTCAATGAAAATAATCTCCCTAAGTACTTCTGGGCAGAAGCTGTAAACACTGCTTGTTATATACAAAACAAAATACTTATTAGGCCTTTTCTAAAAAGGACTCCTTATGAATTGTGGAAAGGAAAAAGCCCCAACATATCTTATTTTCATGATTTTGGATGTGAATGTTTTATTCTGAATACCAAAGATAATCTTGGAAAGTTTGATTCTAAGGTAGATAAAGGTATTTTCGTAGGTTATTCTGAAAAGTCTAAGGCTTTTAGAGTATACAATTCAAGAATGAAGAATATGTTCATGTTAAATTCAATGATGGATTAATGACTGATAAAGAACTATCAGATCTAGAAGATGATCTTGCAGGTCTTGATATAAACACGCCAGAAAGTCAACAACGCGATCTAACCAAAACAGAACTTGTGCCTGAGGCTGAAAGACAAGTGGAACAGACCAGTCAGCAGACAAGTCAATATCTTCATGATGATCTCAAAAGGGATTGGAAGTTCAACACTCATCATCCTAAGGATCTTATTATTGGAAATCCTTCTGAAGGAGTAAGAACCAGATCCACATTAAGAGAATCAAGCAATGTGGCCTTTATTTCAGATTTGGAGCCTAACCGCATTGAAGAAGCTCTTGAGGATGAAAGTTGGATTATTTCTATGCAAGAAGAACTTAACTAGTTTACAAGAAATGATGTCTGGACTCTTGCCTCTAAGCCTAAAAACAAGTCGGTTATTGGAACAAGATGGGTCTTCAGAAACAAATTAGATGAAGAGGGTAAAGTTGTCAAAAATAAAGCAAGGTTAGTAGCTCAAGGCTATAACCAACAAGAAGGTATTGATTATACTGAAACCTTTGCACCTGTAGCTAGAATAGAAGCCATACGTATTTTAATGTCATACGTTGCACAACACCAAATTACCCTATTTCAAATGGATGTAAAAATTGCTTTTCTAAATGGTATAATTGAAGAAGAAGTGTATGTTAAACAACCCCCTGGTTTTGAGGATACTGATAAACCAGATCATGTTTTCAAACTTAAAATGGCATTATATGGTTTGAAACAAGCACCTAGAGCATGGTATGATAGACTCAATTCTTTTCTCATGCATAATGGTTTTACTAGAGGACAAGTAGACACTACTTTGTTCAAAAAATGCTCTAAAAAGAACTTTATTATAGTTCAAATATATGTTGATGATATTATTTTTGGAGCAACTAATGAAAAGCTGTGCAAGGAATTTTCAAATCTAATGCAAGCTGAATTTGAGATGAGCATGATGGGAGAATTGAAGTTCTTCCTTGGATTACAAATCAAGTAGACAAGTGATGGAATTTACATTCATCAACAAAAATATACCAAGGAGATACTCAAGAAATACAAAATGGAATATGCAAAGCTCATGAAAACCCCTATGCAACCCAATGCAAAACTAAGCAAAGATGATGAAGGTAAAAAGGTAGATCAAACTATCTACAGAGGTATGATTGGATCTCTACTGTACTTAACTTCAAGCAGACCTGACATTCAATTTAGTGTCTGTATGTGTGCTAGATTCCAATATGATCCTAAAGAATCTCATCTTAAGGCTGTTAAAAGAATATTTAGATAAAGGCTTGGAACTACTAATCTTGGTTTGCTGTATTTAAGATCAAAAGAACACAGATTAGTAGGATATTGTGGTGTTGACTTTGCTCGAGACAGAATAGAAAGAACAAGCACCAGTGGAGGATGTCACTTCATTGGAGCAAGTTTAGTCTCATGGTCAAGCAAGAGGCACAACCATTGCCCCGTCTACTGCTGAAGCAGAATACATCTCTGCTGCTAGTTGCTACTCTCAACTCTTATGGGTAAAACATCAACTTGAGGATTACTCTATTTATGAACATAACATATCTGTATGGTGTGATAATTCGAGTGCTATATGCTTAAATAAAAATCCAATTCAGCATTCTAAGGCTAAGCATATTGAAATCAAACATCATTTCATTAGGGATTATGTTCATAAAGGCATCTTTGATATTAAGTTTGTTAAAACTAAAAATCAATGGGCTGATATTTTCACTAAACCCCTCGTAGAAGAAAGGTTTTTATTTATTAGAGATAATCTAAACATGCATTGCATTGTTGAATGACATGTCTGAATGTTAAGCTGTCTGTGCTAAATCTGTCATGACTCCTATATACATGTTCTTTCAACTAAGCATTAGTTCAGGAGGAGTAATGATACAATAGTTTAAGTGGAGTATGTCTAAAATACTTGCTGCATTACTATGATTTTCTTCACATGTTATCTTGCCCTTAACATATCTCATAAATAAAACTTGATAACCCTTTTTGATGTTGACAAAAGGGGGAGAATAAGAGAAATTGAGATTTGTGATAGAAATATGTTATAGGGGAACGAGAGAATGAATATGATATAACATGTTCGCTTAAGAAAATTTCAACCTATCTGATATATGCTATTTTCTTTGTTGATATTTTCTGAGGTTCATTAAATCATCTCAATGTTTGTCATCATCAAAAAGGGGGAGATTGTTAAGTCTCTAAAATGTCTGATGTGCATTTCCCTAAGTTTTGATGAGAACTAAACATTGGTTAATGATTTAATTAACCTTCATATTGGTTGCTAACCTGTCTATAGAGTGTGCAGATTAAATAATAGAAACAGACGTCCAACAAAGTGAAACAAACAGACGTCCAACAAAGTAAAAAAAGCAGACGTCCAACAAAGTGTAAACAAGCAGACGTGCAATGATAAGCCTCTGGCTTATCTAGTTTTATAACTAGTAAGACTGTGGTTTATGTGCTAATTATTCGAGTTCAATCTCGTTTTCGCCCAAATTTGGCCTTGTTTTGTTCCTAAGTTAGACTTTGACTCGGTTTATGTATTTTAGTAGTTTTTAGTCTATTTGGAGTAGAATTACGCTTTTTGTTTCTTTTTATGTTTCAGGTTAGAAGTGAAGCTCCTAGAGTCAAGGAAAATGAAGAAAACAGTGGAAATTGCCATTCTGGAGATACTCGCCCCGCGAGAGGCTGCTCGCCTCGCGAGCCTGAAGACCAACTGAGCAGCAACAGTCATACCTTCTGTCTCGCCTAGCGAATCCTGAAGACCCTGGAGGACAGAGACCATCACGGCCTAGCCGTGATGAAGGTAACGGCTGTGACAGACTAGGATTTGAAGCCTCGCCACGCGAAACATACTCTCGCCTCGCGAGAGTCCAATTTGAAAGTGTGCCATTTTTAATATTCGCCTCATGAGAGGCTACTCGCCTCGCGAGCTCGCGCAGATCCTGAATCCTATATATTGCTGTTTTAGGGCAAAATTGGGGAGCTTTTTGGTTCTCCACTGTTTTGTAGCGTTTTTGGAAGAATTCCTTGTTCTATGGAGTTGCGTCTCCTCTTTTCTTTTTCTTATTTTACAATGGTGGTTATGGCCGATTGCTTGTCCGTCTTTACGAGCATGAGGAACTAATCCCCTCGTCTAAGGGATCAATAAAAC
Source organism: Sophora flavescens (assembly GCA_030762895.1). Lineage (NCBI taxonomy): Eukaryota > Viridiplantae > Streptophyta > Magnoliopsida > Fabales > Fabaceae > Sophora > Sophora flavescens. The sequence continues at coordinate 29,368,706 of CM061064.1, read as the reverse complement.
CACCCATGGCGATGTAGATTCGATGTGATGTATGTTTCTCTCCCTTTTCTCAATAGTGTTTTCCAATTCTGAATTGATTGCGTTGAACATATTCATGCGTGATTGACTAGTTAAACGTGTTGAGGCTTAGTAGGCAATTCGCGTTTTAGAACTTGAATTGGGATCATCGATCGACTATTGCACGAGAGTGAATAGGAGATCGGTGCAACCTTATAGGAACCATATTTAACAGAGTTTGATGATTAAGGTTATGAGACCTAGTAAGTAATTAATCCAATCGTTGAATACGTCCTATTGAGCACGACAGTGGATATAGGAGAATTTGGGGGTCCTGGTTGACATTGTAATTGAACTTAGGTAAGAATCATCATCACTTGGGTACAATGCATGATTGGGTAGGTGGATTTGTGACCTTAGATATTTAATTTATGATTTTAATACCTTAGCTTAATTGATTTGTTAATTTGATTGTCATCCTATTTTCTCTCTCCCCTCAACCACTTTCTGTTACTTGGCCAAACTTATCGAATTTCTTGCGAATTGGTAAAATTGGTAGCCCAATCCTTTTGTTCGACCTCCGTAATTACTTACCGTTTATTTTATTACTTGCGACGACCCGGTAATGCCGGGGATTGGCACAACCAATTTTCCTAATTTTTGGGAAGTTGATTATTTGGTTAAGTTATTTTTATTTTTTTATTTTTTTTATTGTTTTTATTTTCTGTTATTTTCTCTCTACTTCTTTTATTCCACTTGATCTTAGCCCTGTTTTGTATGCGAGGTACCCTTTCAAGGTGGATTGCAAATCATGGAGACGTATTATTTTCCAGCCTTGGACGGCGTTACAAAATATCACTTTGGGCCTAATGTAGTCCTGGGAGATCACTGGCTCTGGTGATCAGCCGCTGGCTAGCCTAGTTTTATAACTAGAAAAACCTTGGCTTTGTGCTAATTTTATATCATTTTCGCCCAAATTAGACTTGATTGTCCTTAAGCAGCATTTTGAGTCTGTAAAGTATTTTTAGGTTAATTTAGTTGATTTAGAGTTAAATAAAGCACTTATGCTATTTTCTGTTTTCAGGTTAATAAAAAGAAATAAATCTGGAGCTTTCGCCCTGCGAGAAGAGCATTCGCCTCGCGAACCTGAAGGTGACTGTGCCAGAAAATTTGCATCCTTTCTGTGTCGCCCCGCGAATCCAATCCTCGCCTCGCGAGAGTGAAGACCAAAAGCCATGACCTTTCCATTCCTCGCCACGCGAGCTGTTATTCGCCTCGCGAGAATACCAAACGTTGAAGACTGTTCGTGATATTCGCCTCGCGAGACAGTGTTTGCCTCGTGAGTCAGCTGATTCCAGAACTTGTATATAAGTCTGTTTTAGGCAGAACAAAGAAGTCAGTTAGTCAGGAAGCTAGCATATAGCTAGTTTTTAGTCAGTAGTTAGTCTTTTGTTTTCTCTTTAGTTTATTGTTTGCCTTTGTAATGGAGAGCTAGTCTCCTTAGATTAATTTACTGTAATTGGTTTCCATTTACACTTGAGGTTTTGTAATTTCTGTTTCCATTTGCTTTTCTCTTTTCAATCCTATGCTATATGTTTCTGTTTGCTTAATTCAGGAGTGTATAGTATTGTGTTGATTTATTTCGGTGATGTTATGTTCCTATACATAATCGCGTTTGCTTAATTCGCGTGTGTTCGTTCATGTTCGCTTAGTTCATGAGTGCTTCACCCCGTTTGCTTAATTCGGGAATAGGGACATATATCTATAGTAGTGGTTTCGCTTGTAAATTGTTGCTACAACCGGGAGGGGATTAGAATCTGCTTAGGGCTTGGAAGATACATGAACCAATGATAGTGGGAAACCGAGAACAGTAGATTAATCGTCTTTAGCTATTTGTTAATCTCTTAAATTGCTCTGTTTTCTGTTTTGTTTCCTTAATTGCATTCAACCCAAACCCCCCAAAACTGATTTTCTGTTAACAACAACAACCAAGAGTCCTTGAAAGACGATACTCGAGTTGTCGCTTCCCTATCTACATTATTTTGTAAACGCTCGTTCTTTTTGGCGCGTGGCGACAGCGCGACCAGGGACGTAATTGCCCTCATGCACAAGCTTATAGTGTAATCATGAAGCATGAGGAGGAATGGGAATGGAATGAGCAAACACATTTGAAAGTTGCTCTAGAACAGTATTCCCAAGAACTATCCACCTCTGAGGCCAAGGCAAGAGCCAATTATGACAGTATCGAAACTGTGAAGCAGAACTTCAAAACGCAAGTGGAGGAGATTTGCAAACAGTTAGTACAAGAGTCAGATGAAGCACAATTCGAGCAAAATCTGGTTTGGGGGATAGTTCAAAATGAAGATAAAGTGGTAGTGGACTCCACCATGCTTGCTGAGCAATCTGATTTTGCTGCATTAAATAAATATGTTGGCTTGCATGCATGGGTGGACACTGGTAAGTTAGTCCCTCCCACTTGTCTGGCACACTTCCTCGAGAAAACACCATTTGACCAGACAGGAAGTGAGTTCATAATTGCAGAGGTCAATGGAGTTTTCACACACGTGCTAGGTGGAATTGTGGAAAGAGCCGTGTTGTGACTCCGGCAAGTGTACCGGGTCGTCGCAAGTAATAAAAATAACACGGTAAGTAATTACCGAGGTCGAACTCAGGGATTGGGCTACCAATTCGACTAATCCGCGGGAAATCGGATACGTTCGGTCAAGTTACGGAAGAAGGTGGTTGAGAGAGAGAGTATGGAATCAAAATTCAATTAACAATCTAATTAAATAATTAACTAAAAATATGAAAATTAAAATGTCCAAGGTCACAAATCCACCTACCCAACATGTATACCCAAGTGATGATGAATTCCTCCCTAGGTTCAATTACAATGTCAACCGGGACCCCTAAATTCTCCTAAATCCACTCTCGTGCTCATTAAGACGTATTCGACGATTGGATTAATTACTTACTAGGTCTCATATTCCTAATCTCGAATTCTGTTAATTCATGTTCCCTATAAGGTCGCACCGATCTCCTACTCACTCTCGTGCAATATTCGATCGATGATCCTAATTCAAGTTCTAAACGTGAATCGCTGACTAAGCCTCATCAACGTTAACAAGTCAATCACGCAACACATATGATTAACACAATCAAATCAGAATTAGAAAACATTTATGATCCCGATTCAAGTTCTGAAACGCGAATCGCCGTTAGGCCTCAAACACGTTTAACTGATTAATCACGCAAAACATATGATCAAACATTCAAATCAGAATCGGAAAACAAGAATTGAATTAAAGTAGAAAGACATACATCATATCGGATTTACATCGCCATGGGTGGCTTCATCGTTCCCTCGGACGAGGGGGATTAGTTCCTCATGCTCATAGACAAACACTCAGACACAATCACCATCGTAAAATAAAAAGAAACGAGAAAAGGAGACGCAGCTCCAAGGAGGAATAAGGATTCGAAACTACTGCCCTTAACCTAAGTGGAAAACTGGATCCCTAACGATTCCCCCCTTAAATCTGATCTGCAAAAGCCTTTAAATAGGATTCCTGATCTGCGCTCGCTCGCGAGGCGAGCATCCTTTCACGAGGCGAGAATTAAAATTGGAGCGCTTTCAATTTGAACTCTCGCGAGGCGAAAGTGTGTTCGCGGGGCGAGTCTTCAATTTCAGGCTGTGACCTTCATCACGGCTGGGCCGTGATGGCCTCTGACTTCCAAGTCTTCATTCACTCGCGAGGCGAGATGTCTCTCGCGGGGCGAGTCTTCAAACCTCAAACTGTTCACGGGCGTGGTCTTCATCACGGCTTGGCCGTGATGGTCTCTGTCTTGCAAGTCTTCATGATTCGCGGGGCGAGAAGAGTCTCGCGTGGCGAGACAGAAATGTTGACTTTTGCTGCTTTGTTGACCTTCGGGCCTCGCGAGGCGAGAATACACTCATGGGGCGAGTGTCTCCGGACTTGCAATTTCCACTTTGCCGACTTTCCTTGACTCCCGGAGCTTCACTTATTTAATCTGAAACAACAAAAACACCCACAAGCGTAACTCTATTCAAAATAACCTAAAAACTACACAAAAGACGCAAAACGAGTCAAAGTCCAACTTAGGAACAAAACAAGGCAAATTTGGGCGAAAACGAGAGTGAACTCGAATAAATTGGCACATAAACCCTAGTTCATCTAGTCATAAAACTAGATAAGCCAGAGGCTTATCAAGCCGTATTGCTTCTGCAATTGCCAATTCACAAACCATGGGATCCGGGTGGAGGATCTCACATGATGAGCATCTCTTGGCCCTTATGCCACAAGCTATGGGATCCAGGTGGATGCTTCTTAATAAGTCAAGCTAGTGACGTTAAAGAAGCGCTTATTGGGAGGCAACCCAAACTAGGTATTCTTTATTTTTCTGTCATTTTCATTTATATATAAAAAAAAGAAAAAAAAAAAGAGAAAAGCTTGATTCGCCACGTGAATCCACAATGGCCACGCGAGACAGAAGCCCTGAATCTCAAAGGCTTACTCTCGCTTCTGTCTCGCGTCGCGAGGACTGCTTTCGCCTCGCAATTATGGGCATCATCATCTGTTGTAATTCCAGATTCTCCTCGCGAGATACTACTCGCCTCGCGATTCTGGAAAGTGTGAATAACAATTTTCCAGATTCGCCTCGCGAGTGATCTCGCGCCTGGCGAATCTGCAATTAAGTTTTTGATTTGCAGGATTTCTTCCAGGAGAGGCCTTTGGCCCAGCAGAAGGGTGCCCGAGAGACCAATTGGATGAGGATGCAACCATAGAAGAGCTTTTCGTGGAAGCGGCCACTACAACTTGATCAGGGAGCACCCTCTCCTTTCCTCACTCTTATTTTATATCTGTGTTCTTTCATTGAGGACAATGTATGCTTTAAGTGTAGGGGAGGGAACCAATTACCTTGTTCTTTGTTTTTGTTTGTGTTTTTGTTTGTCGCTCTTGAATAATTTGAGAAGATCAAGAGTATGTGTATGAATGTTGTGTCGGCAAGCTTGTTGGATTTTAATTAAATTTAGCATAGATTGATTGCATGAATTATTTTGACCATCGATGATTTCCCCCTAGGTTCTGAAAATAGAAAAGTTGATCCCCATGTGAAAAATTGAAAATTGAACTTTGAGAAACTTTATTGTGATTGCTTGATTTATGACAAGTTTGGGGTGAAGGGGTGCACACACTAGGAATTGTATCTCGGTCAAACAATTTTCAAAATGTCCAGGTGAGGATTTAAGCCTCCAACTTTGTTTTTGATTGTATGAATCACTTTTAAGTTGCACTTTCTCGGATTTTCTTGAATCTCTTCATGCTTTACATGCTTATGTGTTGCATCAAATGATTTAGGCAATTTTCTTTGAAATAGATACTTGGCCTAAAAAGAACCACCCCTAATGCATGTTCCCTAGTTAGCCACATTGAGCCTAATTAGCCTATTGTTTCTTGATGACCCTATACTATAAGCCAAAATCTGGAAAAAACCATGTTAACCCAATCTTAGGATTAGGAGAGCATGGAAGCTTAGCAAGAGAAGGGTTGTGAGAAACTAAGTTTGGGGTGGCTACAAGGTGATATGTCATTTTGGGTTGAGAAAAAGAAAAATAAAGGTTGAAACCCAAGGCAAAAAAAAATGCCAAAAGAAAAGGGGCAAAACAAAAAGATTAGCAAGGAAAAGGCTGTAGTCACCCGAGGCAAAAAGAAAAATGGAAAAAGGAATTTGAGTTGAATATGTGTCAAATGCTCATGCTCTCTTAGTTCCTAGGGACTTAAGCCTAGTATCCTTGAATATCCTACCCTTAGCCAGGCCCCACTATAACCGTTAAAAGACCTTTTGATGTTGCATGCATGTTTTCGTGGGAACTATTTTTGAGATGAAAATCAAATTTATGGGAAGTGATCTTGATATGTGAAATTGAGTGAAAAGTTGATAGCCTAGACGAATTTGAGCGAATGAGTGAAATTTTACATACCCTTGTGAGGAAGGCAATTGTTTGAAATTGGTGATCTTCCTTTTGTGTGTGACTTTGATCCTCAACTTAGATTAATGATTGCATGAATGATGAAGTTCTCAATTGTTTAAAGTAAATGAATGTGGGGATTACATTGATGCAAGGGGGGAATTCATTGAAGGAAAAATTGTTTTGTTAAGATTACATGAAATTTGTGCAAAATTGATTGAATCTTTAAGCTTGCCAAGTCTTGAGTCTTTTTGAGTTTTAGCTTGCTTGGGGACAAGCAAGGTTTAAGTTTGGGGTGTTTGATAAGACTCTGGCTTATCTAGTTTTATAACTAGTAAGACTGTGCTTTATGTGCTAATTATTCGAGTTTAATCTCGTTTTCGCCCAAATTTGGCATTGTTTTGTTCCTAAGTTAGACTTTGACTCGGTTTATGTATTTTAGTAGTTTTTAGTCTATTTGGAGTAGAATTACGCTTTTTGTTTCTTTTTATGTTTCAGGTTAGAAGTGAAGCTCATAGAGTCAAGGAAAATGAAGAAAACAGTGGAAATTGCCATTCTGGAGATACTCGCCCCGCGAGAGGCTGCTCGCCTCGCGAGCCTGAAGACCAACTGAGCAGCAACAATCATCCCTTCTGTCTCGCCTCGCGAGAGGCTACTCGCCTCGCGAATCCTGAAGACCCTGGAGGACAGAGACCATCACGGCCTAGCTGTGATGAAGGTAACGGCTGTGACAGACTAGGATTTGAAGCCTCGCCACGCGAAACATACTCTCGCCTCGCGAGAGTCCAATTTGAAAGCGCGCCATTTTTAATATTCGCCTCGCGAGAGGCTACTCACCTCGCGAGCTCGCGCAGATCCTGAATCCTATATATTGCTGTTTTAGGGCAGAATTGGGGAGCTTTTTGGTTCTCCACTGTTTTGTAGCGTTTTTGGCCGAATTCCTTGTTCTCTGGAGCTGCGTCTCCTCTTTTCTTTTTCTTATTTTACAATGGTGGTTATGGACGATTGCTTGTCTGTCTTTACGAGCATGAGGAACTAATCCCCTCGTCTGAGGGATCAATGAAACCACCCATGGCGGTGTAGATTCGATGTGATATATGTTTCTCTCCCTTTTCTCAATAGTGTTTTCCAATTCTGAATTGATTGCGTTGATCATATGCATGCGTGATTGACTAGTTAAACGTGTTGAGGCTTAGTAGGCAATTCACGTTTTAGAACTTGAATTGGGATCATCGATCGACTATTGCACGAGAGTGAATAGGAGATCGGTGCAACCTTATAGGAACCATATTTAATAGAGTTTGATGATTAGGGTTATGAGACCTAGTAAGTAATTAATCCAATCGTTCAATACGTCCTATTGAGCACGACAGTGGATATAGGAGAATTTGGGGGTCCTGGTTGACATTGTAATTGAACTTAGGGAAGAATCATCATCACTTGGGTACAATGCATGATTGGGTAGGTGGATTTGTGACCTCAGATATTTAATTTCTGATTTTAATACCTTAGCTTAATTGATTTGTTAATTTGATTGCGATCCTATTTTCTCTCTCCCCTTAACCACTTTCTGTTACTTGGCCAAACTTATCGAATTTCTTGCGAATTGGTAGAATTGGTAGCCCAATCCTTGTGTTCGACCTCGGTAATTACTTACCGTGTTATTTTATTACTTGCGATGACCCGGTACACTTGCCGGTGACTTAACATGCAACACTATAGTGATTGCAGCACACATCCAGAACGCAAGAGATAAAAACTTGCGTCCACCAAAGTGATGAAAGCCAACGTCTACTAATGTGGCATTTGGAGCGCATCCATTAAAGTATCAGAATAGCACGTCCATTAAAGTATCAGAATAGCGCGTCCATTAAGGTATCAGAATAGCGCGTCCATTAAGGTATCAGAATAGCCCGTCCATTAAGGTATCATAATGGCTCGTCCAATGACGTGGCATTTGGAGCTCGTCCATTAAGGTATCAGAATAGCCCGTCCATTAAGGTATCAGAATGGCTCATCCAATGACGTGGCATTTGGAGCTCGTCCATTAAGGTATCAGAATGGCTTGTCCAATGACGTGGCATATGGAGCTCGTCTACTAGGTTACATTCAACTAGTTAAAGGAGTATCCGCCCAATGACGTGGAAAATGGAGCTCGTCCACTAGAGTAACAGAGGCTCTCGTCCACTAGAGTAACAGAGGCTCTCGTCCACTAAAGGTGGCAGAAGTGCTCGTCCACAAAAGGTGACAGAAGCGCTCGTCCACACTAGTCTTTGGACTTGCTAAGTCCTTAATATGGAGCTCGTCTACTAGCCCGAATGAAAAATCTTTAATGGCTAGATAGACGCGATTATTTTCAAGATGGAAGTACTTATCTTATGAACGCGAATTCTATAAGGATTATCAGAATCGTATTTCAAGAACCAGGAAGAGACTTGAAGCCTTCGCTCCTACTCAGTTTCACGATTATCAAGAAAAGTCAGAAGTTACTCTCTCAAGCAACCATGGATAATCAGAACCAAAGACCAGTTAAAGAATGCTTCCAACATGCTTTATTCCCTAGTACCTCTGGTCCTTACACGAAAAGGGAAGTGTACTCGGCAAAGTACAAAAAGCTCTCTGCACAACTCTGATATGGCTGTATCACGATGCATAAAGCCAGGATCCTTCATGTTAGAGTACAACCAACGTTCCTATTGTATTAATGGCTGCCCAAAACGACTCTATTGCATTAATGACTGCCTAGAACGACTCTATTGCATTAATGGCTGCCCAGAACGACTCTATTGCATTTAATGAAGTTCTGCTTGAAGCCAACATCTGAGGGAATGTCTCTAATGGATCCTAAATGCTTGAATACCATAAATACAGAAGTCATTGAAGATGAAGAACAAGAGAATACACATTGCATTAAAAAGTCATTACTCTGCATTAATTTCTTCATTCTTTTATTCTGTATTCTTCAATCATTTGAAGTTATTACGCAGACTTTCCTAAGCCTTACATTTAAACCACTCTCTGAGTGTTGGTGAAAGATCTGCTTGTGAGAAGTTGTATTTATTACAAACCAAATCTCTCAAACAAACCTGAGTGAGCCTGAAGAGGCTAGGTGTGCAAACAATACTTGTCTTGAGCCTTAGGTGTGCAAACAATACTTGTCTTGAGCCTGAAGAGGCTAGGTGTGCAAATAATACTTGAGTTTGTAACCTTATCAGTTATAGTGGATAAATCTTGGTGCTGCCAAAGACTGGACGTAGCTCTTTGCTTTGAAGAGTGAACCATGATAAATAACTGTGTCAATCTCTCTTTCCTTAAACTCTTTAATTGCTTTAGTTTCCTTACGTCTATCAAGTGGTGTGTTTGCAAAAGTCACCCGTCCATCCTGTATTCTTCCACTCGTCCAAATCTAGCCTTTTTGTTTGCGAAAAGATTTCAACTTTGCTTAAATTCTGATAAACACAATTCAATCCCCCCCCCCCTTCTCGTGTTTATATTTGTCTATTTCAGACACCATGCAGATTGCTACTTTATTTGACAAGTTGAAAGAACACAAATTGGAACTCAATAGATTGAAAAGTCATGAAGATAAGGAGAAAAGGAAGCAAGGACTCTCACTCAAGGCTCATATCTCCAAATGTGACACCCCATTTTCAGGGTATCACATTTACGTAACTTGTTGCGGAAATACACTCAATAAAATAGTTTTGCTGGTTGCTTTCGGAAAATATAATTTTCTAGTTATTAATCCTTTTCAAAATTAGTAATAAATTTTTTTTTCTTTCTTTTACTCCATATATAATCCAACACCATTAACATAATATAAATAGGTATCATAAGAGTTTTACACTTAGACCTTCACATAACAGGTCATCTCCCGAAGTCATAGCATAAGAAAATAAAGACGTAATTGTAACGTAGCGGTAACCTGGAATTACAACTCAAAAGAATGACTTTCAATAGTCAAACATCCAGACTAACCAAGTACCACTACTTTATAAGACACCAAAAGTCCTATAGCTGGTCAGTACTAAACGTCACTGTTGGGAAGACTACCATAGTTCTCCCAACCTATCGAAATATCCGGTGAGGATACCTCTACTTCCGAAACTATGGAAGTATCAGAACATATAAGTTCCTACTCTACAAGAAAACCGGTAAGAAATCAGAGAGGCGGCAAGGATATCTCCACGGTCAAAGTATGGTACGTACTTGATGTAGGTACTGAATCATCATCCTCGTGATATTCCCACTAACGAATACTTCTTCAAGCATCTCGTAGTTAAGTCCTCGATCGACTTAGTGAATTCTTCGCTTCATCCGCATTAGTGTACCCAAGTACTACCTTAGTCTAAAATAAACCTGATATATTTGTAAGGGTGAGTTTCCAATATATGAGTTTTAATAAGACAACCCCATGCATGACTCTCAAATAGCAAATACCAAATATTCACAATATAATAACATTAATTCGAACTGTAGAATGATTTAATTCATAGGGCTTCATGCCCGGCAGTCCTCGTTATTTTATAAAAATGCATGACACTTCTATATTCAACTCTATTTTGATACCTAATCTCCGTAGATCCCACAACTTTCTGTTTCGTTTCAAGCTGATCAGGCTCCGCACATGGCACATTGTAAAAACAAACAAAACAATGCCCAAGAAAAAATCACATAACACACTGGTGCGCATCCCCATTCCCGTTAGGATGCTCATGCAAAGCAATGACACCATTCCCCCTTTCCCGTTAGGGAATAGCTGCACACATGTACAGAGGCACAATGGTCACTGCGAATTATGGAATTCATTGTCCATAACCTATTGCGTCACACAGATTGCAATAGTTAACGCATAAACTTGGACACATTGTCCTATAAATTTGGACACACAGTCCTATATATTGGCTCACACATATAGAGGCCCAATATTTAAATGGAACACAGTCCATAAAAGATACATTGATCCACTCTGGAACTCAATGATCATCATCTCCTGACACGTCTGCCATATACATTGATCCACTCTGGATTCAATGCCCATTTACATGACACAATTGCCATTGAATGCATGAGAAAAACTTTTATTCTCGTTTTGTTTTCTTTGTCGTAATAATCTTTCCTTGTCGAAGAACAAAGCTTAACGACCATGCTTAATTTTTTTAATTAAGACTTTTCACTTTAAACAAATACAGGACACACAGTCCACATCTTTTAATCTCAACACAGGACACATAGTCCGAATGCTCAATCACGAGGCCCTTAAACCGATGCTCCAGTTTTAAGCTCGCGGATATGGAACACACTTTCCACATCAATTTAGGACACACAGTCCAAAAACAAAACTTGCAGGACACTCCGTCCCATGACACAGATCCTTGATCTACGTGTCCATACAACACTAGAACCCCGACGTCTCGGTTTCTAGGCTTGTTTATCTGCTTGTAAAACATTTTGCTCAGTGTAAATCAAATACAAAACAACAGCTCCGAAAACTTATCCAAGTTTAACGGAATAACTTTCACTAAATAAAACATTTTTACAGAAATCCTTTTCTGTTAAAACGTTGATAAAATCTGAAAATCAATGATAAATTCCTTTTATTTCTAATTGTTTCACTTCAAAAATTAATTCTCAATAAATTTCAACTTAAAATTTTTTTAATAAAAATAAAATTTAATAATTAAATTTCGAATAATTAAATAATTTAATATTTAATATTTAATAATATTAAATAAATAATATTAAATAACTTGTACCACTTCTCTGTCAGAAGTAATTGTTCTGACTGCTATAAAATATTATTTTCGGAACTTAATCACTTTAAATAACATTTTATTATAAAATTGAATTTATTATATAAAAATTTGAACCTGTGAAAAAATTCACGTTTTCGCCCTTACTATGGCTTATTTACACAGTTTCCACAGAATATTATTAAAATAATAATTTTTTTCATTTTTCTCAAAATCCCCCAAATTAATCCCTCTGATTAATTATCCAAGCTTATTAAGTTTTTTATCCTTAATTAAAATTTTTAACACTGACCAATGTCAGGTTACTCAGTCCAACACTCAACAGTGGATAAATTCCAATCACATAATAGCATGGCATATATCAATTCATGACATGCATCACAATTATAATATAAACAAATAATTATAATCATGTAAGTCCACACATCACATCAATTCAATTACTCAGATAAACATCACATCAATCTAGCAATTAATAGTAAATAGTACAATATAATAAAATATTTCATACAGAAAATTAATAAATGACTCAACAAATAAGCATGAGATTATCTTAAACTCCTCAGGCATACTCCCCTTACCTCTTGAAGATTATACTACAGTTTCTGTTAATCTCCTGATCCCGATCCGATTTTTTCTCTCCGTCAGCGTAAATCAGCTAACTCGGTCGTTTACTTCAAGCAAATTGTAACCAAAATAAATCAAATCAAACAACAATACACTTGGATCATGGAGGTTAGGGTTCGGCTTCAACCAATTTTCTAGGTTAGGAAAATTAAAATTTGGTTAACTTAGCTAGGGATTAATGATCTATAAGTTACTTAAGCATGATTAATCACTTAAACCAAGATTATGAACCAAGAACATGAACTAAAACTTGTCTAGTTCTAAGAACTAGGGTTCGGTTTTCTCAAGATTTATAGGCTAGAAATTTTAAAATTTCTTCAACTCTTGGATTTAATCAACATACAAAACTTAGAGTTGAATTCAAGGATGACAAACAACTTTTTAATCACAAAACCATCAAGTACTCATACCTAGGGTTTCGGCCTTGAAGAAATAAATAGGTTAGAGTTTGATTTTTGATCTTCTATGTACTTACATACAAGAACTGTCAAGGTACTTGAAGATTGAATCATGAATCAAGACAAGAAAATGAAACAAAACCCATGAACATCATATTGACCTAGGTTCGGCCCCGTCCAGAAATCAAGGAAATAAATTTCTCATGATCTTAAGCTTCTAGATGATGAAAATAGAGATGATTATAAGATCATAGCAATTGGTTTCATGTCAAAAGGATTTTTCTAGAATTAGTTATGAATTTTTGAATCTAGCTCCACAACTTTGAGTAAAATGAAGAACATGTTGATTTAAGCCATAAATCTACAAAAGTTGTGAAGAGAAAGTCTTTAAATGACAAGAGAAGAAGTTGTTACCTCTTGATGATCCCAGGTAAGAAATACTTGGATGATGTTCTTCACAAATTTCTCATGGTGTTCTTGAGAAACTTAGAGAGGAAGATGAACATGATGAGGGTTTAGAACAGTTTTAGTAATTTGGGTATATCTCTCAACATACTTGTCCGTTTTGGATGATCTTTATGTCGTTGGAAATAAGAGAGAAAGATGAACAACTTTAATGTTGAAAGTTTTCCGAGATTCAGAATATAAAATGGTCAGAATCGCTAGGCAAAATCTGACGAATATGAACACTTATGAATGTTCTTGAAGTTCTTAAGGCAAACTGAGAACTTGAAGAAATGGAAAATGGAAGAAAAGTGCCTAAATGAAGAAGACAAGTTGGAGTCGTGTAGTTTGGGGTTGGATTTGGTCAAAGTTCTCAATGGCATTGGCTTGTAATTTTCATGAAAAGACAAGGGTAAAATGGTCATTTCCAGGTAAAAGTTCCCTTTGCCATAAATGCGCCATTATGGCCATTATGACACGGATAAGCTCATCATAAATGCTCGTCAAGTCGGTCAAATCCATCATCTCGGCTCCGTTGCTGACTCCTTGGTTCATCTGGCGCAGGCTTTTCCTAGAGATATCTCGACGTATACGCCCGCAACAAATATAATATTTTAATTTTTTTACCAAAATTTTCAAAACTTCCAGTATCGTAGTAAATATAATAAAAACATTTATCATATCGTTCACGAATTAAAATTAGGTCTTCTGAGCAGTAAACTTTTACTGTCAGTGAAAACACAGAAAACGGCAGACCGGCTTCCGTCTGAATTTTCAACCAAAAACTTCCCCATAACCTTATGAAAATAAGTATAACAAGTAAATGACTTTGGTTTATCCAAAATCATTTTCTAAGTCTCTGATAAATATATATATATATATATATATATATATATATTACCGATATTACAAAGCAGCGAAAATCGGGGTGTTACATTACTACCCCACTAAAAAAAATTTCGTCCTCGAAATTTCGTCACTCGAAACTAAACAGGATTTTGTAACCTCATCTTAACCTTAAGATTTTACATTGCCCTTCACATCGCTTCGTTCCTCTTATTCCATAACACAATTCATTCTTATGTCATTTCTACATATCCGTACTATCCTCAAAATTTCATCAGAGTCTATCACACTCGGAAAAAAAACAAAATCAAAACTTAATCACTTCTCTTATCAGCATGGTTCCACCAGAAACCTTATTCAAATCATCTAATTCTGAATATTACCACTAATACCAACAATATCTACACAGAACCACGCATCACTCCCTACTCAAAATATTTAATCATAGTCTTAGTTCCTCTTGATTATAATTCACCACTCCAATTTGATATCACCTCACACATCTCATCCTCAAAATAACTTCATTGCATATCTTAATGCAATTAAACCAAAAGGGATTATATAGAATAGAATTATCTAACTCTTAGCTTTCGAACTTTTCTATCAACTTAATTTTACTCAAGAACTTCTCTTTTCTGTTCACATTCAACTTAGGTAAAACTACCATAGACATCTTTCTGTAATTTCTTCCAATCATACTATTAAATCTTAACGATGATCATTTTATCATTATCCTAGAGTTCCTTTAGCAAATTCTACCTCGATCCTAACAAAATCTGCCGAAATCATCTTATTTACTGATGTTACTTCTGAAAATTCTCAGATTACTAATCACATCTATACCTCAACAAAAATCCATTCACCTCTTGTCATGATTAGGTATTACACTTACTCTCAGCTAACCTTCTAAGGATCAATTCCTTTCTTACTTATCCATCTAACTTAGGATGATAAGCTGAACATTAACTTCAACTTGGCTCTTAACGCTAGATGTAACTTTATCCCAACACTTGAAGTAAGCCTTGCTCGGAATGATGTTGGAAGATTACTTTATCACGTTGGATCAACCCTCTGATACATACCTCTGTTAGTTTTCCCACTACATAGTGGACCTAAACAGGTAAAAAGATGTCGATTTCATCAACCTACTCCTAATACTTTGAAAAGAGGTTTTCAAGACAAGAAATTTCTTGATTTTGCTTTCACAAGAAAGCACAAAGAATAATTTGACCAATCTGAAAGATACAAGTGTCCAATATGTAAAAAGATTCTTCAATAGGTTCGTGAGTGTAAAAATGCATGGCCAATACATGTTTACAAACATGACTCTAATAAAGTTTCTTCCTTCACAAGAGCTTTACTACACAATGATTTAAAAGAACATCAGTCCGACAAAATTTAGACTGGATCACTTCCACCAAAAGTAAAAGTGAATCGACTAAGTCTCATCAAGAAACTTCTTTTATCCAGAAAGTGTCTATCCTGAACAAAAATAGGATAGTTCCCACATATAAAATTCCACAAAAATTGGTTCAGCAAGGGGTTTTGAAACAATCACATCATATGATAAGGAATAAACAGACAACTCAAATGTTTCACACAATCTATCGAGAAAAGAAAAAAAATTGCATCGCACCTGAATTTAAAAGTTCAGTTAAAGGATTACCAGCGATGGCAAAACTACCTTAAAAGAGATCGTCAGAATTTGAAGCTTCGGCACCACTCATGGTATAAACTCTCCCCTTAGCCGTTGGTTTATTGGTTCTTGTTTCATTGGCAACTGGTCCACGCCTTGGTGCATTACAATCCTTTGATAAGTATCCTATTTGGTCACAATTGAAACATTTCCTTTCTTTAAAAGGGCAGTTATTTGCCATGTGATTTGGATCTCCACATTTGAAACATCTCCTGCCTTGGCCTTGGCCTTGGCTTTGGTTCCTTTGGTCTCCACTACCTGATGCAGAAATAACTGGACGATATAGTTGTTGGTTCAGGTCATTTCTTGGTGGTCGGAAATATGGTTTTCTCTGGATTTGCTTTTCCTCCTGATTCTGATTTTGAAACTGGTTCTTGATTCGAGAGGGTCCTCCAACATTCTCTCCATTATCTCTCCCTTTCCTTATCAGTTCTATTCTTCTACATTTCTCAACTAAAGCTTAGAAATTCATGATTTCCAGTGGCAGTACCGACTTCTTGATTTCAAATCGTAGTCCTCCTTCAAACCTTTCACACTTCCAGTCTTCATCCGGGTTATTTTGGAAGAAGCGAAAATACTTGGCAAGTGACTCAAATTTAGCCGCGTATTCCCCAACAGACATATCCTCCTGTTGCAGATGCAAAAATTCTTACTCTTTTTCAGCTCGAGCACTCTAAGGAAAATACTTGTTCAGAAACAATTTTCGAAATATCTCCCAAGAAATCTCCTGATTTTCTGCTTCCAGCAGTTGCTTAATGCCCTTCCACCAATACTCAGCATCTCCAAACAACAGATAAGTAGCATAAGGCACCTTCACTCCTTCTGGACTATGAATCAACTCAAATATTTTCTTTATCTCCTGAATCCACAAATCAGCTTTTGTAGGATCCACATCTCCATGAAATTGTGGAGGATTTTGGCGTCTAAAAGCAGCAAGACCTCTGCCCTCAGCAGCCTGTTCCGCTCGAAGTTGTTCCTGTAAATTCTGGGCAACCATTGTAACAGTTTGTTGTGCAATAGCATCAGCAACATCTGCCATTGCTTGTGCAGCATAGTCCATGCCTCCGGCTTCCTCATAGTTCTCTTCAAAGTTACCACGGCCGTTAACACGACCACCTCTACGGCCTCTGCCACAGTCGCGTCCACGTCCACCTTTTGGTTCCATAACTGACTTACAAGACGGAATCAGTTAAATGGCAACCAGAAACTGAAACGTATACTTACATGTTTAAAACACATTACTTCTAAGAAGCAATTCAATCAATATACCATCTACTATCCATGGTTTCTTATGCTCCTCGTGACTCTTAGAGTAAACGAGAATATCATCGATGAAGATGATGACTAACTTATCAAGAAATGGATGAAAATTCTATTTCTTGAAGTCTAACTCAACTAACTTCGTTGGTGATATCCTACACAAAGCGTTTGAGATCTGACTAAATCTAGAAACTAGATCAATCAGAAACTCAACATTCGTCCGTCCGTACAAACTTGGGACATTCTCAGAAAATTTTTCCAAAAATTTTCAATAACAGGTACCTTATTCAAATGTCTGATACCGTCCTAAGGGATAAACGAATGTATCAATATGAACATGAGTACCCTTTACTAAACATGAGATCTCTCAAGGTCTCAACCCAATCAGAACCCTCCAAAACATACTTACTTGTGTGTCAACACACATTATTTCAACCAAGAAACAATTCAAACAAGGTTCAACCAGAGATCACACAACAAAAACCTAACAGACCTATTCCGCAAGGTTTCCCGAAAGACTCGACCAGCTCTGATACCACTAATGTGACACCTCATTTTCAGGGTATCACATTTACGTAACTTGTTGCGGAAATACACTCAATAAAATAGTTTTGCTGGTTACTTTCGGAAAATATAATTTTCTAGTTATTAATCCCTTTCAAAATTAGTGATAAATTTTCTTTTCTTTCTTTTACTCCATATATAATCCAACACCATTAACATAATATAAATAGGTATCATAAGAGTTTTACACTTAGACCTTCACATAACAGGTCATCTCCCGAAGTCATAGCATAAGAAAATAAAGACGTAATTGTAACGTAGCGGTAACCTGGAATTACAACTCAAAAGAATGACTTTCAATAGTCAAACATCCAGACTAACCAAGTACCACTACTTTATAAGACACCAAAAGTCCTATGGCTGGTCAGTAC
The DNA here is from genome assembly GCA_030762895.1 of Sophora flavescens. Taxonomy (NCBI): domain Eukaryota; kingdom Viridiplantae; phylum Streptophyta; class Magnoliopsida; order Fabales; family Fabaceae; genus Sophora; species Sophora flavescens. Next base: position 29,350,758 of record CM061064.1, on the reverse strand, counting down.
TAAAAATCACTGTTGGGAAGACTACCATAGTTCTCCCAACCTATCGAAATATCCGGTGAGGATACCTCTACTTCCGAAACTAAGGAAGTATCAGAACATATAAGTTCCTACTCTACAAGAAAACCGGTAAGAAATCAGAGAGGCGGCAAGGATATCTCCACGGTCAAAGTTTGGTACGTACTTGATGTAGGTACTGAATCATCATCCTCGTGATATTCCCACTAACGAATACTTCTTCAAGCATCTCGTAGTTAAGTCCTCGAACGACTTTGTGAATTCTTCGCTTCATCCGCATTAGTGTACCCAAGTACTACCTTAGTCTAAAATAAACCTGATATATTTGTAAGGGTGGGTTTCCAATATATGAGTTTTAATAAGACAACCCCATGCATGACTCTCAAATAGCAAATACCAAATATTCACAATACAATAACATTAATTCGAACAGTAGAATGATTTAATTCACAGGGCTTCATGCCCGGCAGTCGTCGTCATTTTATAAAAATGCATGACACTTCTAAATTCAACTCTATTTTGATACCTAATCTCCGGAGATCCCACAACTTTCTGTTTCATTTCAAGCTGATCAGGCTCCGCACATGGCACATTGTAAAAACGAACAAAACAATGCCCAAGAAAAAATCACATAACACACTGGTGCCCATCCCCATTCCCGTTAGGATACTCATGCAAAGCAATGACACTATTCCCCTATTCCCGTTAGGGAATAGCTGCACACATGTACAGAGGCACAATGGTCACTGCGAATTATGGAATTCATTGTCCATAACCTATTGCGTCACACAGATTGCAATAGTTAACGCATAAAATTGGACACATTGTCCTATAAATTTGGACACACGGTCCTATATATTGGCTCACACATATAGAGGCCCAATATTTAAATGGAACACAGTCCATAAAAGATACATTGATCCACTCTGGAACTCAATGATCATCATCTCCTGACACGTCTGCCATATACATTGATCCACTCTGGATTCAATGCCCATTTACATGACACAATTGCCATTGAATGCATGAGAAAAACTTTTATTCTCGTTTTGTTTTCTTTGTCGTAATAATCTTTCCTTGTCAAAGCACAAAGCTTAACGACCATGCTTAATTTTTTTAATTAAGACTTTTCACTTTAAACAAATACAGGACACACAGTCCAAATCTTTTAATCTCAACACAGGACACACAGTCTGAATGCTCAATCACGAGGCCCTTAAACCGATGCTCCAGTTTTAGGCTCGCGGATATGGAACTCACACTTTCCACATCAATTTAGGACACACAGTCCAAAAACAAAACTTGCAGGACACTCCGTCCCATGACACAGATCCTTGATCTACGTGTCCATACAACACTAGAACCCCGACATCTCGGTTTCTAGGCTTGTTTATCTGCTTGTAAAACATTTTGCTCAGTGTAAATCAAATACAAAACAACAGCTCCAAAAACTTATCCAAGTTTAACGGAATAACTTTCACTAAATAAAACATTTTTACAGAAATCCTTTTATGTTAAAACGTTGATAAAATCTGAAAATCATTGATAAATTCCTTTTATTTCTAATTGTTTCACTTCAAAAATTAATTCTCAATAAATTTCAACTTAAAATTTTTTTAATAAAAATAAAATTTAATAATTAAATTTCGAATAATTAAATAATTAAATATTTAATATTTAATATTTAACAATATTAAATAAATAATATTAAATAACTTGTATCACTTCTTTGTCAGAAGTAATTGTTCTGACTGCTATAAAATATTATTTTCGGAACTTAATCACTTTAAATAACATTTTATTATAAAATTGAATTTATTATATAAAAATTTGAACCTGTGAAAAAATTCACGGTTTCGCCCTTACTATGGCTTATTTACACAGTTTCCACAAAATATTATTAAAATAATAATTTTTTTCATTTTTCTCAAAATCTCCCAAATTAATCCCTCTGATTAATTATCCAAGCTTATTAAGTTTTTTATCCTTAATTAAAATTTTTAACACTGACCAATGTCAGGTTACTCAGTCCAACACTCAACAGCGGATAAATTCCAATCACATAATAGCATGGCATATATCAATTCATGACATGCATCACAATTATAATATAAACAAATAATTATAATCATGTAAGTCCACACATCACATCAATTCAATTACTCAGATAAACATCACATCAATCTAGCAATTAATAGTAAACAGTACAATATAATAAAATATTTCATACAGAAAATTAATAAATGACTCCACAAATAAGCATGAGATTATCTTAAACTCCTCAGGCATACTCCCTTTACCTCTTGAAGATTATACTACAGTTTCTATTAATCTCCTGATCCCGATCCCATTTTTTCTCTTCGTCAGCGTAAATCAGCTAACTCGGTCATTTCCTTCAAGCGAATTGTAACCAAAATAAATCAAATCAAACAACAATACACTTGGCTCATGGAGGTTAGGGTTCGGCTTTAACCAATTTTCTAGGTAAGGAAAATTAAAATTTGGTTAACTTAGCTAGGGATTAATGATTGATGAGTGTGATTTCACCTCATTTTTCATGTACATTTCTGCATGCATTTGCATATAGTTTAGGCATATTTAGTGTTGATTTTGTATAGTTTTTCCTTTGGAACGGATGAGGTGGTTTCTGTGTGTTGTTTTGCAGAAATTGAAGGAAAACTGTGCATATTTGGCTATAATGAAGCTTGGATGGATTAGAGCCTTAAAAGTCAAGAAAATGAGCTAAACAGAGCCCATCACGGCCTAGCCGTGATGCCCGTCACGGCCATGATCGGGTAAAACTGAAAAGGCAGGAAGGCTGAAAACAGAGTCTGTCACGGCCTAGCCGTGATGTACATCACGGCCGTGACCCAAAACCACCACAAGTCAGAGACCATCACGGTCCATCACGGCCATGAAATGGAGGCTCGCGACGCGAGCAGGGTCTCGCCCCGCGAGAGACTTAAAATGCCAAAGGTTTCAGAAACAGAAAGCGTCAAGGCCGTGACGCGCGACGGACCTATAAATAACAGCACGGCAGACAGAAAAAGGGGACTTTTTGCAAAGGTTTGGAAACCCTAAAGAGGGCTGATGGCTGGGGGAAGGCTGGGACCTCAAAGATGACATCTTCTCGGCTCTTGGATTAGAAGGAGATTGAAGGATTCGTCATGAAGTTTTCTTTCTCTCTTCTCTCTTTCCCTTTTGTAGACATATTCATGTATAGCTAATTCCCCCATTGTTGGGTTTAGATGTAGCTTTTCTGAACTTGATTGTTAATTGATTTGATTTCAATACAAGTTTCTATTTCTTTATGAGCATGTGATTCTGTGTTTAATGCTTTCCTTGGATTAGCTACCCATAGGAATGATATGTTGCTTTGATAGATGACTGGAAGGTTGGTGTTAAGGCATGCTCATGAATCACATGCCAAGTAGTTCAAGAATCTAGACATAGGTGTTGAATGCTTGCAATCTTATAAGTCTTGACTTAATGCAAAATCACAGATTAATCCACCTAAGACATTAGGGTTTAATTTGGGGTTTTAGGCTCAATGCACCTAAGACATTAGGCTTGAGTACTTTAGAAAAGGCTTGATTGGCATAATTGAATTAGGACTTGTGTTGTTAGCCATTTCATTGCAATCAAGGGAGGATTAGTGTAGTCTAAACCTAACAATCTCAACCGTTATAAATTCTGCACTCCAAGTGTTTGTTAAAAGTCCAAAAAGACCAAAAATATTGTATTGCTTTGTTTTCTGTTTTAATCTCTCATACTTTATTTTAGTCTGAATAGTTGTTAAGTTTGTGAATTGGTAATTGACATCCAATCCCTGTGGATACGATAACCGGTCTCACCACCGTATTACTTGATTGCGACAAGGTGCACTTGCCTTTATTTATATTTCTAAAAATCACGCATCAATGATCCATAAGTTACTTAAGCATGATTAATCACTTAAACCAAGATTATGAACCAAGAACATGAACTAAAACTCGTCTAGTTCTAAGAAATAGGGTTCGGTTTTCTCAAGATTTATAGGCTAGAAATTTTAAAATTTCTTCAACTCTTGGATTTAATCAACATACAAAACTTAGAGTTGAATTCAAGGATTACAAACAACTTTTGAATCACAAAACCATCAAGTACTCATACCTAGGGTTTCGGCCTTGAAGAAATAAATAGGTTAGAGTTTGATTTTTGATCTTCTATGTACTTACATACAAGAACTATCAAGGTACTTGAAGATTGAATCATGAATCAAGACATGAAAATGAAACAAAACCCATGAACATCATATTGACCTAGGTTCGGCCCAGTCCAGAAATCAAGGAAAGAAATTTCTCATGATCTTATGCTTCTAGATGATGAAAATAGAGATGATTATAAGATCATAGCAATTGGTTTCATGTCAAAAGGATTTTTCTAGAATTAGTTATGAATTTTTGAATCTAGCTCCTCAACTTTGAGTAAAATGAAGAACATGTTGATTTAAGCCATAAATCTACAAAAGTTGTGAAGAGAAAGGCTTTAAATGACAAGAGAAGAAGTTTTTACCTCTTGATGATCCAAGGAAAGAAATATTTGGATGATGTTCTTCACAAATTTCTCGTGGTGTTCTTGAGAAACTTAGAGAGGAAGATGAACATGATGAGGGTTTAGAACAGTTTTAGTAATTTGGGTATATCTCTCAACATACTTGTCCGTTTTGGATGATCTTTATGTCGTTGGAAATAAGAGAGAAATATGAACAACTTTCATGTTCAAAGTTTTCCGAGATTCAGAATATAAAATGGTCAGAATCGCTAGGCAAAATCTGACGAATATGAACACTTATGAATGTTCTTGAAGTTCTTAAGGCAAACTGAGAACTTGAAGAAATGGAAAATGGAAGAAAAGTGCCTAAATGAAGAATACAAGTTGGAGTCGTATAGTTTGGGTTGGATTTGGTCAAAGTTCTCAATGGCATTGGCTTGTAATTTTCATGAAAAGACAAGGGTAAAATGGTCATTTCCAGGCAAAAGTTCCCTTTGCCATAAATGCGCCATTATGGCCATTATGACACGGATAAGCTCATCATAAATGCTCGTCAAGTCGATCAAATCCATCATCTCGGCTCCGTTGCTGACTCCTTGGTTCATCTGGCGCAGGCTTTTCCTAGAGATATCTCGACGTATACGCCCGCAACAAATATAATATTTTAATTTTTTTACCAAAATTGTCAAAACTTCCAGTATCGTAGTAAATATGATAAAAACATTTTTCATCTCGTTCACGAATTAAAATTAGGTCTTATGAGCAGTAAAATTTTACTGTCAGTGAAAACACAGAAAACGGCAGACCGGCTTCCGTCTGAATTTTCAACCAAAAACTTCCCCATAACCTTATGAAAATAAGTATAACAAGTAAATGACCTTGGTTTATCCAAAATCATTTTCTAAGTCTCGGATAAATATATATATCTATATATTTATTACCGATATTACAAAGCAGCGAAAATCGGGGTGTTACACCGAAGAAGAAGACATGGGATTGCTTGTGAGGAAATTTAAAAGATTCATAAAAAAGAATAGAAACAAGAAGCAATTCAGTTTTCCTACCAAAAAGAACACGAACAAAGGTAAAAGCTCTTCCTCAACAATCAAATGCTTGAATGTGGAAAGCTTGGACACTACAAAAATGAATGTCCAAAGCTACAAAAGAAAGAAAAGTATGAGAAGAATGAAAACAAAGAGAAGAAAGGAAGAAAGCCTAGAAGAGCATACATAGCTTGGGAAGAAAATGATATGGATTCCACTAGTAGTGAATCTGAAAATGAAGAAGCCAACCTATGTCTCATGGCAAATCAACAAAGTGATAGTGAAACCGAGGTAAATGATTCTTCTTCTACCTATAATGAGTTACAAGATGTTTTTGATGAATTGCATGAAGAATATGTTAAAATTGGTAAACAACTCATATCTTCTAGGAAGATCATTGCAAGACAATGTAGTGACTATGCATCTTAACAAATAAAGCTTAAAGAACTAGAAGCTAAAAATTCACAATTACTTGCATCTAGCTAGTTCAATTTGCACCAAATACACTACACTAGAAAAGGAAGTTGAAAAACTGAATACAACTCTATCTAAGTTTACTTTGGGTAAAGATAACTTGAATGCCATATTAGGACAACAAAAGGGTGTGTATGACAAAGCTGGAATTGGATATAATCCTATGGTATATGAAAAATCTTTCAAGAAGCTTTTTGTTGCACCTAGTTCTTCAACTAGTCCTTTTGTGAAATGTTATTATTGTTTAAAGAAAGGTCATACAGCTGCTACTTGTAGACTTAGAAAGAATATACATGTTGGCATTAAACAAATTTGGGTTCCAAAAGGAACTTATGTTGCTACTAACACCAAAGGACCCAACCAGATTTGGGTACCTAAAGGAAAAGTATAAAAAAAATATGTTTTGTAGGTGTGTTTGAAGGCTAAAAGCTCAAGCTGGCTTTTAGATAGTCGCTGCTCCAAACACATGACCGGAGACATCAAAAAATTTACATCTTTCACTCCCAAAGAAGGTGGAAATGTCACCTATGGAGATAACAACAAAGGAAGAATTCTTGGTGTTGGAACAATATGAAAAAGTCCAGCAATCAAGATTAAGGGTGTTCTCTATGTGGAAGGGCTCAAACACAATCTACTAAGTACAAGCCAATTATGTGATAAAGGCTACAAGGTAAACTTTAACTCAAATTTGTGTATGATTGAATCTATTCATGATAATAACATAAAATTGATTGGAAATAGAATCAATAACATCTATATGCTAGACTTAGACAATTTAACTTCCAATGATGCATGTTACTTAATTTCCAAAGAAGATGAAAATTGGCTTTGGAATAGGAGAATAGCTCACATTCATATGGATCACTTGAATAAATTGATTTCCAAAGAACTTGTAATTGGTTTACCAAATAAGAAGTTTGTTAAATAGGGCTTATGTGATGCATGCCAAAAGGGTAAACAAGTGAAAACCTCATTTAAGGCTAAAAACATTGTTTCCACTAGTAGACCCTTACAATTGTTGCATATGGACCTTTTTGGACCTTCTAGGACAAAAAGCTTTGGTGGAAATCTTTATGCTCGTGTAATTGTTGATGACTTCTCTAGATTTACTTGGACCTATTTTTTAGCACAAAAGAATGAAGCTTTTAAAGCTTTTAAGAAAATGGCTAAGGTTGTTCAAAATGAGAAAGACGTGGAAATTGTTTCAATTAGGAGTGACCATGGAGGAGAATTCCAAAATGAGGAGTTTGATAACTTTTGTGATGAACATGGTATAAAAAACAACTTTTCTGCACCTAGAACTCCACAACAAAATGAAGTAGTTGAAAGGAAAAATAGGTCACTTGAAGAAATTTCTAGAACCATGTTAAGTGACTCTAATTTACCAAAGTATTTTTGGGCTGATGCTGTGAGTACTGCATGTTATGTTTTAAATAGAGTTCTAAAAAGGCCAATTTTGAAGAAAACTCCATATGAACTTTACAAGGGAAGAAAACCTAACATTTCTCATTTTCATGTCTTTGGTTGTAAATGTTTTGTGCTAAATAATGGCAAGGATAATCTTAGGAAATTTGATCTCAAAGATGATGAAGGTATTTTCGTAGGTTATTCATTAACTAGCAAAGCATATAGAGTGTTTAATAAGCGTACTTTATCAATGGAAGAATCTGTTCACATAACATTTAATGAGTCTAACCCCAAAAGGTTGGGAAATAACATTTTTGATGATGTAGAAACTCATGAAGATGAAGTGAAATCTGATGAAGGAAAAAACAGCAATAAGGAAAAGGAAGATGAAGGAAGCAATAAAGAACCTCAAGCAGAAATCCAACAAGAAAATCTTCCTAAGGAGTGGCAAGTTTCAAAGAATCATCCCCTAGACAATATCATTGGTGAGATCACCAAAGGGGTAACAACTAGAAACTCTTTAAGGAATATTTGTAATACCATGGAGTTTGTATCTCAAATAGAACCAAAATGTGTTGATGATCCTATTAATGATGAACATTGGATGATTGCAATGCAAGAGGAGTTAAATCAATTTAAAAGGAACAAAGTTTGGGATTTAGTTCCAAAACCTAAAAGTAACCAAATAATTGGAACTAAATGGGTCTTTGGAAACAAAACGGATGAGAATGGAATAATAGTAAGAAACAAGGCTAGACTAGTAGCTAAGGGATATAATCAAGAAGAAGGAATTGATTATGATGAAACATATGCTCCCATAGATAGATTAGAAACCATAAGAATGTTATTAGCCTATGCATGTATAATGAACTTTAAACTGTACCAAATGGATGTGAAAAGTGCCTTTTTAAATGGAATAATACAAGAGGAATTATATGTAAGTCAACCCCCTGGCTTTGTTGATAGTGAGTTCCCAAATCATGTCTATAAACTCACTAAAGCCCTCTATGGACTCAAGCAAGCTCCTAGAGCTTGGTATGAGAGGTTAAGCGATTTTCTCCTAGAGAAAGGCTTTAAAAGAGGAAAAGTTGATACAACACTTTTTACTAAAACAAAAACACACAATATCTTACTTGTTCAAATATATGTTGATGACATTATTTTTGGTGCTACTAATGAGTCTTTATGCAAGGAATTTGGTAAACTAATTCAAAATGAATTTGAAATGTCCATGATGGGAGAGCTTACCTTCTTTCTTGGACTTCAAATTAAACAATGCCAAGATGGAACCTTCATAAGCCAAACAAAGTATTGCAAGGAACTACTAAAGAAGTTTGGAATGGAAAGTGCAAAGTAAATGGCAACACCAATGAGTCCAGCCTGCTACTTGGACAAAGATGAACATGGTAAATCTATAGATGTATCCAAGTATAGAGGTATTATTGGATCCTTACTTTATCTCACTGCAAGTAGGTCAGATATAATGTTTAGTGTATGTATGTGTGCAAGGTATCAAGCTAATCCTAAAGAATCACATCTTACTGTAGTTAAAAGAATCATGAAGTATCTTTTATGAACAAAAGAAATGGGGCTGTGGTATCCCAAGGGATCCACTTGCACATTAATAGGATATTCCGACTCTGACTTTGTTGGATGCAAGTTAGATAGGAAGAGCACAAGTGGAACATGCCATTTATTAGGAAATTCCCTAGTGTCTTGGTTTAGTAAAAAGCAAACTAGTGTGGCCTTATCTACAGCTGAAGCAGAATACGTTGCAACTGAGAGTTGTTGTGTTCAAATCCTATGGATGAAACAACAATTAATTAACTATGGTGTTCATCTAGATCATGTACCAATAAAGTGTGATAACACTAGTGCAATTAATCTAACAAAGAACCCCATCATGCATTCAAGAACCAAGCATATTGATATTAGGCATCATTTTATCAGGGATCATATTCAAAGTGGTGATGTTGTATTGAACATATAGATACAACCAAGCAATTAGCTGATATATTCACCAAACCACTAAATAAGGAGAGTTTCTTCTTTATAAGAAGGTAACTTGGCATAATTGATCCTCAAAATGATTGATATCACATGTTTTTTTTTTTATAATATAGTCAATATGGCAAGCGAGGCAGCACAAGATGCTGAAAATTATGAAGGACATGGGCAAGTTGCTTTTATCTAGTCTCAGTTTAGACTAAGTGTCCTTAGGTGTCTGTAATTCCTGGTTTTTTTTTTTCCAGTGTTTTGGTTGTCTTGATATCTTGCATTTGCTCTGTAATGATTAATTATCAATGAATGCAAGACTGTTTTTCAGTTTGATTTCAATATTCTCCATAGTTTCTTTTTGATAATGACAAAGGGGGAGAAAGATGAACCATACAACCATTAATTCTGTCTTGCATTTGCTGTAAATTTTTTCTCTGATAACATTAATTCTGTCTTGCATTTGCTGTAAATTTTTTCTCTGATATGTAATTTTTTTTCTCTGATACCTAAGTATGAACTGCATTGAAAAGACATACTTGAACTTATAATAAATGCAAGACGATTTTTTTTTCATGATAATGATATGATAACACTTGATTTTTTGAAAGATATCAATGACACAGGGGAGAATGAAAATGACTCAATAACCATGCTTACTGAACAACTGCACTCTGATTTTCTTTTAATAACTAAGGTTAAGTATGGTAAGGTTTGTCATAATAAAAAAGGGGGACTTTGTAAGACTAAGCCGTCATTCATGTTTTGATGTACGACAAACAAAGTGTATTTTGTATAAGATTTTTGATTTTGACCATATACTTATTATGTGTTAAGTTGCGTGCAAGATCACTCATGAAAAAGGAAAATTAAGGATTAAAGGATGGAAGATCAAGGACACAAAGCAATGGACAAGGACTAAAGCATCAAGCAATGAAGATCTTATACTTTAGATGCTATTGTAAAAATAGCACATTTGATTTCTTAGGTGAAACACTTAAATTTAAGAAGATCAAGGAATCATCAAGACAAGAGCTTAACAAAGGATAATAAAAGCTGATGTCCAATGAACTACTAAAAAGCTGACGTCCAATGAACTACTAAAAAGCTGGTGCGCGACCACTAAAGTGACAGAAGCTCGCATCTACTAAAGTAACAAGAAGCGCTTGTCTGCTGATGTGGCAAATGGAGCTCGTCTACTGAAGTAACAAGAAGAGCTCGTCTACTGAAGTAACAAGAAGCGCTCGTCTAATGAAGTAACGAGAAGCGCTCGTCTACCAAAGTGGCATATGAAGCTCCGTCCACTAAAGTACTAAATGGAGCTCGTCTACTAGCCCATCCGAATGTAGATATTAATGGCTAGATGGAAACGGTTATTTTTCAAGATGGACGCGAATTCTATAAGAACAATCAGAATCTTATTTCAAGAACGAGAATCAAGAAAACATATTTTGTTAAATTAGATCCAAATCTGTTTTAATTGATCCCAACGACTATAACTTGTTTTCTATATAAAGAGGGATCAAAGGAACACTTTTCATTACCTTACACATTCCGAAAGTGAAAATACGAAAGATTCATAAGCTTCCAAAAGTGCTTCATCTTTGAGAGAAAAGTGTGATATTTCTTAGAACTTCAATTTGTATAATCAGACTTTTAGAGTCTTTCTTCTACTCAATTCTTTCTGTGGATTAGTGTGATTAAGAGAGGGTATCTCTTAGGATTGAACAACGATAGAAGGGATCCTTGGGTATAGAAAAGCAAGTGTGCTTTTTGGTGTGTTCTTGAGCAAGAAGGTTATCCTTGTGAATGCTATAATTGGATATTGTAATTTCTGGTTATAGTGGAGAAAACCACAGAGGTGTGGGACTGGATGTAGGCTTACCAGAGGAGGTAGCCGAACTAGGATAAATTGGTTTGCGTGTTCTTCTCATCTCTAAACTCCATATACTTGTTATATGCACGTGTATGTTGTGAATGAGTTTTAAGAATGCTTGTTAACTTGAATCTTTGATCTACAATCTGTGTTAAACTTGTTGTTACTTCTTATAATTCTTCTTAACATCATTACTTGTTACATAACCTGATTCTTGGGAATTAAAATTGAGTGAAAACCAATTTTCTTTAAGAAAACTCTGTTTTTGCTTTAAATTGTTGAAAAAGTTTTCAATATCTCAATTCACCCCCCCCCCCCCCCCTCTCTATTGAGATTGTAGCCATTACCAACAAGCTCCTCCACCAAACTGGTTCTGATGCATCAATTGAAGGAGTGCAGGCTTGATTTCAAAGTTGTTAGCCTGCACAGGACACAATAGAACCTCGGACACCTTCAGTATTGGGCTTGGAATAATCCCTCAATGTCCGCCTAGCAGGTTGCTCAGCCATGATTGTTTCAGCTTCAACCACCTGTTGTTGTAAAAGTGCTTGTTCCCTTTCTTGTTGCCTGCGTAGCTTGGCCGCCTTCCGGTTACTCTTAGCTATCTTTTCAATTTCAGGATCAAACAACAAAGAATTCTTATCAACAGTACCTTGCATACACAACTCAAAAGAAAATCGGTGCACACTGACAATATAAAATAAAAATAAAAATTGTAGCAATTATAATAACAGAAAATAAAATGCTCAAATCGAGATTTCCCTAGCACAACTAATATTAACATAAATCAATCCACAGCAACGGCGTCAAAAACTTGTTAAGCAAAATTGGCAAGTGCACCAAATCGCTAACTGTAGTATAAAATATCGTCCTCAGGAATTGAACCGTTAACTACTAACGCACCAACTCAACTTCGTTTGAGTGATCGGAATATTTAGAATTGGCTAACGTCAATAAGCAAGAACATAAACTTAACAAAGAACATAAAATATTTTTAGTATTTTCAATTGAGAAAATGAAGCAACAGAAAATTGGTTTGAAAACAGTCAAGGAGAAATTGTTAGAGGATCGATTTCCCTGCCTTTCCTACTTGTTCATTCCTGGAAATTAAGTTGAACAGTTTATCCAATTTCAAGAAACTGAGTTTTTATAATTTATCCCCCAATTCCTTAGATTGATAAACCTTTCTACCTAAATTACTAATTCAATTCCTTGAGTATTATCAAATTAGAAAAACCATTAAGAATGGTTACAACTCAAAAATGTTAATTTGGTTGTGTTCTTATTCCTTAAGTAACAGGCGTAAATCGTTTATTCACAAAACAACGATTATGAACTCGAATTTCCCAATTGCAAATTCATACAGTAGATAAACATGAAAATAGTGAATAAACTCTTGAAATTAAACAAACCAAACAAAGTCGAAATCTAGAATCAAAACAATTTATCTAGGCAGTTCCATCTACCTCTAACAAAATGAAATTAGCTAGACATAATAAAAACAGAACAAACAGAAGAAGATGATGAAGGCAAGATAGTCATCGTGAGTCTATACTTGGCAGCTCAACTCTCTTGATTGTTCCTTTTTCTCCTCCTCAAAACTCTCTATCTCCCTCTATATGAATGTCTCTCCAGAACTGTCTGAACTCTGCCTTCTGCCCTTTGCACGATTTTTTTTTCCAGCAATGTAACCGCCACACTCAAGCATGGCATTCCTGGCGCTTAAGCATGCCAACGCTTGAGCGTGGCTCCTCCATGCTCCAGAAACGCTTGCAACTGCACAAATGCTCATCAAGACACCATAAAAACACCATAAAATCTAATAAAAGCTAAAATAAAACTAACTACGAAATTAAAAAAATTAAAACAGAAAAAAAAACTACAACTAATAAAAACTAATCAAAAACTAATGAAAATTAACACCCTATTAACACCATATTAACTACAAATTAAGAATCATCACAAATCAAAACAATTTTGAAAGGTTTTAATTTTGTTATTAACAAATAAACCTCATGTAAGGTTTGGGGTCCTTCCACCATTCCTCAATGCCTTCCCCTCCCAAACTCTCACACAAGCCAACTTCTTTTGTAGGGGTTACTATTCTAAATAATTTATGATGCTAATATAGGTTACAAGCACTAATCTTAAGTCGTTGATCTTCAAGTTTTTATAATTACATTATTCAAATTACATTACTTACCAATGCTTTAAGATGCATGTAATTCGTCATATACATTCCTAAAAGAAAGCTAGAAGTCCGTACAAACTTGTGTTTGGAGCAATTAAACATATATATACATGCATGAATACATGAGCACATGCCAAAAAATGCCCTCATTCATGAATGGCTGGGCAATCTGCCACTTGGCTGGTCTCTTGGTAAGCATGCTTAAATCTTTATGTCTCGACCGCAGTATCTTCCGAATCCAGTATCTGAATTGTCATTTGTCCATGCTCCAATAATTGATAATTTTACTGATCTAGGTTAGGTACTTCAATTAAAACTTTTAAAAGGAAAAATCCAAAAACATTAAAAAGGTGTTCCAACTTCTAAACCTGGTAAATTTATTAATTGATTTCAGAGAAAAATAAACGAGAAAAATATAAAACTTCAAATTTCACTATCACGAAATAACCCTCTATTTGATTCATTTTAACAGTAGCCGTATCAAATTTACATTGGTTTGCCTTTAATATACTCCTTTGTTTATAAAAAAATTGACTTTATTCGCCAGAAAAAAAAAATCCAACACTCCACGTAAATAAAAGAAGATTTTTAATGCATGGGTCGTGCTATAGGTTTGGAGAACCCAGTTATTTATTTGATATTTAATTGGATATTCCTTAAGAAAATTGAACACTACAACCTATACCATTATTCCAAACCAATACCAATGGTGGTTAAGAAAATTCTTCGCACCATGCAAAGAGTAGGATCGCGATGGAAGCTTAGAAATAGAAGTCACATGAGCAGAATTCTGAAAAATACAAAAAGATCATATGAAAAAGCTTCGAAAAATCATATGAATTTCAATAATATTGCAGAGTCTAGCAAAAATGCAGACAATAAAGACATGGTTTCAACAGCGGAGGAAGAAGAAATGTTAGAGCAACTTTATAGGAAGAGGATGTGGCAACTGGCAACAACTTCAATTAAGAAAAAGGCAACAATTTCATACCACCCAGTCATGGAAAGAGGTCGAAAAAGTTTCGATCTTGCCAGTCGAGGAAGAGTGAGAGGTAACAATTAATAATATTACGGTTAGGAATTAGTTTTAAGTTAGTTAATCCCTGTTAGTTGTTAATTGGTTGTTAGATTAGTTAGTCTTAATTTAAACAGATATATAGCTTTGTTTAGTAGGATGAGAACTCAGACTTGTACATTTTCAAAGATAGAATGAATGATTCATTGATGGAATTCACTCTCTTTTCTCTTTCACTTGCAAGTCTAATATGGTATCAGTAGTTTCTTTCTAAAGCTTCCGATTACTTTTCATCTTCTTCGATCCCTTCTGCATGCTCTTCTCTTCTTCCTTCTTCTGGTTCCACCTCCTTCTTTGATTCCTTCCGCATACATTTCTTGATTCTTGCTGCAACTTGTGGTTCCGATGGAAGAGCAAAATCCTCTCTTCATCCACGCTTCGGATTTGCCTGGCTTGGTTCTTGTTTCTCAGCCGCTCGATGGTACAAATTACCTCACATGGCGTCGTTCAATGATGTTGGCTCTTGATGGGAAGAACAAGCTAGGGTTTGTTGATGGCTCTGTTCCTCAACCCCTTCCCAATGATCCGAATTTTCGGCTGTGGAAACGCAATGATAGCATTGTTGCGTCTTGGCTCTTAAACTCGATCATCAAAGAAATCAGCACCAGTGTGATCTATGGCACCTCTTCTTCGGCAATTTGGAAGGATCTTGAAGATCGCTTCAAGCAGAAAAATGGACCTAGGATTTTTCAATTGAAAAAGGCTTTACTTCATTGTACTCAGGATTCTAGCTCCATCAGTGCCTAGCTCCATCAGTGCCTATTTCACTCGTTTCAAGTCACTGTGGGAAGAACTTGGTGAGTATCGACCTGTTCATAATTGTAATTGTGGAGGTGTTCAACCTTTAATTGATTTCCTTCAGGATGAGTTTGTTATGAATTTCTTGATGGGACTCAATGAGTCTTTCTCGCATGCAAGAGGCCAAATTTTAATGATGAACCCTATTCCCCCAATTTCTCAAGTTTTTTCAATACTTCTTCAAGATGAGACCCAAAGAGAAGTTGGACTTCAAATTGTCCCAATCACTGAAGCAGCATATGCTGTTCAGTCAGGCAAGAACAAGAATCAGAAGAAGGATAGGCCAATTTGCACTCACTGTGGCATAACAGGGCATACCAAAGACAAATGCTTCAAGTTGCATGGTTACCCTCCTGGTCACAAGAGGCATTCAACCTCTGCTTCTGTGAATCAAGTTTTAGCAATCACCGATGGCACTGAAGATACAAATTGGTCACCTCAGCAGTGTCAACACCTTCTTGCTCAATTACAAGCTCAACTAGCAAGAGTCCCTTTGGCTACTGTCCAAGATCAAACTGATTCTTTTGTAGGTGAGTCGTCTGTGGGTATCACCTTGTCAATCCTAAATTCTCCATTCAAGAATTCCAATTGTTGGATTCTTGACTCTGGGGCTACTTCCCATATAACCTGTCATAAGCATGTTTTTCTTAACTTTCAAGAGTTACATAATAGGTTTGTCACTTTACCAAATAAGTCTTTGGTTAAAGTTGTAGGAATTGGTTCAGTACAACTCAATTCTCAGTTAGTCATACATGATGTTTTGTTCATACCCTCCTTTCATGTTAATCTACTTTCTATCAGTAGTTTACTTTCCCATATTTCTTTTAATGTCTCTTTTACAAAATCTTCTTTTGTCATTCAGGACACATTACACCAGAAGACGATTGGCAGGGGTGATCTCTCTCAAGGCCTATATGTTCTTCATTCTCATTCTAATAGCAATACACAGTTAGGAAATAAATCCCAGTCTGGTTCACAAATATACAATGTTACACATAGGTCAAGTTCAACATCTGATTGTATTCTTTGGCATGCACGTTTAGGTCATGTTTCTGAAAAAGTCTTAAAACTTTTCTGTAATAAACTTGATTTGCAATTGCAACTCACTTCATGCAATAAATGCTTGATATGTCCTTTGTCCAAATTTAGGCGTTTGTCATTGATTTCAAACAACAATTACTCTGAAAATCCCTTTGATCTTGTTCATGTAGACATATGGGGCCCTTATCATTAACCTACTTATGATGGCAAGAGGTTTTTTCTAACTATAGTTGATGATTGTACTAGGTTCACCTGGTTGTACCTGTTACAACATAAATCTGAGGCACCTGTGTTGATTAAAAAAAATTTTAGCTATGTCAAGACTAATTTTGGCAGGACTATTAAACAACTTCGATCTGACAATGCCAAGGAGCTTCAAATGACTGATTTTCTTCAAGAACATGGCACTGTGCATCAATTCAGCTGTCCTTACAGACCCGACCAGAATGCTGTGGTTGAAAGGAAGCATCAACACCTACTGAATGTTGCAAGAGCACTGCTGTTTCAATCCAAGGTTCCTATCACCTTTTGGGGGGAGTGTGTCAATGCTGCCACCTTCCTGATAAACAGAGTTCCTTCACCCTCACTAAAGAATTGCTCTCCTTATGAGTTGTTATACAACAAACTACCAAGTTATGCATCATTCAGAGTTTTTGGCTGCTCGTGTTTTGTCATTGCTCCAGCTTTCACAGAGAAACAAGTTCTCACCAAGAACATTCCCTGCTGTTTTCATGGGATATCCTCCTGGCTACAAAGGTTACAGGGTTTATGATCTGACCACCAGAAAGTTTGTGGTGTCCAGAGATGTCACCTTCTTTGAAGACAAGTTTCCCTTTGAAACAAAACAGCCACACTCTGCTCCTGACCCTTTTCAATCCACTGTTCTCCCTGTTCCTGTTAAAGACATTGTGCCAAATCCCTTACCTATCATACCTGAATTACAGCATGCCCCAGAGACACCAAGTCTTGATCTTACCCCTGAAACAACTCATGAACATGAGCCAAACATTCCTGAAACTGCACCAAATTCTCCTGAACCTGTTCAAGACAGCCTTGCACCTGAACCTGACCCTCTAGATCCTGCATCAAGGCAACCCAGAAGGTCTACTCGTACTCATAATCCACCTCAATATTTACAGGATTATGTTCACCATACCAAATATCCTTTAACAAAACACATTACCTACACAAATCTTTCCCAACCATATCACACATTCATTTCCAATGTTGACTCTCACTATGAACCACAGTTCTATCATCAGGCAGTAAAATTTTTCCTCAATGGAGAGCAGCAATGGCAGCTGAAATAGAGGCTCTAGAAACCAATAAAACATGGTCTCAGGGTTCCTCTACCTCCAGGAAAGCAAACCATTGGTTGTAGATGGATCTACAAGACGAAATTCAAGTCAGATGGCTCAGTGGAAAGACACAAGGCCCGATTAGTTGCTAAAGGTTTCACACAGCAGATGGGAATTGATTTTTTGGAAACCTTCTCTCCAGTGGCTAAGTTAACCACAGTTAGAGTCTTGCTTGCTGTGGCAGCCCAAAAGCATTGGCACTTGGCTCAATTGGACATCAACAATGCCTTCTTGAATGGTGATCTTTTTGAAGAAGTATACATGGATTTGCCTCAAGGATATCCAAAACAAGGAGTCAGTTCAGTATGCAAATTGCATAAGTCTCTTTATAGCTTGAAACAAGCCTCAAGGCAATGGTTCCAGAAATTTTCTGCAGCACTCACACATCTTGGTTTCCACCACCCACTCACCGACTATTCACTGTTTCACAAAGGATCCAATGACTCCCTCATCATCCTCCTTGTTTATGTGGATGATATCATCATTGCCAGCCCAAGTAAGTCTCTTGTTGACTGCATCATCACAGACTTACAATCTCAGTTTAAACTGAAAGTTCTTGGTAATTTGAAGTATTTTTTGGGCTTGGAAATTGCCAAATCATCAAAGGGAATTCACTTGAGTCAGAGAAAATACACTCTGGAACTGCTTGAAGACACTGGCTTCGGTGAATCAAAACCTGCTAAAATTCCTATGGAAGCAAAACCTGCAGCTTAATGACAGAGATGGTGATCTTCTTCCTGACCCATCCTTGTATAGAAGACTCCTTGGCAGACTCATGTACCTAACTATTTCAAGGCCTGACATCATCTTCTCAGTCAACAAACTGAGCCAGTTCATGTCCAAGCCTCGGACACCTCATCTCAAAGCCTTACATCATATTCTGCAGTACCTGAAAACTGAACCAGGCCAAGGAATTTTCTTCCCTTCTCAGTCAAATACCAAGGTATCTGCATATGTTGATTCTGATTGGGGCAACTGCAGTGTTACAAGAAGATCAACCACAGGTTTCTGTGTCTATCTGGGATCTTCTCTAATTTCTTGGAAATCAAAAAAACAACCTACAGTTGCACGATCTTCTGCAGAAGCAGAATATAGAGCACTGGCATGCCTCACCAGTGAACTTCTTTGGCTGCAGCAACTTCTTAGAGCGTTTCAGATTGATGTTTCTTCTATCATGGTTATGTGTGATAATAAGTCAGCAATCCAGCTTGCTGCCAATCCCACCTCCAATGAGAGATCGAAACACATAGACATTGATTGTCACTTCATCAGACAATATGTCAATTCTGATTTTCTGAACTTAATTTATCTCCCAACTCAACAGCAGTTAGCTGATGTCTTCACTAAAGCACTCCCACGCTGCAGGTTTTCTGTTCTGATTTCCAAGTTAGGAGCATTAGACATCTATGCTCCAAACTTGAGGGGGAGTATTACGGTTAGGAATTAGTTTTAAGTTAGTTAATTCCTGTTAGTTGTTAATTGGTTGTTAGATTAGTTAGTCTTAATTTAAACAGATATATAGCTTTGTTTAGTAGGATGAGAACTCAGACTTGTACATTTTCAAAGATAGAATGAATGATTCATTGATGGAATTCACTCTCTTTTCTCTTTCACTTGCAAGTCTAATAAATAAGAAATAAATAACTGTAATTACTTTCACTAGCTATGAAAAGTTATGACACAGTCATAGATTACTCATTTAGGTTTTGTTTGTGAGTTTTGTTTTGAAGAGGAAGTAAGAGAAATCGAGGGTTTGTGAGAATCTCTTTCTTATTTGTGAGTTTAAAAATTTGGAGGGAAAGATTTGAGGATTTTAGAAAACCCCCAAACCCCTCCTTAGCCAAATTTTTTGGTTTACCCCAATTTGAAGTTTTTTTGGGGGGAAATAATTAAATTACTAATTTACCCTCCGATCTTTACTAATTTGCATTATTTTTTTTGAAAGGTGCATTAATATTATTTAAAGAATATTACTTATGTTATTTTTTTTAAATAAGGGTAAGATTGTAAAAGCATGTCATAAACCTTCAATTTCCTTCCCTTCATACAATATGCACTCACAAACATGGTGACGGATAATACTCTCCTTCCCCTCCCCTCCTGCTCATTTCCTTTTTCCCCTCCCCTCCTGCTCATTTCCTTCCCCTTTGATCTCCTCCCTTTCCTTCCCTTCCAAACTCACAAACAAAGCCTTAGGTTCCAAAATAATTATCAAGCAAATGTTGCACAAAACTAGTAGGAGCATGATTAAAACTCTAAGAAGAGGCAGAGGTTGAGAATACATTACTTGTAAAGATTTTTTGAACAACATGGGATTCAACATTAGTTGACCAAAGCAAACACTCAACATAATAGAGCTGAAAGGAAAAACAAAACAATTAGGGATACAGTGAGATACATACTAAGATCTAAACAACAACCTAAAGAATTATGGATAGAAGCAATTGCTTGTGCAATGTACATTTTTAGGTGTCCAATAAAAAGTGTTTGTGGCTAAACATCCAAAGAAGCTTTGAGCGGAAGGAGACTCTCAATTCCATACCATATTTTTTTTAGTGTATTGCATATGCTCATGTGCTAAACCAGCTCAAGAAGAAATTGGATTTTAAAAATGATAAATGTATTTTGATGGCTACATTATAAATTCAAATTAAGGCCTATAATTTGTATAATTTGAGAATAAAGATGGTGATCATCGTTCGTGATGTAATATTTGATGGAGAAGGAATATAGAATTGGTTCTTAAAAGCCCATAAGAGACGGTAAGCAATCTTGTCCTTACTATTTAGAGTAATGATATTATGACACCAATTTTTGACATCAAATTGACACTTTGGTTAATCACATGTAAATTTTTGGGGCCTGTAGCTGGATACAATCTAAGGCCAGTTGCTTACTTGCGTACGGGCAGACGTATTCAGCCATTCCCATCCCTCATCAGGGCCCAACTTGACAAACATTTTGATGTGGATGAGAGGGGGAGCATCTTTTTTAGATATCCCCACAATTAGAGCTATTAGATGAGAAGAGACTTCGCGCCATGGAACATGTCCAGGTCTACCAGAGATTTCCCGTGCATAAAAAAATAAGGTAATATAGAGAAAGTCAGGTCTGAATGATTGGCATGTCTAAGGCTGATCGTACCTAGTGCTTTGCTTAGTTAGTCGTTTACCTTTGCTTTGGAAAGCGAGAAAGATGATGTTGGAAAGCGGTTAGGAAGCAGCTCCTTATAAACCAGGGGCACTAACTTTCATTCCCAAAGGCTAGGCAGCAAATGCAAAAAGGACTTCAGGGGAGGACTCATTTATGTGAGAAACTATCTTATGAAAGATATTTTACGGATTCGATTACAGCATATGACAAATGCTTTAGTTTACTTTATATCTGGTTATTCTAAGAGGTAAGTAAGCTTCCTTTTTCTTTCGGTCTTACGACCCACTTAGTTCTAGTAGAAGCTGTTCCGGTCATCGTAACATCAGTCGGCGATTCCATTCGTTTTCCTTTGAATGAGAAGAGGTCGTTCTTTAGACCTTTGAAAAGTAGTTTAGTTGCCCATATCCCTGATGGGAAGGAGAGGTGAATTGAGAGTCGGGTTCCTAAAAAATGCCCAAAAATAGAAGGTCCTCTTCCCGTACAAGATAACTCCCCCGAATAGAGATCTTGTCCTGCTCGGTTTTCAGTGCTTCCTGAAGCTGATAGTAAGCTAAGCGTTGGAACTTTTTCTAGGGTAGGAACCTTAACTAGAACCCGGAACCGGAGGAGATGCTTCTTGTCTTCTTTCGATCATCAACCGGTTGAATAATATATTTATTATTGCCGTTAAGCGGTAAAAGGTCTCGAAGAACTTTCGAATCACTTGTCGGTGCTTTAGTTGAAAGATGGCCCTTCTTCACAAGCTTATCCCCGCCCCGACCGGCAACTGTTGGATCTCCCCATCTCTCCTAAACTCCCCCCGGTCTTCGGCCCGAGCTGTATGAGGCAGAAACTCGCCCCACGTCCGGTTCGGAGGCCGAGCCCCACCCCAGCAGTAATGGTGCGGCTTAGGTCAACTAATACAAAGAAGATACAGTTCACTCAACGATTGCCTTTGGGTTCCGAACTCCATATGGGGAAGGAGTGTTGTTGTTTCCGAGGTCTCGATCATTTACATGGACCCACTTCTCATTCCATTTTTGGGAATTTGATGATCTATATACCGTCCCTAACGAACGATCGCCTCATGTAAATATTTGGTTAATCACATGCAAATATCTGGTTAATTCTTTATATGATTAATGGGTCATCATGAATTAACCAAATATTTATACGTGATTAACCATATAATGAACTGGATTAACCAAATATTTATACCAATTAATCAAGATGTCAAAAGTTGGTGTCAACTTTTGATGTCATAATATCTTTACCCTATTATTTAGGTGCAAGAAATGTCAAAGATTGTTGTTAGCCACAGATTTTTTTACTGCACAAATCCTGTGAAAAATATCACAAGCAAACTTTACAGCTTGCATACTGCAGCCATTTTCTTCATGAGTAGTTTTGCTTATTTGTATTATTTTATTTATTACAATCTTCAACCTATAAAAGGCTTCTTGGGTGTAGCATGTATTATCCGTTCAATTGAGTGAATGAAATTTGTTTTAAAGCTTTTCTCTTCCTTCTTGCTGCGTGAGTTTTATTGAGTGTGAGAAAAAAACCTTGGCGAATTAAAGTGTGTTTTTGACATCAGTATCAACTATCTCTTTTATTTAAACTCAATTTTAATGACAAATTTAAAGCATATGAAAAGTAGTTTGACTATTTTTTTTCCTTTTTCTTTATAGTAGGTGGATAGATGGAAACATATGTCTGCTCAACCCAATATAATATATGGTATGTTAAGCTTATATTGGTCTTCCTCCAAGCCTCCCAATAAAAAATGTTCATGCATAAGTCTAAGCACATTCATTGCAATTGAAATTTTCAGATAATAGAGGGTGAGAGAAGTTTAAATAGCTTTTCAACCTCTTTGACATCACAAACTTATCTTCTATAGCACATGTTTGTATTGCTTCATTTAATTTTTCATTAATGTCAATGTCCCACAAAGGTGAAAAGGATCAGTTTGTCCTACAAATGTCATCATCGAGGAAGATGATAGGCTCCTTTCAAGTAGGGAGTAACTCCAAAAGGCTGGGAGAGGGGAAAACAGAGTTAAACAAATAAAATTCTGGAAATTCTTCTCTGTCTTCTTCATTTACTCATGCATGATATATAGCCAAATACTTTTCCTAATGATGCACATCTATTGCCAGATGTACAGTGATAATTACAACAGGAAATAACTGCAAGCCAATCTTCCTAACAAACTGACCAACACATTGTTGATGAAGTGTCCTAAGTGACTAAGCATAGCTAGATATCCAAGTTGTTGTTCTCTTGAGTCGTTTGGGCCAAGTCTCATTGGGCTCCCTTGACCCAATAGCGTATCAGAAGACCACCTTGTTAGGACTTTGAAAGACCTGTTTTAGAAAAAAGAAAACACATTCAAAGGCCAACTAATTAAAGGAAACAGCGAAAAAATCATTTCTTCATTTAGCTTATAAACAAAACTCTGCCATTCCACCAATTTTGAATTGTAAAAGAATCTCAGAAGAAAAACCAAGACAAGCAAGATCCACGAATGTGATTCTACGTGTGGTCCCTATGATGGAAGAATTTCAAGAAATGGCTTAATCCACAAATTTTCCCATGCTGCTCCACGGTGAAACATTTCATTGTGAAGCTTTTCATTGTCAAGCTACTGTTTGTTAGTTAGTTTTTTTTTTGGGTGGGGTGGGGTTGAGCAAATTGAAGTTGTAGCAATTTCTCATAGGAAAAAAGATAAAGGCAGAGAGACATATTCAATAACTTTTGAACTTTTGACTCGATTCTTTCTATTTCTTTTATGCAATTACTCAATGTAATTACTATCTGTCAAACATGATTTTAGGAAGAAAAAAAAAAGATATTTAATTACTGACATATAAAATTGATTTTGCCTCCAAAACAATTCTGACTAGAATCTACAAAATGTAGTTTTTAAGTTTAGTTAAACATTTTACATTAAGTTTAACACCGAACTTGTTTTAAAAATAAAATCCAAACATAATCACTTTACTTCAAACTCAATTATAACTAAATCAATTTTACAAAATCAATTATATTTAAAATCACTTTTATCAAACATTCATCCAAACACACACTCAATTACATGCTAAGTTTCCTCTGCTGTCCTGGAATTGGTTTTGGCCCACCTTAGAATCGCTTATGTAGCTTATAGGCTCGATGTGATTAATAAATACATTGCCATGTGCTACTACCATTTAGCCCAACTAATAGGCAATTTGTCCAGAGATTAAGTGAGATATACGCACCTAACCAATTATTAATACCAAAACTTGACTCATATGTGTTGGTCAAGGAGGGCTCACTTCTCCTAGTTAAGGACCATAATTCATCCCAATTCCAAAACAGAGTAAATAACAATTTCTTTACTGTGAAATTTTTTTTGTTCTTATTTCAGATTTTGAAAAATAAATCTCTTAACTTCTTCTCTAACAACATTGGTCAGAATAATCCATGATATATAGCAATTAATACGTTCTTAAATTTGCCCCTGAAAAAGACTAGCTTAGCTAACACGTAAAATTCCTAGGGATCAAATTAAAAAAAATTATTTTTCAGAAATTAAATTGAGGCCCCAAATTTTTTAAGGAACAAAATTGTGTATTACTTTAAAAAAAATCGGTGAATTATGTCAAACCAAAATAGATGAGAACCTAAACCATTCAATCATAATGATCTATGCAAGGAAGTCTTCTCAATTGGTGAAACATGGAGCTAAATAGACAAGATATTGGTTATGAGTTTTATACGAGTACAAAAACGAAAACAAACTACAGGTCTGCTATTTTGACACAAAATGCCGGACAACAATACATACATCGTATGAACAATTGTCGCACAAATGTGATCAGAATGATTCTGTATCTTGATCAGAACACGATTTTTTTTTTAAATATATATTTTTTTTTATATAATTTTTTTGATTTAGTTTGGGCATTCACCACATATTTGAAGGTATTCAACAGATAATTGAACTACTTTCACCAGATATTCTATGGCATCCCCACGCTAATTTTGTTTAGGCATTCACCACATATTCGAAGCGCATTCACTGATAAGTGAACTACGTTCACCGTGATAATCTAAGGCATCCAAAACTTCGGTTTTAGTATGGGCATTCACCGGATATTCGGCGCATTCACCAAATAATTGAACTACGTTCACCGGATAATCTAAGGCATCCAAAACTTGGTTTTAGTATGAGCATTCACCACATATTTGAGGCGTTCACCGGATATTTGTCACGCTCACCGATATTGACACATACTTAATCAAAAATTTATTTACAAAAAAATTAAATTAAAAAAAAGTCTTCTGATTGTCGCACAAGATGCAAATTTCTGATCTTGCAAGGTGCGATCTTTGCATCATCGATGTATGTATTGTGTCGCAAAATCTGTGTCAAAAAATCATTTCCGAACAAACAAACCTGTTGTCAGCCCAATGACAAATTGGTTCGGCATGCTCTGCTGCCTGCAATCTATCCCATATTTTGTCCATCACCCAAAGGTCCATGTGGCCCCTCTCCCTCACCCTGACCTGCTCTGCGACCTCCTCCTTATCCACTTATTTTCGATGGGTTCCTTTCCTCTATTATATTATATAATGCACAATTGAAAGCAGCACCTCACAAAAGCTGAATTGCATCATTGCCTCTCCTCCTCCCATAAATATTTTTAATCAAATGAAATCATAGAAAAACCAAACGTGATCATTCTTTTTTTTCCTTTTCGTTTTTTTTTTTTCCTCTGCATAATTGGAGTTCTATAGCCCTAGTTCGTAATGTACATAAATTTTTTTAATTAAACTTCCGTAATTGACCCGTGCTAAACACACGGGTACAGTTTGGTTATCCTACAACAAATAAGTTTTACAATATTAACATATAATATAAATAATTATATTAATTTTATACAATTTTTTTGTTAAGTTTAATTTTAAGAGTTTTATCATAAGTTAGTCAAGTCCAGTGAACCTTCTTATTGTACGACAATCACATTTCAATGGCCGAAACCAATTTACTCATCTGGCTTCCTTGTATTAATAAAGATGGGCCCAATTCATCAAATAAGGCTTAACAATATATCTTTAAACCTCAAATTCCATTCCCACCATCCGGAGCGGTCGGTTGAAGTTGAAAAGCAGAAAGCACTCCCACTGTCGCTGACGAGGAAGAACTTCAATGTGTAAGTTTTCTTCAAAATAATATAAGGTATACAATGCTTGGACTTGTGCAAAGAATTACCCGTCCAAAGGTTATTTAAACTGTTTATAATTTAATTGATAAGTTGATTGGTTTTTCCTTAGTGGACGAGGCCATAAATGAATACCTAAATAACATGATAAGAACAGCAAGTCCAAAGACTTGAAAATAAACGCGTCCATCTTGCAACGTCAGCAGACGAGGGTTATTCTTGTAACTCAAGTATACATCCATAATGCCTAACTAAAATTCAGTAGACGTCCATAGTGCCACGTCACTGGACGGATGTTCTCTTAAGGGCTTAGCAAGTCCAAAGACTTGTGTGGACGAGCGCTTCTGTCAGTTGTGTGGACGAGCGCTTCTGTCACTTGTGTGGACGGACGCTTCTGTCACTTTAGTGGATGAGCGCTTCTACCACATCAGTGGACAAGCAAAATAAAATCTTGTATAGATGCG
This sequence comes from Sophora flavescens, assembly GCA_030762895.1. Classification (NCBI taxonomy): domain Eukaryota; kingdom Viridiplantae; phylum Streptophyta; class Magnoliopsida; order Fabales; family Fabaceae; genus Sophora; species Sophora flavescens. The sequence goes on along the minus strand of CM061064.1, from coordinate 29,324,146 downwards.
TTCTTAAAACTAAGTAGACGGCTATATATCTTTACTACCTTGAATATGATTTAATGCAATCTGGTCCACGATGAATTTATTTCAAATGATTGATATTTATTTCACACTCTTGTTATGGTGGCTACACTCTTGCTTATTGAGAATCATTAAAAATTTGATTACAAAGTTATAAGCATATTGATAACAGATGGTTTGTTTAAAAAAGTGTTAATTTTAAAATACAATTAGCAAACATGTTCAACTACAGTCTTGTAACCGGACAAAATTAGAATTTTGGGACACTGAATGCAGTATTGGTGGACATAGCTGGTATAAATTCTGCAAGGAAAGTGGAATAAAGAAAGGAGATGCGATGCAATTTACCGTAACTGAGGATTCGAGAAAGATAATAGTGAAGATAATCCGGGGTTAACTAATACAGCAAAAAAAAGCAAAGCCTAAAGTAGTGTATTAGTTAGAGTGTATGTTATTTAATTCCAGTCTTCCATTAGAACCAGTAATATGATGATACTGTTTATGTGTTGCTTATATTCCTTGACATATTTTATGTTGCATGCGTATAATTATAAATAATTACAATATTAGAACAAAGTTTGACTTCCTAGTTCCTAAGTGTGTATAATGATTACTTACTGCCATATATGGACGTGGGATTATTCACAAGCAAAGATTTGTAAAAATTTATTGGTAAAGTTCAATTGAGTTATAAAAATTGCAATCCAACTATCTATTAAATTTTTATATCTCAGTAAAGGTAGATTATTTTCAGTGCATTTCGTAAATAACAAATAAGGAAGATTGCTTTACAAAAAAAAAAAAAAAAAAAGAACCACTCGAAAGATAAATGGATAAATTCAACATTATATGTTCATATATGATTAATAGTAAATATGTGTTTTGAAAGTACTCTTCATCAAAAGTTAAACATTCATAGCACACACAAATTTAAAATACATATCTACAATATTGTATTGGTTCAATAATTTCAGATAGCATCTGCTAAACCAAAAACTCTACAAATATTATGGAAAATATTTTAAATTAAACCTGCTCAAAAACTTCTTTGTAGACGATATTCTTTACCAATTTGCATGCCACGCCATGATCATCACAACTTAAAATCTTTAGACCACTCTTATATTTAACCCTAGAAATAGCAACATATAATTGGCCATGATAAAAAACAGGAGCGGGTAAATATAGTCCAACATGAGATAATGTTTGTCCTTGACTTTTATTTATAATCATCGCAAAGCTAAGAACCAATGGAAACTGGCACCTTTGAAATTTAAATGGCATTGTGTGATCTGATGGTTCTAGATTAAATCTAGGAATATAAACTTTATCACCAACATGATTTCCAGTAGCAACTCTAGCACCAATGACATTCACACCCAACTCAGTAACAACCAACCTCGTACCGTTGCATAACCCAGTAGATTGATCAATATTTCTCAACAACATAACAGGAACGCCAACCTTCAATATTAGCTTATGATTAGGAAGTCCGGAGCACCTAATTTGATTAAGAAATTCAGGAGTCAACCACTCAGAATTTATGCCGTTTGTTTCCTCCATCCTAGCAATAGAATCAGAGCTAAGATATTCTCTTCCTTCACCAGGAAACAACGATAACACGTAATTGTTTACCTGTTCCACAAACTGCAATTTTGGTACCAATATCGCCCTTTCTTCATAATATTTGAAATCATTCATATGACTAACCAGATTAGGATATATATGAGACACAATAGTTGCTATCAGATCAATTGCATCCAATATTAACAATTCTTCAGGGGGATAAATATCAAAATCACAATCATTGTCAACACCCAACCTCCCATCACCAATATCAAGAATCCACTGTGCAAATTCCTTATTCGATTGATTATCAAGACCACTTGAATCCATCTGAATTCTCATATTTTCTGTAAGCCTCACCACCTTACAATGCTTCCATAATATATATGAGTTAATGGTGGCCATAACAATATCTGCCCTACTTCTCTTTGGAACAATAGGTAATATCTGCCTAAAATCACCACCCGGGACAACAACCTTCCCACCAAATGGTTTATGAGAATATTCTACCATAACAATTCCCATAATATCCTTTAATGTCCTATCCAATGCCTCAAATGCCCATCTATTAACCATAGGAGCCTCATCCCATATTATCAAAGTAGTCTCACGAAGTAAATCTGCTCTAAAACTATTTTGTCTAATATTACAAATTGAGTCTTCATTTAATATCAAAGGAATAACAAACTGTGAATGTGCAGTTCGACCTCCAGGAAGCAAAAGTGAAGCAATTCCACTCGAAGCAACATTTAAAACAATCTTACTCTCAGCACGAAATCTATAAGACAAAGTCTTCCATAAAAAAGTCCTCCCCGTACCACCATAACCATCCACAAAAAAAAAAACCCACCATTTTTTGCTATGACAGCATCAACAATTTCATCATATACAAATCTTTTTCCAACATTGAGTTGTCCCAAGCATTCAAGATGTTTAACAGCCATTTCATGTGTGTCATATGAAAGTTCTCTAAGGACAAAAATGTTATTTAAATAAGATAAGTCTTCAGTATGAGGAAATGGCATGGTATCAAAATCCTTCAATGACTTCCCATTCAAACACAATAATTTCTCCATCTCAACCAAACAAATAACCTTCAACTGATCATCACTCAAACATAAATTTGTACATTGAAATAAATTTACGATCATAAATATAAAAATAAAAGTAGCAATTACCTATTACCTATATTTTATACATAAGGAATATAATGGATATAGATTCCAATAAATAATGTATAATCATATAAATTATTGGTAAAATAATAAATAGAACAATTTAATAAAACTAATAAATAAAATAATAAAATCATGAATCAATCAAGTATAAAAAACGGAATTCGACCAAACCTACTATTATAAATCTACAAAAATATTATACCTGGGGTAATGTAATTGTTTACGTCTTTCGTATAATAAACCATCTACTAAGACTTCCCAAGTCTCATCCCATACATGGCGAAGGTTGCTCATACTATTTGACAGCAATAAAGTGATAAAAAATCTCCTCAAGTATGCCCCAGAAGCCAGTATTGCAACCTCACAAAGTCCATCAATATATTATTTATCATCAGATAACAAACACATAGCTGCCATGGAGGCAAAGCCATGGCAATGCATGTTCCCGGAATTGTTTCCTCCTTCTTCCCCTCCTAATCTCCCTTCTCCCCTTCCTTCTCAAACCCTGCCACCACAAAAAAAGTCCTTCGTCCAAGCCCTAAACAATGCCTGTGACATCCCTTTTAGCCAATTGCCGACTCCATGTCTCAAAGGAGATGAAGTGGCCATCACGATCCCAGAAGATGAGTATGTCGCGGGCATTGAATCATCCAAGAATAATCTGCACGGGCGCATATTGCTGTCCAAGGGAGATCATCCAGTCAAGATTAATGACTTGCGGGTTAAGCTATCGGATCTTTGGAGACCTATTGCTCAATGGAAGGTAACTCCAATTGGTAGAGGCTTTTTTGAGTTCTCTTTTTCCTCTGTGGAGGATATGAGAAGGGTTTTGGCGGCTGGATCATGGAATTTGAAACCAGGATCATGTGCGGCTTTTTTTCTTGGACAAAGGATTTTAATCCTTTTATGGTAAAGCAAACAAATGTGCAGACTTGGATTCGTATCACTGGTCTTCCTCTTGAATATTGGAGGCCAAAAATATTATATTCTATTGCAAGAGGAATTGGGACTCCTTTATCCATTGATGATCCCACAAAAGAGAGAAGTTTGGGTCACTATGCCAGAATTCTTGTTGATATAGATTTGACCAACAAGCTACGTGATAAACTTTTGGTTGAAAGGAAAGATTTTGCATTCTTTGTAGGGATTGAATATGAGTCTCTGCCATATTTTTGTTCGGATTGCAAGGTCATTTGCCATTCCCTAGCAAACTGTCGGAAAAGGCAAGATCATCAAGGGAAGGATCAACAAAATCGGCCCTCGAATCAGAAAGACAGTACAGCAAATTTTGTGGTTTCAAAATATGTCGAGAAGAACAAAGATCCCTTAAAAATTACAAATGCATCAGTTAATGAAAACCTGGCAGACATTAAAGGTAAAGCAGTGATTAATGGCTCGGATGATGATCTCAGGTTGACAGAGAGGGTGCCTTATGTATTGGAACAAATAAATCTGTGTGATCAGGAAAGGCTGGCTTCGAGGATGAGTCAACAGCAACAAGAAGAGGACTCAAAATCAGTGGATACAGTCTTTGATGAATCTTTGCACTTTGGCAACAGTCCACAGAATGTTGTGCCAACTGAATCTCTAATTTCTGACAGTCATGTTGGTTCATCCTTTGTGCCAAATTCAGTTTCTAAGACTGATTCTGTTGGGGTATCTCCCCAAGGTAATGCTGTCACCACTCCTCATAGAGAGGCTAATTTGAACACAGACACTGCAGGTTCAAACCTGCACACCCCCTCTCTGAGGGGACACTTGGATGGTGACAATTTTGTCCCAAACTCAGTCTCAACACAGCAGCTAGATATTCCTGCTGATGTTAATCATACAGTAGCCAAAGACCTTAGAATTGTTGGGAGACTTTGGAGTGATGAAGTGGAGGGTGTCTCTTCATTCCAAGTGCGCTGTGAGAATCAAGAGGAACCATTTGTGGAAGTGAAGTCCAAGTCCCAAAAGAAGAAACAGAAGAGAGAGAGAAGGCTTGCTCAAAGGTTCTCCAGGTATAAATCTCAATATGAGACAGAGTCTGGCTCATTGGAATTCTAATGAAAATATTTTATTGGAATGCAAGAGGGATTGGTAATCCCTTAACTAAAGCAGTTCTGGTGAAATTTTGCTTGCAGCACAAGCCAGACCTTGTTTTTGTCTCAGAACCGAAAATTCCATTAGATAGTCTATCTGACTGTTTCTGGAAGAGGCTAAATCTTAAGGTTTTTGCTGTTAATAATAGGGGTCATCTTACCCCTAATTTGTGGGGTGTGTACTGATCACATTACCCCTTCTATATTGGCTACTTCTCAACAGCACATTTATTTCTCTGACACTGAATTCTCAAGTCCTGTTCATCTCAGCAGTGTATGCATCAACATCCCACATTGACAGAAGGAATCTCTGGTTAGAGTTAGCCACTTTACAACAAACTTATCAAGGTCCTTGGTGTTGCATAGGAGACTTTAATGCCATTCTTGGTGCTCATGAAAAGAGGGGTGGAAGGCTGCCTTCTACTATTTCTTGTGAAGAATTTAGAGCCTGGTCAGACTCCTGTCAGCTTACTCACATCACCACTCAAGGAGCCTCTTTCACTTGGTCAAACATGAGGGGTCATGGAAATCACACAGAACTGAGGTTGGATAGAGCTTTGTGTAATGATGAATGGTTCTCAGTCTGGGACAATGTAGCTTGTTGTACTTTACCAAGGAATCATTCAGACCACTTTCCCCTCTTACTCATTTTGAAAAAGGGTACCAAACCGAAGCCTGCCCCTTTCAAATTCCACAGCATGTGGACTGATCATAAAGACTGTAGAAGATTGGTTGCTGATGTTTGGAACAGGAAGTTTTGGGGCTGTCCAATGTATGTCTTGTCCCAGAAGCTAAAGAGTTCGAAATCAGAGCTGAAAGTTTGGAACAAACAGGTCTTTGGAAATGTCCATTGCAAGGTTGAAGAGGCCATGGCTAACTTAGAAGCCATCCAATTAAAAATTGATGCTGATGGTTACTCAGATCAGCTGCACTCACAAGAACTAGCAGCCCAAACTGAATTGAATCAGGCTCTCTCTTTTCAAGAATCCTTTTGGAAAGAAAAGGCTAGATTGAACTGGTTTGCTGAAGGTGATAGAAACTCTGGCTTTTTCCATAAGGTAACAAAAATTAGAAGTGCTTCCAGTCCAATGTCCATTCTTAAAGTCAGAAATTCTGTCTTGGATAATCAAAGGGCTATCGAGGATCATGTTCTAGGCTTCTACCAGTCTTTATATGCCTCAGAGAATTCTTGTGTGCACAATGACATCATTGAAACAGTCATCCCTCCTTTGGTCTCTACTCAAGATAATGTAATGCTCACCAATATTCCAACATTAGAGGAGGTCAAGAATGTTGTTTTCAATCTGGACAGGAATAGTGCCCCGGGCCCGGATGGTTTTGGAGGAAGCTTTTATCATTCATACTGGGACATTGTTGGAAGTGATGTCCACAACTCAGTTGTGCAATTCTTTAGAGAGGGCTGGATTCTTCCAAATCTGAATTCAAACAGGGTTGTCCTCATCCCCAAGTTTGTTGGTGCTGACAGGATTGAGAATTACAGGCCCATTGCTCTTGCAAATTTTCAGTTTAAGGTGATCACAAAAGTGTTGACCGATAGGCTTGCTGGAATCATGCCAAAAATCATCTCCCCCGAGCAAAGAGGATTCATTAGAGGAAGGCATATTTCAGAATGCATCTGTATTGCCTCAGAGGCAGTAAACATGTTGAGCAAAAAGCTGTTTGGAGGCAATATTGCCTTGAAGTTTGATATCAAAAAGGCTTTTGACACCTTGGACTGGAATTTTCTTTTGAAAGTTCTGCATTCCTTCGAATTCAATCAACAATTCTGCTCTTGGATTCACACTATTTTGGAGTCTGCTCATCTTTCTATTTCAGTTAATGGCTTCTCAGTTGGTTTTTTCACTTGCAAAAGAGGAGTAAGGCAAGGAGACCCTCTTTCTCCTCTCCTCTTTTGTTTGGCTGAAGAAGTTCTAAGCAGAGGGATCTCGAGATTGGTTGAGTTGGGCAAGTTACAGCACATGGCTAGCCCAAAGGATTTTCCTACTCCTAGCCACATCCTTTATGCTGATGACATTATGGTTTTCTGCAAAGGATCCAAAGCTAACCTTAGACACCTTATGCAACTATTTGAGAATTATGGACAAGCTTCTGGTCAAGTCCTTAGTCTTGAGAAGTACAGATTTTATGCAGGATCAATGTCCTCTAGAAGAGTGGATGAACTGAGCAATTTCTTGAGGTTTCCAGCAGGCTCCCTCCCTTTTTACTATCTTGGTGTGCCTCTCTTCAAAGGGAAACCAAAAGCTCTATATCAGCAGCCTACCTTAGACAGAATTAAAGGAAAGCTGGCCTCTTGGAAAGGTTCTCTCCTATCTATCATGGGAAGAGTGCAGCTAGTTAACTCAGTGATTCAAGGTACTCTATCTTACAGCTTTCGCATCTACAAGTGGCCTGCCTCATTGTTAAAGCAGCTGGATGGTTGGATCAGGAATTTTGTTTGGTCTGGAGACATTCACAAAAGGAAGCATATAACTGTGGCCTGGAAAACTGTCTGTTCTTCTGTAGAGGATGGTGGTCTTGGTCTTAGGTCTCTTCGAGCCATTAATAAGGTCTCTATGTTGAAACTTTACTGGGAAGTAACCTCTTCAAATGAGCAGTGGGCCAAATTCCTTAAAGCAAGGTTTCTCAGAAGTTCAATGCCTATTACTCATCATGTTAATTCTTCCTTATAGCCTGCTATAAAGGTCTGGTTTCCTATGGTTAAAGAGCAGTCTTCTTGGTTAATAGGGAATGGCCACTCTGTTAACTTTTGGACAGACAAGTGGTTGCCCGAGCCTCTGGCAAATTTGATGAATATTCCAACTGATTGGCAGCAGGATTTATCTGCCAAGGTTTCTGATTTCATTGTTGATAGTTCCTGGAACATTCCTCTCTGCTTGCAGCATCACTTCCCTAGCATAATGGAAAATGTTTGCCAAACTCACATTCCCATAGAGCCTGGTGAGGACAGATTGGTGTGGGACTGTGCAGCAAATGGTCTCCTCACCTTCAAGGATGCATTCATCTTCCTTAATCCTGTAAGAAACCTTGCCCCAGAATTCAAGCAAATTTGGTCCAAGGCAATTCCTCCCTCTAGATCATTTCTAGTTTGGAGACTTTTCCATCATAAAATGCCAACAGATGAAAATATAAGGAGCGGGGGCTACACCTTGGCCTCAATGTGCAGTTTGTGTGGCTCAGCAGAGGAAACTTCTTCCCATCTGTTTCTTACCTGCAATTATGCAGCTGCTCTGTGGGGATGGTTGAGTTCAAAACTGTTGCACACAATTGATCACTCCTCTATAGAGAACCTGTTCTTGGTATGTAGCGGCACTAGCCCTCAAGTCTATGAAGTATCTCTTGCTGCTGTTATTCACGTAATCTGGGTAGTTTGGACAGCAAGAAACCAGTGCAGGTTCAACAATAAGTTCCTTGGTACAGAAGCTGCTCAAAATTTGGTAACTTCAGCTGTTTGGTCCTCAGGAAAGCTGGCAAGTGGTGCTATGTTTAATTCGGTCAATGAGCTTGTTATCCTCAAGAACTTTAGCATTGATTGTCATTACAGCAAGTCACCAAAGATTACAGAGGTTATTTGGCACTCTCCTCCATGCAATTGGACTAAATGTAATATTGATGGTGCAGCTCATGGTTCCCCCGGTCCATCTGTATGTGGGGGTATCTTTAGAGGCCACAATGCGGCTGCACTTGGCTGTTTCTCTTGCAACCTAGGCAATTCATCATCACTTGCAGCAGAAATATCTGCTGCTATGCATGCTATAGAAATAGCTCACAATAGAGGTTGGTTTAATCTTTGGATTGAAACTGATTCAATTTTGGTATTGAAGGCTTTTAACAACCAGAGCTCAGTTCCATGGCGTCTTCAAACAAGGTGGAGAAACTGCATGGTAGTAGCTAGGGCTCTTTCTTGCCAAGTTACTCATATTTATAGGGAAGGGAATCACTGTGCGGATAAGTTAGCCAATCATGGCATACACAATCCGGGATTTATTTGGTGGGATACAATTCCTCCCTTTATTAGAGAGGATTTTGTTAGAGATAGGCTTAGTTTGCCCAGATACAGATTTTCTTGATGTTTTTTCTCTTTGCATGGGCTTGGGATACACGTCCCACCATGTTCTCCTTTTTGTATTCTTCCTTTATTCATTAATAAAGTGTAGCGTGAGGCTTTTGATGGATGGTTTTGTGGTGCCAACCTAGTTGGGATGACAAAATTCATTCTGAGGCTTTTTCACACTACTTATTAAAAAAAAAAAAAAACACATAGCTGCACATGCTTCTTGAAAAGACTGATAACTACTATTATTAACAGTTCTCAAACATTCATAACTCGTACAACCCTTTTGAATATTAAGCAATAACCTCAGGTAATATGCCTCGCCACTACCAGGCGGCACAAAATTCAAATGACCAATCATTTGACCTCTTTCCTAGGTTTCCATTCCCTTTTGTTGTTGAAGAAACACAAAACCTGAGGGAAACTCCGCATAAGTTAGATGTCTACCTTCAACATATTTACGGTTAGCATTCATCCATGCCTGAAACATGGTCACCTTGTTTTTATTCTTCTCAACAACATGATCAATCTTTTCAGTATCATTAAACAATACAAACTGCTCTCTAGGAAGATGGAACGTCAAACATTGTACAGGAGGCCATCTTTCATGAATATCAAATGCAAAAAGTCTCCAAGCAGATTCACATGGTGATAAATAGCAACAATCGTAATAATGATTTATCTCATTAACAGCATGCATTTCATTTAATGGACTTTGACCATCGGTGACAACAATCGATAACCGATCCGACCCCTTATTAATATATTTAAACAAATACTTGATGCAATCAGACTTGTTGCAATATTCAATATTAATATGGGCTCGAAAAAACACAACAACAATTTAGGATTGTAAGGGACAACATACTGATTGTCCAAATGTACACCACCCTTAACAAAGGTAACACCATTATCTCTTCTCCTATAAATTGGATATCCATCATCATCAAATGTAGTATGATCAACAAATTTCTTCGAAAAATATTTTGAACATTTACCACCCTTCATGCAAGGAGAACTACGATTTACACTACCACAAGGTCCATGAAGCATAAAATTGGTAACAATGTTGTATAAATTAGGGAACCTGGTATTGTCCGTGCTCGGTAGAAATGATCGAATTAATAAAATCAATCGACTGCATATTATCCTTCTCTTCTAGCCACAACAATATATGTGCATGTGGCAAGCCACGTTTCTGGAATTCAATTGTATACATACCTAATTAATAAAAGAAAAATAATCAACTAACTATCAAATATAAAGAACATCATGTAATATATCATCTAAAATCACATACAATAAATAAAAGCTTAATAATAATACATGCTATAACCTTGCCAAAAAATGAACCCTTCTTCAAATCAAACATCATTTGATTTAATTTCATATGAAACACTCTACACAAAATGTCTGGACGATCGGAAGCAGCCAGTCCAACGGAAGATACCAAATGACGATTCTCATCCCACTTTGGATTACAAGTAAAGGTTAAAAACAAATCTGGATATCCAAATCTTCTGCCAATTGCCATAGCATCCTGATAATTATTGAACATGTATCTATGACCACCCGTGAATGAAGATGGAAGAATAACTCTTTTGCCAATAGTTGTTGCTTCTACATTACCTTGATCCTTAGCTTCCTCAACACCTTTCAAAAGGTCACCTCTGATAACATTTTGGTGTCTTTTTATAAACGAAAGTCTTTGGGCTTCAAGCATTGAATAACAATCAACAACAAATTGCTGAAAGAATCTTTTGCTCTTCAATATAGTAGTTTCCTCAAAGTTTTTATCCATTAACCTAAATGCCAAAAACTCTCTCAACGATACATGACCTCTTTGAGTTTCTGCAATAGATTTTTTAGCAGGCACAATAGGCAAATCTTCTTGAAAACCATCTTCCCCATACGAAAAAAATAATGGATATTGCAAAGGCATGAATCAAGCATCGGTCTCAGCAATCCTTTGCAAATACTCTTCTCTAGAATGGACAATCACATCTCGACCTCGATCACAATTGTCAAAATCTCCAACAATAAGAGCAGCAACTTCATCTACAGTTGGTAAATTATACATTAGCGCTTCAACGACCCGATTACGAATTAATCTTAGTGATACATTTAAACCACTGTCCTGCTGAAAAATATCTCTAACACGTCTAAAACTCTTTGCACGAGGATTAAAAGTATCAACCATTTCCAACAACTCTTTCACCAAAGTCTGGTCTAATTTTTTTTGTCTTTGTCACTCCTGTACCATAAAAACAAAGCATCAAATTATTGGCAATCAAAGGATATTATACACACATTATAATATACGTAAAGTGACAAATTTAATTTAAACAAAAGACAGGTTAAAAGCTACAACTATTTATAAAAGAGTCACAAGAAATAACATATACAAAACATTTAAAATAGGAAACGTCATATATGACATTGAACAATACATAGAATAACATCAAAATTATATGCAAAATTAAATGTTATATATAGTTTATAAATAAGCACTAAAAAATTTATAAATACCTGAAATGAGATATCCGATTTGACACCTCATTTTGATTATCATATATAAATAATTGTACAAACTTTGGCTTCTCCCCTTCGAGGGGCAACAAACTCCCTATTCGATGACAATTTTGACCACCAATAATAAACTGAGGAGGATCATGACTTGAAATAACATTAGTTTGAACTTTACCTCCCATTGATGTAAAAGCAAACATGTTATTATAAGAACATATATTTTCAAGGAAATGAGCACTCCTTGAGTCTTGCCCATGAATCAGATTCCAAAGCAAATCAGGGGGCCTCTCTAAATATTCCAAAACAATTCTTCCCTTCATACAACATATAGAGAACTCCACACCAATTTTTTTCTTACTTTTATCAGCACGTTCCTCAAACCAAACGTTTGCTCCACAATTTTGGCAAACATACCTCATAATGGCTCCAAAATCAACATAATATAAAATTCAGAAATTTAAAAAAAAAAGATTATTACCTATATATATATATATATAGTTAACATCTTCAAAATAAATGATTTTGAGTTAGATAATTCCTAATTTGAACATACCTTCATTTTCTGCTTTTTCAAACAACAAATTTGCATCATCCTGATCAACAGGAACTTCATCTACACTTTTGAATATATTTGGGCAAAAAAATAAAATATTTAAGGGAAAACTCAAATAGTTTAAACCTAAATTAAAATAATGGAATAATAACAAAGAACAAAATAAAAAAAGATACCTGAATATATACTATTTGCATCAGATTGCATGTTTTCATTGGAGAATAGTATATACGAAGGAACAGTCGAATGACATTGGATGTTATTTATACTCCAAGCTTAAACAGTGAAATTATCAAATATTCAGCAAAAAAAAAATGTTATCTCATAAAAGATATAAAAATTCAAAATCATATAAACTACAAACCTTCATTTTCCTTATTGCAACCCCTCTTATTGTTCCTTAACAAAGACATCCTCTTTTGTCTAGCCTTTTTACCATTGGAAGCACGAGAACCATCCACTTGAACACGATCAAAACCACTCATTTTTTTAATAAAATGCACTAACATAAAAAAAAAATGAAAAAATTGAATAAAAAATTAAAGATGTTTATGAAATCTTACTAATTCTACAATTTTAATAAAATTAACAATAAAATTACGTCTTTATAAATCTAGGTAACCTATCCTTTATTTTATCTTAGGGCATGCCCTCCTGTGCTTATTTTCCTGTTTCATTTCATGCCTCCTCTGTTTGTTCTCCGATAGGCTTCAGGTAGTTTGTTGCTTTTTGCAGGACTTTAACTACTTTGAGTCATTAAAAAAAGAATAATTAAATGCAAACAACTATGATATTACTGTAATAAGCAATATATACGAAAGACTTTAATCATTAAAACAACACTGGGAAACACTACTTAAATAATGACATGTGAGGAATACCCTAACACCCTCAATAATATAATTTCTATATGAGGATTGACTATAATCACAATCTAAAACACACTCCTTCTAACACAACCTCTATTATTGGGTTGATTTCATGTGGGACCATATGTTTTGCTAGGTCTCACATGAAATCAATCTAATAATAAAGAGTGTGTTGAGAAAGAGTGTGATAAAGATTGTGATGCTAGTATTTTTCCTTCTATATTCTATATGTCTGTGAGGAACACCCTAAACGTAAGTAGACCATTAATTTATTAATTTATTATTATTAAACATCAGAAAATATGGCTAATATTTTATTATATGATAGAGAGTAGCACCAACTAAAACGCAGACGACATATAACCAACAAAAACTTTTCCCAAACATTCAAATGATAATAATAACAGGAACATAAAAAAAATCATATCAGAGAAAATAAATATCCAAGTAGAAATACCTGGCCTAATGAGATAACTTTGATATTGGATGAGGGAACTTGCTTGCTTATGAACATTGTTGAAGGTTTGGCAAGTGCACCAAATCGTACAAGTAATAATAATGAGAGTAGAGTATCGTCCCTCGAGGATTGAGATTCAAGTAACAATGACAACTAAGCAATCGATATTTGAATGGATAAAACTCATAGTTCCCCTTGATTAACTGAGATGTTGAATTAAGTGTTGTTACAAAGGTAATTGAAATAGGTTTTCTGTTATCACACAATCAATACAATGGAAAACAAATGAACAATTAAGAGGAATCAAGTATTTAAGACGGTTAGGAATCGGAATCACTCAATCTTCACTTGATGTAACTCACAGAACCCTAATATTCAATTCAATTCATTTAATTGACAATCAAGCCACTGATTTAGATCTATCCCTAATTCCTTAGGTGATAATCCTTTGTTACAAATTATGAACCCTAATTCCTTAGGTGAATCGTAATTAGCACAAGCAATAGGCACAAAGCTTACAAGGAATGCACTGCAATGAAGTTCTATTCCTAGAATCAACCTCACAGTGGTAATCTAATTCAGTTCTAGCATGAACACACATTTTCCAATTATGCATTCATTCATATGATCAATTTCATGAATGGCCAATTCAGGAAAAGCATTAAGCATTGAAAAGATTACTCAATTTGAACGAATCAATTGAAATCGAGTTGGAACGAACTTACATCAAGATCCCGATTGAACTCATCCTATCCTAACCTATGGAATTTAGAAACTCATATCTACAAGATGAAATCTAGAAGAAATAGAAAAGATCTGAGGTAGAGAAGCCATGGATTCTTCAATCCTCTCTTCCGAAAGCTCTTGAACTCCCTGGTTTCAACACCTCTCCGAGAACACAGAGTAGAATCAGAGTAAAAATGATCAAAAGTCCATTTCGAATCTGTTCAAAACGTATTTATACTGGTTCTGCTTTCATGCCTGCTTCTGGGCGCCCGAGCCTACGCTGGGCGCCCAAACATCTCTGCTGCTGAAGCACTAGCGCTGGGCGCTATCTCCTAGAGCTGGGCACTAGCCCATGCTGCCTGGCGCTGGGCGCCCATTCCCTTCATCATTCTAGCGCTGGGCGCTGGCCCTTTCACATGCCAGCGCTGGGCGCTGGCCCATGCATTGCAGGATGCAGTTTTCTTAGTTTCGTCCGTGTCTGAGCGTCCAATTCCAAGGCGAGCGCCGAGCTACTATTCCTGCACATTTTCAACCTCTTTTAAGTATATTTTCAATATAAATTGAAATCTAAGTATCAAACTCTATTCAAATGAATGTGTACATTTTCTTATCACTTTTCCTATGATTTCTAAGATTATTTATGAATTCTTTCCTAATTACACTTCCAAACTAACATATTTTACACATTCATCAAACATAAACCAACAAACCTGCAATACCTGGTGTGGCGCAACAAATAGAAATGAAAAGAGAGGAATAAACAAAGGTTATATATATAAGTTCATTGGGAGGTAGCACACCTAACAATAAAAAAATAAATATAAAACAACAACCCTTTATGATAATTAATAAATTAATATTAATACTAACAAATATATATAAACACCTCTCTTCAAAGTATTCTTTACAGAAGCGTCAGACCATTTAGCCTATGACATCCCATCAACTTTTATTATACTTGAAAGTAATTCTTTAGGTGTCTTAGAGATTTCTTAACATGGACAAAAAACTATCAGACTACAAATAGAAAACATACTTCACAAAAAAACATTCTTCATTCTTTAATATATAACTTGTATTTTAATATTTATATTTTAAAAAATAAACGTGGAAAAGGTTTATACGGCTGGTGTTAATTAAATTGAAAAATTAAGAACAATTATAAACTTGGGTAGTAATACAAATAATCCCAAAGATTAGTATTAAGTATACATATACAAAAATATATAAAAATATGTATGTATATTTATATATATATATATATATATATATATATTAATAAATACTAATAACCAAACATAATGATGTTTCCATTTTGAGAAAATCAACCTACGGGTTTGTATAAATTAATATCTACGAGTGAAAATCGTGAAAATATAAACATGATATTAGTAAACGTCAATTGCAAATCATAAGATAGATAAAGAAGACCTTCTTTGGAATCAATAAATTCATTAACAGTCATCAATAAAATACTTCATTAGTTGATTATTTGATGATTATTTTTTCATTATAATATGAACCAACATTATGATAGCAATCGAGGGTTATTCTTGTAACTCAAGTATACATCCATAATGCCTAACTAAAATTCAAGAAACGCCCACAAGTACTCACGCCACCGGGATGGATTTTCTCTTAAGGGCTTAGCAAGTCCAAAGACTTGTGTGGACGAGCGCCTCTGTCACTTGTGTGGACGAGCGCCTCTGTCACTTTAGTGGACGAGCGCTTCTACCACATCAGTGGACGAGTGCTTCTACCACATCAGTGGACGAGCAGAATAAAATCTTGTATAGATATGTTCTTAATTTAATACTGTTATATAACCTTTATTCCTTGATATAGTCAACAAAAAAATTTTAAAACTGAATTAACTATATTGGCTGCATTATACTCCCTCTTATCAACAATATAAGAAACCAAAGACCAAAATACACATACCAATGAAATACATTGAAAAGAGTTAATTGTAATTAATACCCATATAAATTTCCAAAAACACCCCTTCTAATTATAATGAATATTCAGGTAGCCTATAATTAATTACAGTAATTAATAAGGGTAATATTGGAAATTAACATTTAATAAGTGTGAAAACTGTTGTATGTTTCTTATATTTTGGACTAAAAAATAAACCCATTTGTTTCTTATATTGTGGACTGGAGGGAGTATTTATTTTCTTTATTTTTTTCCAGACTCATCGTAAATATTTCAAAATTTGTTTAATTAATTGTAACAAAGTTATTTTTAAAAAAAAATTACGGCTATTTATTCCAAAATGAATGTTTCATGACAAAAAGACAACTCTTCATTAATTTAATAAAATTAATTACATATGACATACAACAAAGACCGGGACAATCTAAAACCACCATGTTTAGATTATAATTACATAAATGACCAACAAAAAGTGCCCCAACCAAGCAGAAACTACTGGACATACATGAACATGGGAAATACAAACCAGACTTGCGTTTTTTAAAAACCATAAAGATAGGTTGTAGGCAAATTGTGTTTGAATTTGGAAATTGACACTGCCAATATCCAAACTCAAACACATTGCACAACAAAATACATAAACCTATAACCACAGATGACTTACACCTTACAATAAAACAAACTACTTATATAAGGATCTCCACCGATGACTATACAACAGCAGCGGGATGAAGAAGATCCACCAAAAAAAGGTGATGCATACATAATCTGAGTCAGGGCTTCTCAAGCTTGACAGAAACCATGGCATAATGTGGAACCTCATAATTCTCCACATCAATAACAGTGTTGTTAGTGCCACTAATCGAGCATTCATTCTGAGTTGCAGCAAACTCGGCATCTAATTTTATCTTTGCAGGAGTGACCCTATTTGCAGAAGTCCACTGATTATCAAAATCAACCCGAGTATCTCCCAATGAAACACATATGCCAATAATATCAGCAGTTGATTGCTAAGGTAACAAAGACAAAAACATATAATCAGTAACAAAGGTAAAAATAGTCCTAACAAAGAACATTACAAAAAAAAAACTGGTACCGAAATATCATCCTTCAAATCCACAATTTCAGTGTCCACCTTTGAAAAAGGAGGCACGAATATAGCCTTCATATAAGAAATTAAAAACATATGAAAAATGATAACAATTGAATAATAATAAGATTTGGAAATCAGGAAACCATAAATAATGTTACTACCAAATCATTATTTATTGGGGATCAAACCATACATTTAGAGGTGTTGTTTCTGTACCCACAAGATCAAACATCGAAATAATAGTTTCATCATAACAAAGCCTCCTAATTGGGAAAGTGCCTTCGAATTGAAAAGCCTGCTCAAGCTTTGTCTCCACCTTAAACAACATCCTCTTGCCAATAAGACTGTGAAGCAACTGCGGGTAACCAATTCCAGAATCATCCTGAATTAACAAAATTTATTAGAATGAATACATGGATGGATAGACATGATATACAAAAGAATTAATACAAAGAGACCAAACAACAATCTATCATAGTAAAAAAAATGATAATGAATATATGATTGAATGTGTAATTTGAATATGTCAATATGTCAATAGCATAGTATATAATTCCAAAAAATAAATTGTACATATATATAATACCTCAAAATGCTGACCAAGAAGATCCTCACAACTCTTTTGAATCAATATATTCACATCACGGTCAAACAGGATGAGAACACATGTCCCATTTGCATCAGCAACTTCCACATTCACCTTATACCTATATTTAAGTAGTGTGTGTGATCAGTCTAAACAGCAAAAAGAAAGCCAATAATAGATAAATTTTTAGAATCAAACAAATGAAATTAGTATTTATACCTTGGGTAAACATGGAGGACAGGAATACGACAAGCCTCACAATAATTAACTCCAGCCTGAGAAGTCACAGACCTGTTACATCTATTACAGGCCAAATAGAACCAAGACCCATCATTGACAAGGTCAACAATCTCCCCAAGAACAACAAACAAACCTTCCTGAAATAACAGGATAACAATAATCATATCATCAACATTCCATTAATCATCAAATAAGTTTTAAAAATACAATTTAATCACTAAAATCATATCATATAAATAAATAAAATAAATAAAATAAATAAAATACAAATACAAATACAAATACAAATAAAACGCCAACAACCTCACTAATACTTGTCAGCTGTGAAACAGTCTTCTTAGGATTATTTTTCATGAAATCAGCCTCAAGTCCCTGCCTTGAACTGTCAAGGACCACAGCCAGAGGCTCAACATCTATAGCCCAGTCTTCAGCAATACTTCAGGGAAAGGAAAGCAATTTAATATATTAAAACATTAATTAAATATATAAGATATAAGTTATTAACAACGAACATAAAAATAAATACAAATAAATACATCCATACCTATTTATAAATGCAATTGCCTTTTTGATATCTGGATTAAGTAAGAGTCGGGTAGCATTCATGCTATTCTAAATCACAGTCTTGCCTAAATAAACAAAATAAAAAGCAAAAAGAAATGAGTCAAGGAAGTATCACAACATATTAATATTTTTTTCCAAAAAAAATAAAATAAAACAAACTACAACCTACAAACTAAAATAGCAAAAGAAACAATACATGCCTCTAAAAACCTTCACCCTTGCAAGCTGGAGAACCACTACAACTTGTACATTTTCACCCCCAGCAAGTGAATCCCTGAGCAAGTCTACATAATCCTGAAACAAAGCCTACTCCAGAGGGCCACCGTAACAAACAGATAGACAAATCAACACAACAACATTCACATAAATAATGTGACACCCTAACTCAGGTCATCACATGGTTACCCGTTTACGGAAATAAAACTTAATTTGCGGGTTGCTTTCGAAAAATAATGTTTTCTCAACGTTTATCTTTTCAAAATATGGTGATAAAATTTGTTTCTACTTTTTAACCTCATAACAACAATAATGTAATCAAATCACACTTAAATACATAATGTATATAAGTCATACAACTATACTGCCTCATATGTTTTCACACCTAGATCATTATCAGTTTAGTTTATTCTCAAAACATAATATAACTCAATAGGACTTAAGCTGGTCGTAACTAACAGACGCTACAACCAATAGAAGCAAAGAATGAAGATGCCCCGAACTAGACAGCCTTCTTCTTCTTGTAGAAATCATACCCCTTTTGCGGCTCTGATATGTTTGTAAGGATGACACGCCAATATATGGATTTAACACAACAACTAAATTCTTGACACCAAAGAAGACGCATACACATATACATGTTTACAACAACATAAGCAATCCATATTATAGCATACAGTTTATCAATGGGTTCCACACCCCAAACATCAACGTTGGAAAACTATGCATGAACACTTCAATACATCATCTAAACATTCACACTTAATCTCCGGAGATCCCAAAAGTCATTTAAAATGAACTGGTCAAGATCGATTGCCGAAAGAGGCACGTCGATTTTACCATAGCCCAGTGTCCAGCACAGTGAGAACGTCGATTTATGGTTTTTCATTGTACGTCGATTACATGAATATCATAAAGATACCATGATTAACAATACGTCGAGACATGAATATCCTTAAGATACCATGATTCACTCGGTAGGCATGTCTGCCGAATATGCATGTAAAACACTTTGTTCTCATCATTTTTCTTTGTGTTCAATCTTTCCTTTGCCGAAGCTCAAAGCTTGCGACCAACATAGTTTTAACATTTTAAAACTTTCATTAATAACACAGGACTTCAAAGTCCGAGTGCTCAATCACGAAACCCCTTTTCCGATGCACCAGTCTTAGGTTCGTGGTAATAGAAAAAATCATTAATCTTTTACCGTCGTTTATTACGTCGTGAAGTAGATACACCGTCTACCTACTAAACACCAAGTCTATAGCCTCATAAGAACACTAGTACCCTGACCTCTCGGTTACTAAGTTTCATATCGTCGTTTACGTCATTTTCGTTCTGTGAAAAACAAATCCAAAATAAGATCTCCGCAACTTATCCAAGTTTCCGGAAATACGTCATTAAGTAAAACTCATTTACGGGAAAATCCTTTCTACTTGAAATTCATTTGTAAACGTCAAATCATAAAAAAAATCTATTTTCCTTTGGAAACTCATTTTTTCTGAAATAACGACAAATCATCAAGAACTCTTTTACTGAAACTTCGATAAAAAAAAAAGGATGAATCAATTGATATTAAATTTCTTTTCAAAATAAGTATTGCTGTTTTTAAACTCCCACCGTAAATAATTTCGAAACTTGCGTCGTTTAGCATTTTCAAAGAAAACGTTTTTAAGTCAAACTTTGACCTTTCTTCTAAAATAATTTTCTTATATAACAAATAAGGTATTTTCAAATATTAATTTCACAAAATAACTTTTTATAATATTACGGGATTTCTTACGTAAAAATTAGCAGTAGTAAAATATTTTCACGATTATGCACTCTTTGTGACCCACGATTCCTTTTTCATTAATAAATCATTAAAATAATAATATTTCTCAAAACTCATTATTTTTCCAAAACAATATTTTCCACCACTATTATATTCCAACATTTCCCATAAAACATTGAATATATTTTACACAGCTTATTAAAGCTTTTATATGATTAATCGGTTGTGCACTGACCACTGTCAGGCTTCTCAAACAACATTCAACAACATCATCAGAATTATATCCCCAGGCAGATCATGCATCATAGCAATATAATATACAACTGCAGATAATTAAATAAATTAACAAGGATCAATCACCGATGCATGATAAACAACACAATGTAACCAACATAAACAAATAACCACAACCACATATAAATTATACAGACCGGACTACAAGCAAATGGTAATTGAGAAAAAATCCTCGTAAGCTCCCCTAACCTCTCGAAGAACTTAGCTTCCGATTTAAAACTTTGTCGTGAATCTGAAAACCGTCAACGCACGTACCACGATAATCTAGTTTACCCTTCATTAAACATAACACTCAATCAACAAACAAACAACTAAAATATCTAAAATTTCTAAACTCTTGGATTAATGATTCTAGTTACTTAAAACCCTAGATCAATGATCATTGTACAGAGATTGAAATTAAATCTTCCAATCCTCAAACAATTAAATTTAAGCCATGAAAACTAAATTATCTTAGAGACCTTGAT